>QLNU02015359.1:61640851-61672090 GCA_006491805.2 Dysdera silvatica | reverse complement strand
CATCCGTGCAGCAAATATTAATTTGCCTCATAGATAGAAAGCCCGGCCTGCACCACTTGAAGGCGGGGTAGGACACTAGGTTACTGGCCCGGCCGGTTTCACACATCGTCACATACGTTCAGCGTGTGGGTCTCCTTCCAGTGGAATTTTATATGTTTTGTTTTTTAATTTTTTCGAACGGACTATATTTGCTGATTGAGCCAATCATGGGTTAGTGGAGTCCAACTTCCCTTTTAAGATTTCACTCCCACTTGACTAGACCTTCGGCTTGTTGAGCCAAATTAGTTTAGGATTTATTACGAAAGTATTTTATTCCATATTTGACGAAAAAGAGGCTTAGTTATTTGTTTTATGACTATTCAACACGGAATAGACCGGAACTGAATGATTCATAGATTATTATTTGGATACAAACTGATTTCCCAGTAATAAATTAGACAGAATTAATTGTAATAAAAGTGTAGCATGCAGCATTCGCTAAGAAAGCTCGCTAAATTCTTAAATGCAATTTTCAAAAAAAAAAAAAAAAAAAAGTTTGGCTGACATTATTTCACGAAAACATTCACGTGCGGAATTCGAAATAAAATGAATGCTTCTCTTATGCACAAACCGAATTGCAACTTGCAATGTGATTATAAAAATTAAAGTAATTTGTTTTCTGCTATGACTTTCAGAAATAAAATAAAAAGAATATAGAACTTCAATTTAACGAATAGAGAAAAAAATAACTTTACAGCTACTTCAAAATCTAATACGTTTAAATTTAACAAGTTAACGCCAGCTCTTATTACCGAACGTCTTCTAAACTTTTAGAATGAATCCCATGTTCACTTTTCCTATTTCCCGACCAACTAGCTACCTCGCCACGTGTTGCCAAAAGGGTTGCAATTGGCGCTATTTTAACTACCTTTTAATATTTAATTTCTCGATTTCCAGGGGGATATAGCTGCTAATTTTCATACATTAAGGATTTTAATGTGTCTACATTAAGCTCAATTCAATTTTTTTGACTTTTTGCTAGCGGGACTCATAACGTGTCTTATGTTCAGTGTATCTATTGGATAAAGTGAAAGAAAATACAATGTTTCAGTAACGTACGCAAACATTTTATAAGGGGTTATGGGTGTACTAAGAGGTAAGGGGGGTTTCGGCAATCCAAATTCCATTGTATGTAGGAAAACAAGAGGCCAATGGGGTTGTGACCCCATCAACTCCTTCCCCCTTGTGCTATTACAAATAGCTTTTATGTTACAACTACCAAATGTTCAGGGCCGGACATTAGCTGAAGCCATTCCTCTCTCCCCCAAAACCGAGCAGTTTTTAAACACAAAAAGATATACTACTCATGCTAGGTTGTACAAAAAGTGCTCACGAACTTGATTTACAACTTTGTAATAATTTTATGAAAGACGCTGATTGGAGCGGAGCTTGCCTACCCTCTACCCACAAAAAAAATAAAATTAATTGATGAGCTTCGGAACCATTGATTAGTTGTAATATCATTAATCAGATAATAACAATTATAAACACTGTATTAGGGAAAAACGCCACTGAATTCGAAATTTACAGGACACTGCATAAGCACATATAATACAGATATTTAGCGCATAAAATATAGAAAGTTGGAGTCGGGGAGGGATGAGGTTTATTTCAACCCTCAATCCAGAAAATTAACCATGTTAAAAAAATGCACGCTAACACTTAGGCGATGGGGGTCAAACCCCCGCAACCCCCCACCCTCTCACCGTTGGGATAGGCAAATTGGACGATGTCTAAATGTTCTCTAGTGCATAATATTTAAAAACTGAGGTTTTTTATATTTATTAATTAAGGAGAGATTTAAAAAATAGCGATGGGCCGCCAATTCTAATAAACTGATCATTCTCGCGCGTAAGAATATTGTAAATTTTATTTTCGTTGTTCGTAACACGGTGAAGACAGCATGCAAAGTCGCCAAATTGGGCTTACCCTTTTTCTGATAGTATAGAACCAATGAAAAGGTTTTCTCGGAAAAATAAACAACACAGTTGTTACTCGTTAGGCGCCTATTGGTGAAATTAGTCCAATCAGTGAACAGATGGCTATTTCAAAAATGGTTATCCAGTGCGGTGGATTGAATTCACACTTGTGTGTGTATACATATATATATATATATATATGGCCTGCAAAAGGGTTGCTGGTATCTAACTGGAAGGAGACCCACACGCTGAACGTATGTGACGATGTGTGGAACCGGCCAGGCCAGTAACCTAGTGTCCTACCCCGCCTTCAAGTGGTGCAGGCTGGGCTTTCTATTTATGAGGCAAATTAATATTTGCTACACGGATAGAAAGGCGGAAGGGGAGGGCTAATTCACCAACCCGTTTAGCCAGCGTGGTGAAATTATGGCTAATTCCTCCATTATGTTGACACACCAGAAACCATGGCCCCTAGTCTCCAGGTGCTGGAGTGCTCCTGATCAAGGCAGCGGTGGCAGCAGGGGTTAAGAATCACTGCAATGGTGCAGGCTGTCGTTTGTTATTGACCTTGGCAACGTATAATGGACGATCCCTTGCTTCTGAAGCAAAACTTCAAGAATTGGAAGAACTAGACAAGATCAAATGGGACATTGTAGGACTCAGTGAAGTTAGAAGAAAAGGTGAAGAGTTGGTGGAACTTAAAAGAGGGCATTTGTTCTATTTTAGACGAACGGAAACTGGAAATACCAGTTCCCGGATTGAGTACATAGAACTTTTGTAAAACTTTGCGCAGTATGAAAGAAGACATAAGAAAATTCAACTGTGAGCTAATAAGGATGGCCATTGAAAACACAGGAGCCTTAGGGTTGTTAAAGGAAGTTTGTCTGTTCAGAAGAAACACATCATTGCATTAAAAGGAGAGGATGGCACCGTAACAAGAAATACTTAGAAGAGTTGAAGAATTCTACAAAAAACTATACGAAAGTAACAGTGAATTAAACGAAGACACTGAAATAGTCGAAGGAACAGCTCCTAAAATCTTAAAAGAAGAAGTTTCATTTGCAATAAAAAATATGAAGAAAGGAAGAGCCCCTGGCGAAGATGGCATTACATTATATATCCTAAAAGAAAGTGGAGAATATGTAGAAGATATACTTGCAAAATTCTTTACCAAATGTCTTAACAGCGGTAACATACCAAACCAATGGGATTCTGCAACAGTAATTCTTTTGCATAAAAAAGGTGATAAAGAGGATTTAAAAAATTACCGACCAATTAGCTTGTTACCTGCTATTTATAAAATCTTCACAAAAGTTCTAACACAACGTCTGCAGAAAAAATTAGACGCAACTCAATCAAGAGAACAAGCTGGATTTCTAAGTGTATTCAGTACACGGACAATATTGAAATGTTAAGAGAATTAATTGAAAGAACACATGAATATGAACTTCCATTTTGTGTTGAATTTATGGACTATGACAAGGCCTTTGACTCTATTAAAACATCAGCAGTCATCAACTCTTTAGCACCAACGGACATTGAGGATGTGTACATTGACATATTGAAACGTGTGTATAAAAATGCAAGTGCAAAATTTCGGTTACATAAAGATACCAAAACTATAAAACTTGGCAAAGGTGTGAGGCAGGGAGATACCATTTCTCCAAAACTTTTTACTTCAGCTTTACAGATGATTTTTCAGCAGATAGATTGGAATAACAGGCGTATAAAAATAAATGGTGAATATTTAAATCATGTGCGGTTTGCTAACTACATTGTTATTTTTTCAACGAATCCACCAGAACTCCAAGATATGATACAGGAGCTCTCAACTAAAAGTAAAAAAGTTAGACTGAAGATGAACCTACAAAAAACTAAAATCATGTTCAATAATTTCGTAGAGGAAACAAAAGTACAAGTTGACAACATTGAGCTAGAAATTGCTGATTCATATATTTACCTGGGCCAGCTGATTTCAATGGGTGGTAACATTATGAAAGAACTCAACAGACGTATTAAACTTGGCTGGAATACATTTGGAAGAAACAGTTTTATCCTGAAGGGGAAATTGCCTTTGTGTCTAAAAAGAAAGTTCTTCAACCAGTGTGTATTGCCAGCCCTCTCTTATGGATCAAAGACATGGAGTCTAACTGTTGGAGCAATACGAAAGTTACAGACAACACAAAGGAGCATGGAGAGGTGCATGCTTGGAATAACTAGGAGAGATCGGAAAAGGAACACTTGGGTGAGAGAGCAAACTAGAGTGGAGGACATCGTTGTTAAAGTAAAAAGGCTGAAATGGCGATGGGCTGGGCATATTGCAAGAAGAACTGCTCAACGATAAACAACCGAAATTCTGAACTGGATTCCAAGAGACTACCGAAGACCTAGAAAACGTCCTCAAACTAGATGGGTGGATGAAATAAAAAAACAGGTTGGGGTGACATGGAAGCGAATTGCTCAGTATAGACTTGTGTGGAAAGCATTTGGAGATACCTTCATTATATATATACTTATACGGGAAAGGTAACTTCTACACGCCATTTTGTGCATAGAATATATACATTGAATAAATAACCAAAATATTAAAAATCTTAATATGTTGAACATATCAAATCAAATGTTGTCCACACAAACATACGTATGTGTATATCTCATTATCATCATATATAACCATTATCTATCCACTATTGCATGAACATCTCTCAAAATGCTTTCCACACAAGTCTATCCAGATAATCGCCTTCCACGTCAACACAACCTATTTCCTTATTCCATCCACCCATCTAGTTTAAAGTCGTTTTCTTTGTATTCGGTAGTTTCTTGAAATCAAGTTGAGAATTTCAGTTGGCCACCGTTGATCACTTCTTCTCGCGATATGCCAAGCCCATCGCCATTTCAGCCTTTTTACTTTAACAATGATGCCCTTTTCTCTAGTTTGCTCTCTTACCCAAGTGTTTCTTAATCGATCTGTCCCAGTTATTTGAAGCATGCACCTCTCCGTACCCCTGAGGGTTGTCTGTAACATCCGTATTGTTGCGATTGTTAAACGCCATGTATCTGATCCATAAGAGAGGACTGACAATACATACTGGGTGAAAACCTTTCTTTCAGACACAAAGTCAATTTTCCCTTTAGGATAAAACAGTTTCCTTGAATGCACCCCAGCCAAGTTTAATAAGTCTGTTGAGGTCTTTCGTAATGTTGCGGCAAACTGGATTAGAAGACATTGTTGTTAAAGTAAAAAGGCTGAAATGGCTATGAACTGAACATATCGCAAGAACAACTGACTAAAGATGGACAATTGAAATTTTCAACAGGATTCCCAGAGACCACCAAAGACCTAGAAAGCGTCCTCAAACTAGATGGGTAGGTGAAATAAGAAAAGAGGTTGGTGTGACAAGGAAACGAATTTCTCATAATCGACTTGCGTGGAAAGCATTTGGTGACATCTTCATCCAGCAGTTGATAGATAATGGTTGATGGTGATAATTGTAGATATTATTATTATTATTAACAAACCTGCATCAACTTAGCCGCTGAATTTACCAGTGTCACTACTGCTTCGCCCTGTAAAAGTAAATTAAATATGAATATAGTTTGCAAACAGAATGTCGTACTTAAATATTCTTTCTTGTTTTTTACTTATAATAATGTGTGTGTTATACCTCACGTCGAGTGATAGTTACACTTTATGGCATCTATATTCAATGTAAAACCATAATCCTTGAACATAATTAAATTTGCTTATAGTAGTTAGTTTCATTCATTCTATAGAGTCTATTAAAATCAGATCCTGCTTGGTAATAATTAGAAATTGCTATTTAAAAATATTAATGGGTACACTCATTTACATAAATGCGAATACCCTGAACGATTTAACAAAAACAAGACAGCAAAACTTCTTGAAAAGTATGAATTAACCATAATTACATAGTTTCTTCAATAACACCCAAGGCACAATCCACCATCTCAGGACGCTTAGATGAGGTGGGGTTACCCTCACAATGGCCTTTAAGACGTCTGTTTTTAACCCCACACCATCGACAGAGTCGTCTGGAGTGGTGTCGTAGCCGATCATTAATTATAGCTGCCGCCAGTGGCGGATTCCCAAGTAGGCCCACAAGACACAGTCCTTGGAGCGGCATCAAAGAGCTTAAAAATGGAATTGTCCAACTCAAAATTGCTGAAAATAATGTTTTTTTTTTAATTATTGCTCTGTTTCCCCAATAGCGATGATATATAGGAGAAAATTTAACCTGCCTGCAAATACAAAGTACAGAATGCGAAACCAAAAGACTAAAACTGTATTATTTATATTAGGACATCAGAAACTTTCCATCAAAGAAGCGGGTGTATCTGTTGCAAAAAAATAGTCACAAGAAATTAACAGAAATAACTCGCTAAATACAACATAGCGCGTAACCGGAACGAGAAGCGAAAAATAAAAAGAAAGAAATAAAATCCTTTTGGTATTCTTACAGTGTTGGAATTTTCGAAATAAAAAGTGAAATAATTGATGTATTCATGTTTCTCTACGTAACCTAAACAATTATTTTGATAGTGAACGACACTTAAATTTGTTTAACACCGGTAAAGAATTTTAGGTAAGAAACTAAACGTCATTAAAATATTCAATTATCACTTCAAAAGCAAGTATCATGACGGAAATAAATGCCGTCAGAATACCACCATTCAAATTGAGTGATCCAGCATTATGGTTCTCTATGTGTGAAAGCACATTTCTATTAGGAATTCCTATACCAATCACTGAGAGTACAACGAAATATAATTATGTTGTTGCCTCCCTGCCACCAGAAGAAGCATCAATTATTCGCGACGTTATAGCTACACAAGATCAAACAGATCCATATAATGGTTTGAAAACAGAGTTGATTAAATGTTCCAGCGAATCTTCTTCCGCGCGATTACGCAAACTACTTGCATGTGAACCTATAGGCGATAGACGACCAACGGAATTATTACGAGAAATGAGACGCCGTGCAGAATCTCGAATTGTGTCAGACGAGTTATTAATGGAATTATTCCTACAACAACCTCCTTCTTCTACCCAATCAATATTAGCAGCTGTAACACCGCTAACACTCGAAACAGCAGCTCAAGCAGCCGCCCGGATACAAGAAGTAAATCCAACTCAGATAAACTCAGTTACCTGTCACACTCCATCAACTAATGAACAAAAACTATTCCAAGAAATAAAAGAACTCTGTACATGAAATTAGGAATCTAAAACGATCCCGAAGCACTTCACGAGGATAATATCGACATCAAAATAAAAGTCCTACACTTCAACAGGAGTTACGTTGGTATCATCACACTTTTGGAAAAAGCTACAAAAATGTACCACACCATGCAACTTCGAAAAAAACGACGAGAAATAGCGTCAACCTCTTCGCCATGCACATCCCGTCTTCTTTTTATTACAGATACAAAGTCAAATGTACTTTTCCTAATAGACACAGGAACCGACGTTTCAATAATTCCTGCCACACCAGTCCAAAAACGTAAACAACCAGACATGACGTTATCAACAACAAACAGCATCTATGGTAATCAAACCTTAACCACAGACATCAACTTATGCAAACCATTCCAATGGACTTTCCTAGTAGGAACTGCGTCAACCCCTATTATGGGACCAGATTTCTTTGTTTCACTGTGATCTTATTCCGGATTTGCGAAGACGCATAACCTCCCCTGCGAAGATTCATAAACTGAAACAGCAAATATCAGGATTTATTAAAAAAATTGAAAACAATATTCACACCTCCTCAACAGGACAACTTATAAAACGCTCTGTGGAACACCACATACAAACAACAGGACAGCCTTCATGTGCAAAGTCTCGACGATGGGCGCCAGACCGGCTGAAAATCGCCAAATGCTCAATCTTGGACACATGAGTCCTTCGAACAGCAATTACACCTCACCTTTACATATAGTACCCAAAAAAGGCAACAACAAATGGCGTCCAGTAAGAGACTACAGATGCTTAAACGCACAAACAATCAAAGACAGATACAGCGTTCTAAATTTGTCAGACTTTACTGCTGAACTTCACGGTAATACCATATACACACACATGTAGATCTAATAAAAGCATATCATCAAGTACTAATAAAAAAGAACAAATTCACAAAACTGCAATAATAACACCTTTCGATTTATATGAAAGTACTCGAATGCAATATGGTCTTTACAACGCCTCAGCCACATTTCAGATTCATCGACGAAGTGACACGAAACTTAAAGGACTCTACGCTTTCGTAGATTGTATTCTCGTGACACCAAAATCCGAAAAGGAACATTTTCAACATTTGGAAACCCTACGAGTGTTTACTATATTACAAGAATATGGTTTGTGCATAAAACTTTCCAGATGCATTTTCGGCGTTCCTACGTTAAATTTTCTTGGATTCAAGATATTCAACAAAGGCTTAAAACCGATTCCGGAACTAGTCTCCGTAATTCAAGACTAACGGAGATCAACTTCTCTAAATCAATTACGAAGATTCTTAGGAATGTACAATTACTACCGACGATTTATACCACATGCTGCACAGATTTTATCACCTAACACAGAATTTCTTAAAAATCAAGCAAACAAGAAGCATAATAACCAGTGCAAATTAAAAGCTCTACGATGGACGGAAAAGTCTGAAAAAGCTTTTTTTACAGCAAAACAATTACTAGTACAAGAATTGCTGATTAGTTATCCAATTTCAAAAGCTAAATTAGCCTTATGGGTGGATGCATAAAACACAGCGATAGCTGGAATCCTTATGCAACTAAATAATACCACATGGCAACCAATGGCATTTCTTTCCGCAAAATAAAACGACGCACAACGCAAGTGGTCCATTTACGATAGAGAATTATTTGCCATCTTCATTGGAATAAAACGTTTACAATATATGCTCGAAGGAAGAAACTTCACAATATACACAGATCAAAAACCACTCATCTAATCTTTTCAACAAAAACCAGAATAATGCACTCCAAGACAACTCAGGCACCTGAATTTCATTTCCCAATTTACAGCAGATATACGACATAGCCAAGGGTATAGAAACATAGTAGCCGTAGATGCTCTTTCACGAATGGAGATAAACGCTATTTTAGAAGCAACAACACTAAATTTTCAAGAATTAGGAACAGCTCAAGAGCATGACAGAGAACTACACAAATTGTTAAACAGCTCAACATCACGTCAATTAGTTCTTAAACCATCACCAGTTATGGAAACTGAAATATATTGCGAGATATCTACTGGTCATCCTAGACCACATGTTCCTGAAAATTTTCGGAAAGTCATATTCGACACTTTCACGGAATTTCTCATCCAGTCATCGCACCAACTATCAAACTAACCTCTTCGAGATATGTTTGGCCTAACATTAAAAAACAAATTAAAACATGGATTCGAACCTGCATGCCTTGTGAACGTTCGAAAATCCATCGCCACACAAAGGCTCCTATTGGAACTTTCGCTATGCCAGACGCACGATTCGCGCCTTTATATATTGACTTAATTGGCCCACTGCCATCAGAGGGAAAAGTCTACTGTCTAACTATAATAGATAGATTTACCAAATGGCCTGAAGCATTCCCTCTATCCGATTATTCAACAGAGACAGTATGCAGGACAATATTTACAGAATGGATATCTAGATTCAAGTGTCCAATAAGAATAACTAGCGATTAAGGGGCCAATTTCAATCAAAATTGTACAAAGAACTTACAGCATTATCAGGAACAAATAGAATCCAAACCACAGGTTTTCACCCTCAAGCAAACGGTCTAATAGAACATTTAATGCATGTTAATAGACATTTGAAAGCATCATTCCAGTCTCATGAAACAACAATGTGGACGGACGCACTACCAATCACACAACTTGGAATTCGTTCAGCAATCAAAGAAGATATTGAAGCAGCACCTGCGGAAATAGTATATGGAACAACATTTCGATTGCCTGCGGACCTATTTGACGAAGTGTTTCCAATATCATATACATCAAATTATATATCGTCTTTACGCAACACAATGGCTAAATTGAGACCGAAATCTACTTCGACTCACAACAAACCGCAAATTTTGTTCATCCTGATTTAAAAACATGCGCTCACGTATTTTTACGTTGCGACAAAATAATGCCTTCTTTAAGTCAACCGTATTCAGGCCCCTACAACTTGTTACGAAAGAACTTTCAAAATCGACATAAATGGACGTAAACCTGTGGTATCTATAGATCATATGAAACCAGCATATCTATTACAAGAAACAAAAGATTTTTTATTAACATTATTTTTAATTAATTTTATTTTTTAATTAACATCATTTTTTAATTAACATTATTTTTAGTTAACATTATTTTTAGTTAACATTATTTTTTAATTAACATTATTTTTTAATTTAATAATTACAACTCATCAAACGCAAGCAACAACAACGAAAGAAGCAACAACCAAAGAAAATTCAAAAATACTTATTAAATCTTGTCTAAAAGGTAAATCACACCTTTTATCAACACTACCAAGTCATGATGGAAGGTACATTTTCAAGACAGCAGATAATACTGATGCACGAATTTCACTTTTTGCAAAATGAGAACATAACTTTTTTGTCGATTACTTTTACATTTTTATCTCCAATCACTGTACGTTCAAAATGTCGAATTACATTTTTTACCAAATGAGGACGTAACTTCTTTGCCGATTACTTTTATACTTTTGTCTCCAATTGCTATACGTGTGGTTGATAAAAAAGTATACTTCTAAGTTCCGTCCTCCCTATCATATCCGAGGATCCAGTAAGAACAACTTCATCTCTCGCAGATTTCTTCGCTCAATTTTGCACAACCTCAGACTTGATCATACCAAGATATTTGACATGTTTGTCTTAAGAAGCTTCTATATTTGAAGGTAGTAAATTCATGAGTGCACAAAACATGTTCATCACAGATAATCCCTGGCCCACGAATCTTATGGCATACAAGAAACGAAGGTTTATTTCTGCTACATTGTTTTTAAAACCAATAGATTTTAACTTTGGATACAAGCTATAGGTCCACAAGCACAACAGTTCAATATAAATTTCAGTGACAATCCACTTACACTTTCTTCAGTAAAAATAAAGTTTTTTAGTTTAATTTTTTTAGTTTTTTAGTTTAATTTTTTTAGTTTTTTAGTTTAATTTAAATTTATTCAGTAAAAAGTGGTAATTCCAAGGCAATATGTATATAAGAAATGTTAAAATGTCATCCAGTAAAAATGTAAAATGGTCTACAAGGAAATTAAATCTCCTGCCGATGAGACCTTCCAAGGATATCGAATTATAAAGATTTGATGTTTGAAACCTTTGAATAATTCGTATAAAATATTCAAAGGTTTCAAACATCAAATCTTTATAATTCGATATCCTTGGAAGGTCTAATCGGCAGAAGATTTAATTTTCTCTTAGACCATTTCCCATTTTTTACTGGACGGCATTTCAACATTTCTTATGTACATATTGCCTTGGAATTTCCACATTTTAGGTCGAACACTAGAAACTCATTTCTTTATTATTAATATTATTTTCTAACATATTTATAATGATTTAAAAAAAATTATTAAATTGGTTGAAAAACAAACGTAAAATAAACCTTCAATTAGCACAGCTTGCAAACACGCCAGTATTCAAAACGGTAAACAGTATTTGTTTACAAAATATAAGACGAGTAAAGTAGTTTACTTCTTTCGCCGTGCCGCCATTCCTAAATTAGCATGTCCGAGTGAGTACGTGGAACCACTTTTCCCATTTAAATGTCTTTATTTTTTTTAAGTGCTAAACATGAAAACGCTGCAACACTATATGTAAACATTGCGTTTCAGCATCCTTTTAACAGCGATTTTCGAAATTACTATTTCCGTAATTTATTTATAACTGGGGTTCTACTTCGATTTTAAGTACGAGGTTGGTATCAACATTTTTAGAAATGGTTGGTCTTTCATTTAAAAAAATAATGATTTTTTTTTAGCAGGAAGGGGTATGTACCCATTTAATCTAATAGAACTTTGTAGTGATTATGGGATAAATAAGATAAAATATTTATTTCTTCGACCAATCACCACGCGTTCATGTAATTCAGAAAAATAGGCAGAAAAATATAAAAAAATAAGTTAGGCAGACTGTTTGATTAACTATTGCTGTGCAGCTCTTCGCCTGTTTGCATTCCACATTCAGTGTAAAGGAAAACGACCTCGAACTCACCGCACTCGAAGTGGCCGCACTTCGAGTTTTACCAATGCCCTTCCTAGCCAACTAGAGCTAGACGTGGAAAATCACTATTCTTTGATTTGGTTTGGTTCCCCATGAACTGGACTTCGTTTTCAAATATTGGCATTTGGCAGCGAGAAAGCAAAGTTGCTCTGATGAAACCATTTTTGCTGTCACCGCCACATACTTTGCTTGCTGCTTCTGTGATTAGTTTCACAGTAAGTTTAACCTCCTGAGTGTGACATGGAAATTCGTTTATGTTGAAAGTTGTTATCTGCTTGGAATGAATGAGGTTTAAGATTTCCTCGGATGTTGCAGATGCTAGAAGTGGAGGACAGGTAATTTTCGTTGATGACTAGATGATCAACCCAGTGTAGTCTTTTGCATCAAAATTTAAATCAGGAGTGATGAACGTACATACGGATCTGCATTTCTCTGGTATTTCCCTGGCTTTTAAAATGCACCTTAAAGCAAACTCTCTGACATGCCGTCTTTCGTCTTTCACCATAGCCAGAAGAAGATTCTCTGGATGGGCAATGAAAGCATTGTTTTGGATTACTGGATCAATGATTGTTTTGAGATGATCTGGTAAGTACTCACACAGTGTAAGTATACACTGAAACACATGTTTTGGGCCTTGAAGTATTGGTCGTTGGGTTTTGATTGTGAACCATAGAGGTGAGTATACTTTCAGGATGAACGTTGTGATATGAATAAGATTTGAAGATGGGTCTGAGAAAGCAACGTATAGTCTAAGGACTCTCTATTAGCAGTTGTCAATCACGTGGAATGGCTGAGCATTCCAGGGTCACGAATAGAATCTGGAGGATAGACAGCTGAGTGGACGGCCAGTGAAATTTTATGTAAACATTTTTGATCTTTGCTTAGGATATCCTTTTTCACTTTTGGAAGTATGCAATGAATTTCCAGAAATTTTGCCATTGGTAATTTTTCGCATCTTTGAAGGTGCTTTTCGATAGGTTCAGAGTACGACTACGGGGCATTTGTTTTGCCATCTAACTTTTCAATAAAGTGCCTCAAACATAGGCGAAGAGTTATATGGGTCCGTGGGGCCCGGGACCCCCTAATTTAATAAATTACAATTTTACATATATTATAATGTATAAATGTACAAAATATCTGCTTGGGCCTAAACAATAATTATGAAAACTCTACGCCTATGGACTCAACGGCAACTCATTAAAGTGAAGCATATAGATGGACCACTGTAATGGTTTCCTGGCGGAAAATTCTTTAAATCTAATGGCCCCGTTTTTCCACCCAGTATTTGTATTTATTCCATCATATCCAATGGCTATTACATTCGATAGATCGATGCCCTATCCACGCAGATTAGGTACAATACTGTTTGCAACATCCTTTCCTGTTTTTGGTATGCAATGACTCAGGTAAACATAACCAGGTTCTTCAATGATCGAAATGTGTTTTTCTTTTTGCATATTTCTGTAAGGTTTGTATCCTACTTTCTTCAAGGTTAATGTGTCATTAGTCCATTGGCGTACGCAGGGGTTGTTGATGGGATATAACCCCCATTGCAATAAAATTTTATATATTTAGCATAGGAATATGTGAGTTGTAGCTCTGTAACACCCCCTCATTGAGCCTATAACTCCCTCACTTAGGAACTTTCGCATACGTTTATCCATTAGTCCTTCCATCAAAGTATAAAACCCTAGGTCTAGTCGTGTTTTAGATTTGTTGCTCTTGTAATTTAATATGGAATTTTCGTTTCTCTCTTGTCAATTTACTTTTATTAATAACCATTTCAGTGTGTGCTTCGGTTATCATTCCAACAGCTCTCAAGACACTTGGAACAATATCTGATGTTGCCCTATCCGATACTCCATACCGGTCACTTGCTAGAGGAGTGTTTCAAAGTTTTAGTCCCGTTTGGGAAGTTGAAGGTAAGTACATGTGACTGTTAGTCGTAAAATCTACACCCTGGATACTATTGGTTCCTTCATTGCTTTCGAGTCGATTCTCGTTCTCACGGTCAGAGGCCCCCCCCACCCCCTTAGTATTTCCCAAGTAATTTAACGACTAGTTGAGGCAACTGGAGAATTCAAATCCTGAGAAATGCAGGCACCCCATGGCGAATATTTCCGCTTGATGTAGCGATTGCTTCACAGCATCATTGCAACTCCGTTTCGCGCCAAATTCCGTTCTCGCGGATATCTGGTAATGAGTCACACGTACAACCAACTCCTTGGAATTTCCACCAAAAACGAAGGATACAAGCATTATCCAACTTCGAACCCTCTCCCATATATTTTCATTTAATGGGCAAAAACTGTCAAGAAAGACAGCTCAACGTTAACATAACTCACAGCAAGTTCTCCCCTCTGTGGGGTCAAACTGACCAATAGAAATTTATATAAGCTATTGCGTCAGTATTCAATTGTCCAGTCACGGTCCACAAAACGATATTACTTTTAACCTGCATCCTCACTCTCTCTCTCTCTCTCTCTCGTCTACCTGCATTCACCGCCACGTTAAAATACCTTCTAAGAAGTACAGTCAAACAATGCCGTCACGACGACTAAGACACTCCGGCAAACAACATATACCCCCCCCGGCAATTGGCGACTCGAACTATAGCACGCAATTAACAACACCTAATAGGATGCTAAAATAATGACTTACGAACATTCTTTCGAACTTCACGCTTAAAAAACCGCAAATGCGTTCTTCAAAAATTGACCACACTTCTTTCTGCTGGCGGAGAAAAAAGACCAGAATCTCAACATTGCTTTGAAGGATACGCGCCCGTAGTACAAATTCAAAGGTCAAAACTTAGAGTGCCAAATCTTCATGTGTGAACTACAGGGTGTTTTCAGTCAACTACACATTTTTACTCATGCCGGAACGCACTTTGAAGAAAGCCCTTGTTCTCGGAAGAGACACTCCCTTCATCCTTCCAGTTATGACCGTCAATAGCCGCCCTCCCTCCTCGTACACAGGAGCAAGCCTCATTCAGAAGATCAGTACTTATGTCTTTTTCCGCGAGGAGAATGTTTTTTTGTACAAATTTAAAGCAAAGATAAATAGTATTTTCGGTTCTTTCCGTAACGCAACCAATTTGCCCAATGTTTTCTTAAGTATTGTGCATGCTATTTTTACGTAATCTTAAGCCATAACATGACATATTTTTTTGTTGCCAATTCAAGAAACGTAATTTTTAAATTATCAAAACTAACTCGAGTATGCCTGATACAGCCCAGCCAACCGATGACCCGTCACAGACTCAATTGATCACAGGTGATCTAATTGCGCCCATAGGGCTAAATTTACCTGCTTTTTGGCGAAATAATGTAAGCCTCTATTTCGTACAGGTTGAATCGTCATTTCACGTTGCGGGTATAATAAACGACGAAACCCGTTTCCACGCCTTAATCGCATCAATTGCCGCCGATATTTTATCACATATTTCTGACGTCATTTTGAACTCCCCTGATATTAACCGCTAGGAAACGTTAAAAGAACGACTCACAGCGTAATTTGACCTATCAGACAGCGCAAGAATTAAGCAATTGCTGTCTAACCTTCCGCTTACTGACAATAAGCTAAGTCAACTGCTGCACGAAATGCAAACGCTAGCCGTAGGTCAACTTAAGGATCAAATCATCCAAAATTTATGGATTCAGCGCCTGCCGCAAAATATGCGAACCATTCTGAGCGCTTCAACTGTTGAGCTAAAATAGCTCGTTACACTCGCGGATAAGATCCGTGACGTAACTCAGGATAATAACGTCTGTTCCGTAACTGAAAAACCGCTGCGCGCCGATAACGCATTAGCACACCAAATACAGACGCTAACTGAGTTAATAATGAGCAAATGAGCGCTCTCAACGAAAGAGTAGAAAAACTTTCACTAGACAGATCCCAAAATCACTCACGAAGCAATTTTGGTCGCTGGCATTCGCGGTAACATAGCCGCCAATCTTCCCGACATTGTTCCAACGACGGAGAAGACATGCTTTTATCACGCTACGTTTAAAGACAGGGCAGGCAAATGCAGCCAGCCCTGCTCTTACATAAAAAAAACCCAGGGAAACTTAGAATAACTGCTAGTAATAGCGGGTCGGTAGCTTCGAATACAAATTCTCGTTTATTCATAATCGACAGAACTACCAATATTAGGTACTTAATCGATACAGGCAGTGCCATTACATGCGTACCGGCAACGAATAAATGCCTCAAATCCCACAGTCCCGCATTTCAACTTTTCGCAGAAAACAACAGTAAAATTCCAATTTTTGGAATTCGCTGCTTGGAGCTAAATCTCGGATTACGGCGTAGCTTCTCATGGGAATTTTTGGTGGCTAACGTATCTACCTCCACTACAGGCGCCGATTTTTCAGAAAATTTCAGCCTTATCGTAGACCTAAAATGCCACAGAGTAATAGACCCCCCCCCAACGTCACTTCACCCGTTATCTAGTGTTCATGTCTCTCAGCAGCAGTCTGTCAAAACTATTTCAAAGCAAGACAGCTACCATGCACTATTAACGGAATTTCCCGACATTACCAACCCTTCCCTTAAGACTAAATCATCCCCACACGATACGGTCTATCAGATAGTGACTAAAGGACCTCCCGTACATTTCAAGCCACGAGGCCTCCACCCAGAAATCCTGCAGGCAACAAAAACAGAGTTTGAATTTATGCTTTCTCAGGGTATAGTCAGAGATTCCCGTTCAACATGGGCTTCGCTGGTGCATACAGTAAAGAAAAAATCAGGCGAAATTAGGCCCTTAGGCGACTACCGTATGCCATAACCCAAAAACCGTATTCGACTCGTACCCAATTCCATACTTGCATGATTTTTCACACGAGTTACACGGTAGCAGAATTTTCAGCAAAATGGACATTTTAAAACCGTATTTTCAGATCCCCATTTTCGAACCCGACATTCCCAAAACGGTAACATTTCACCTTGAGCCATTCGAATTTCATTAGGCCCACTACTATATGCCTAATGCATCACAAAAGTATTTCGCTAAACAGTTCGAATGTTCACAAGTTCGAAACTTGGGAAGAAATTAATATTAGTTACGGGATATTTTTCAAGACCTGTACAACAGTTCGTGAAATGTAAGTTTGTAAAATATGAAATCCGTAAAATATGAAGTTTGTAAAATATGAAATCCGTAAAATATGAAGTTTGTAAAATATGAAATCCGTAAAATATGAAGTTTGTAAAATATGAAATCCTTAAAATATGAAGTTTGTAAAATATGAAATCCGTAAAATACAGGTTCGTAAAATGTAAAATTCGTAAAATGAAGTTCGTAAATGCGAATCCCTTTATACTACGTTGCCACTTCAAAATTTAATTCATGTGCTGTTCTGTGCAAATGGTATAAAAAAAATATTACAATATGGAATATGAATTCCTTTCCCTTCTCTTTTCATAGTTTTGGATATCCGACGATAAGCAGTTTAGGAAAATTCCATAGTTTCTTCAGAATGCTTGGCATTCGAAAAAAAAAAACCATGAAACGAAAACAAAGAAATTGTATACCTTAAAAAGTGTGGTGTAATGTTAGTTCGAAACTTGGGAAGAAATTAATATTAGTTCTACGGGATATTTTTCAAGACCTGTACAATAGTTCGTAGAAATGTGACGTTTGTAAAATATGAAATCCGTAAAATATGAAGTTCGTAAAAATGTGAAATTCGTAAAAATGTGAAGTTCGTAAATGCGAATCCCTTATACTACGTTGCTGCTGCGCTAGAGGAATAAGTAAAACACAAAATTACATTCTCTTTTAAACTGTTTCGTAACATTATGAAATTTAAAAAATATGTACTTACACCAGAAGGCAGACTGCACACTTCTACATAGGCATCGTGTAGTGTGTCTGTTTTAAAGAAAGTCTTTCTATCTATCGGATTTCTTCTTGACAATCTCCATATATCAGCATAAATCTAAGCGAAATATACAGCACAATAAAACAGGGCTAATGCATTGTGTTCGAAACAGACATTCCAAGATGTAATTTCTATTGAAGTCCAATACCGTCGAACCTCGTTAAAGCGAACACGCTGGCTTTTAAAACGAACCGTTTTTTAAAGTTCCGTCAAATTGCATGAAAATCCCCATGTTATTTCCTCATTTAACACGAACCCGGTTAAGACGAAATACCCTTTACAATGCGCTGATAATCAACGGCCCTTGGAAAATTTCCTCCTCTTAACATGAACAAAACGCGCTTTATGAGATCGGTGCTTCTCATTGACAATTTCAACAGGTTGTAGTTTCCAGATTAAGCATGTGGGAACGGCGACTTTTATATACACTTGCATAACAAACATTTCCTGTTGGTGTTTACAAGCGATAAAAACCGAAAAATATGCCTCAACGGGCAATAACATAACGTGCAGTCTTTTAATAAACGGTCAACTGGTTAAGGCTGTTAACGGCATGGTAAAACCCTTGTCGGATCCTAGTTACTATTTCTCGGATACTGACGAAGACATTGACAACTCTGCCAGTGGTGCCCGCCTGATGTGTATATTAAGTGGGAGGCGGGAGTCGGGGGGGGGGACCTAAGAAAATCACATCACATCCTTGAAGGCTGTCAAACATTTTAGTGAATGTACAAGATACTAAAACACTACAAAAATAATTGATACCGCTTGACAATTAGTAATGAGCTAAAAGTACCTTATTTTAAAATGTAACTGTAAAACTTTTGAAAATAAACCAATAACAGGATCTCCAAACTCAAATTTTTAAACAACGGCTGAGGGGATGCCTAGTCCATGTTCACATATAGGTACCCATGAACTCCAACAGCCTGTTAGCGCGATTAAAACTTTCACTACGTTACAAATTATGCGCGGTTTTGTGATAAAAACGCAGATTCTGATGCTTCTCTAGAAAATGTGAATAAACAATCTGCAATTATTGAATTTTTTAAGTGCATTATTACAGACTAAATTATTTTCTTGGCAGAGTCTGCAATACGGAACAAATAAGTATTTACTAAACTATAATATGCACATAAAGTAAAATAATGATTTTTCTAATCCACCAACTCTGCGTAATATCCGCGTTATAAGTATGCATATATTATTGATTTCGTTACAAAACGTGCATATTATAATAAAATAATGCAGATAAAATACAATAATTAATTAATCACACACATATATATAAAGGCAAAATGTGCATACGCTACAATCAGAGATGGGATAAATAATTTAGTAATACGACCTCCCCCAAACCCTTTACGGATAATACGAATTACTGTTAATACGAACAGATTTTCTGTTCCCCTTGGTGTTCGTCTTAACGAGGTTCGACTGTATTTTACGAGAGCGAACCAAAAAATGTTTTATTAGCCAAAATAAGGTACATACAGGTAATTACAAATATACGTACTATTCTACGTATCTTACACTATTTTTCCACATAGTCCCCACACCGGTTCAGACATTTGTCCCATCGCAGCACTAAATTTGAGATGCCCCTGTGGTAGAATTCGTCCGGCTGACTGTGGAACCACCGTCGGACTGCTGTCTTGGCTTCATCGTTGCACGTGAATCGCTGTCCTGCCAGGAACTTCTTCAGCGGACCGAAAACGTGGAAATCACTAGGGGCGAGGTCCGGACTGTATGCAATCAGAACCGCCGACAAGCTCCGGTCATTTCACTGGGAGAGTCTGGACCACCCACCATACAGTCCGGACCTCGCCCCTAGTGATTTCCACGTTTTCGGTCCGCTGAAGAAGTTCCTGGCAGGACAGCGATTCACGTGCAACGATGAAGCCAAGACAGCAGTCCGACGGTGGTTCCACAGTCAGCCGGACGAATTCTACCACAGGGGCATCTCAAATTTAGTGCTGCGATGGGACAAATGTCTGAACCGGTGTGGGGACTATGTGAAAAAATAGTGTAAGGTACGTAGAGTAGCCCAGCCTGCTCCATTTGAAGACAGGGTAGGACACTAGGTTACTGGCCTGGCCAGTTCTACACATCGTCCCATACGATATATGGACCCGGCCAGGCCAGTAACCTAGTGTCCTACCCCGCCTCCGTGTGGTGCAAGCTGGGCTTTATATTTATGACGCAAATTAATGTTTGCTACACGGATAGGAAGACGGAAGGGGGAGGGCTAATTCACCAACCCATCTAGCTAGCATGGTGGAATTGTGGCTTAATCCTCCATTATATTGACACACCAGAAACCATGACCCCTAGTCTCCAGGTGCTAGAGTACTCCTGATCGAGGCAGCGGTCAGTGTGGCATGAAAGCAGGGGGTGCTAATAATCACTGGAATGTCCCAGGCTGCCTTTTGTTATTGACCTTGGCTACTTATAATGGACGATCCCTTGCTTCTGAAGCAAAACTTCAGGAATTGGAAGAGGAACTAGACAAGATCAAATGGGACATTGTAGGACTCAGTGAAATTAGAAGAAAAGGTGAAGAGTTGGTGGAACTGAAAAGCGGACATTTGTTTTACTATAGAGGAACGGAAACTGGAAGAACAAGTGGTGTTGGCTTCTTAATCAACAAAAGAATTAAAGACTGTCTTCTGGAAGTTGAAAGTACATCAGATCGAGCAGCGAGGCTTGTTGTTCAACTAACCCAGCGATACCAACTTCAAATAGTACAGGTATATGCACCAACATCAAGCCATACCGACGAAGAGGTTGAAGAATTTTATGAAGAAATCAAAGAGTTACACACCAAAGGGAAACAACATATCAAGCTCATCATGGGGGATTTCAATGCAAGAATTGGACAACAGGAACAAGGAGAGACATCGGTTGGTAAATACGGATATGGGGAAAGGAATGAACGTGGCGATCAACTCATCGAATTTGCAGAAGCTGAAAACCTTAGCATCATGAATTCATTTTTTAAGAAGAAACCGCAAAGAAAATGGACATGGAAACACCCAAATGGGGGAACTAGTGAAATTGACTATATCCTGGCAAACAAGAAATCAATTATTGAAGATTGCAGCGTACTGAACAGATTTAATACTGGAAGTGATCATCGAATGGTGAGATGTAAAGTGCGCTTAAATACTAAATTAGAAAGACAGAAGCTCATTAGGAAACGAGTAAGGAAGAGGGTGGATTTAATGAAACTGAAAGTAAATAAATTAGAAAGTCATAGTTTTATTAGGAAACATGTATGCAAAGTGGGGTGTATTTAAAGAAACTGAAGGAAAATACCGAGGCATTCAAGTTGGAATTAAAAATCGCTTTTCTGCTCTGGAAGGATCTCAGAAGCAAATAAAAACATTGTTAAGACAATAGTTGAAACTGCTGGGGAAATTGATGGTGTAACCTGTAAAAACCACAATAGAAAATTATCTGAGAAGACTAAACAACTCATGAAAAGGCGAAGAGATATGAAGGTGGACAATCGAAATACCAGTTCCAGGATTGAGTACATAGAACTTTGTAAAACTCTGCGCAAAAGCATGAAAGAAGACATAAGAAAATTCAACTGTGAGCTAGTAAGGAAAGCCATTGAAAATAACAAGAGCCTTAGGGTTGTTAAAGGAAGTTTGTCTGTTGGAAAAACACATCATTGCATTAAAAGGAAGAGAGAAATACTTAGAAGAGTTGAAGAATTCTGCAAAAAACTATATGAAAGAAACAGTGGATTAAACGAAGACACTGAAATAACCGAAGGAACAGCTCCTAAAATCTTAAAAGAAGAAGTTTCATTTGCAATGAAAAATATGAAGAAAGGAAGAGCCCCTGATGATGATGGTATTACATTAGATATCAGGATTTGAAAACTTACCGACCAATTAGCTTCTTACATGCTATTTATAAAATCTTCACAAAAGTTCTAACACATCGCCTGCAGAAAAAATTAGATGCAGCTCAACCAAGAGAACAAGCTGGATTTCGAAGTGGATTCAGTACAGTGGACCATATTCAAGTATTAAGAGAATTAATTGAAAGAACACATGAATATGAACTTCCATTGTGTGTTGCATTTATTGACTATGAGAAGGCCTTTGACTCTATTAAAACATCAGCAGTCATCAACTCTTTAAGATCAACAGACATTGAGGATGTGTATGTTGACATGGTGAAACGTGTGTATAAAAATATAAGTGCAAAATTTCGGTTACATGAAGATACCAAAACTATCAAACTTGGCAAAGGTGTGATGCAAGGAGATAGCATTTCTCCAAATTTTTTATTTCTGCTTTACAAATGATTTTTCAGCTGATAAATTGTAATAACAAGATAATAAAAATAAGTGGTGAATTTTTAAATCATCTGCTGATGAAATTGTTATTTTTTTAATGGACCAATTAGAACTCCAAGACATGGTACAGGAGCTCTCAACTAGAAATAAAGAAGTTGAATTCAAGATAAACTTGCAAAAGCTAAAATCATGTTCAACAATTTCATAAAGAAAACAAAAATACCAGTTGAAAACATTGAGCTAGAAGTTGTTGATTCATATATTTACCTTGATCGACTGATTTAAATGGAAAGCAACTTTATGAAAGAGCTCGACAGACATGTTAAACTTGGTTGGAGTGTATTCGGACCAAACAGTTTTATCCTGAAGGGAAAATTACCTCTGTGTCTAAAAAGAAAGGTCTTCAACCAGTGTGTATTGCCAGTCCTCTCTTATGGATTAGAGACATGGAGTCTAACGATTACAACAATACGAAAGTTATAGACAACCCAAAAGAGCATGGGGAGGCGCATGCTTGGAATAACCAGGAGAGATTGTAAAAGAAACACTTGGGTGAGAGAGCAAACTAGAGTAAAGGATATTATTGTTAAAGTAAAAAGATTCGTTTGGTTTGTTTTTTGGTTTTACGGCTCAAAGACTACAGTGGTCATGCTGCGCCGGGACCTACTGTTTTCCGAGGAATCCGAACCTCTTAAGGCCTAGGGAACCAAACCCCGGACTACAGTGAGCAGTGCGATCTTTATGAGATCTCTGAGTAAGCGTTCTTTTTGCACTGCTGGGAGTCGAACCCGGATTAGCCGCGCAATAGGAGAACGCGTTACCACACTGCGCCACCGCAGGGCCGAAAGTAAAAAGACTGAAACGGCGATGGGCTGGGCATATAGAAGAAGAACTCATCAACGATGGAAAACGCAAATTCTCGACTGGATTCCAAGAGACCTCCGAAAACCTAGAAAACGCCCTCCAGCTAGATGGGTGGATGAAATAAGAAAAGAAGTTGGTCTGACGTGGAAACGAATGGCCCAGGGTAGACATGTGTGGAAAGCATTTTGAGAGACATTCATCCAGCAATGGACAGATAATAGTTGAATAGGATGATGATTATGATGACGTAGAATAGTACGTATATTTGTAATTACCTGTATGTACCTTATTTTGGCTAATAAAAAATAGGGGCAAAGACTTTCTGATTCGCCCTTGTAGATGTATTTACACATCCTATTAGCTGCATTAATGCATACTGAACTTAACCTTACGTACTCGTCAGCAACGTAGAGTTTTCAAAATTATTGGGGGAGGGGTCGCTGAAGTACATTTTTTATACTTTTATATATTATGATGTATTATAATAGGTTTTTATATTTATTTAATATTACTATAATAGGTGTCGACTCCCAAGGTCGCTTGGGGCGGTGTGTTGTAAGGTTATGATAGTCATTTCATTTCCAACGCACCCTTGCTACCCACGATGGAGCGGGAAAAACAAAATAAGGAAATGGAAGCGAAGGAGAGAGTGAAACTGCAACAAAATCCTACCATCGAAACATATTTAAATGTTTTCGCAAATTTTCGGAGAACTAAAATTTTGCTCTGAACAAAAGTGATGATGAGTTATGCAAATCAAAAAGACAACAAATATATTATAAATTCCATAGGAAAGCATATTTGCTATAAAAATGTAAAACAATGATGAATCACTCATTTTTTAATGTAAATTAAAAAAGATGAGAATTAAGGTATTTGAATTGACTAGTTTTTATTGTTAATTTTATTTATTTTGATTTTTTTATACTGAACCTCTAAATAACAGCCACCTCCGAAGGACGGTCACCTTTGTAGAGTACCGCGGATGACCATTGCTCGGAGGTTTTAAATAAAAACGTTTATAACAGTAATAAAAACGTTTCTGATAGCTATTTCGATAGCCCTAAAAGGCTGTCATCGGCAGCAATTATAATAAGCTTCTGTTTATCTTCATTATGTCGGTTGCATCAAAATAAACGCCTCAAAACAACTGAGATCAAGTCAACTCAACACTTGATCTACGTTTTATTTATTCATTCATTTATTATTATTTATTTTTTTTGAGGCATCTCACATTCTATCAAACATCAACGTTTCAGTTAATGATCAACTCCTTAGTAACTCTATCTCACCCACTTGGAAAAATCTTTTGTGTCTCGTGACTAGAAACGACACCATAAATACATTTAAATCCTCCACCTAATCAAGTTTACAACCGACGTGATGGCAACATGAACATCATGAACGTAAACAAGTCGCCATTGCTCTGACGGTGGTAACCGTTTAGCGCTATCGAAATAGCTATCAGCAACGTTGTTATTATAACGTTTTATAAAATAACTGCACCATAAGAATTTGCATAAATTTTGCTTCTATTAATTAGCAGTATGTCGCCATTAAACCGTTTAACAATATTAAATTAAAAACGTTTTTAAAACTGACACAACTTACTTCGTCGTTTCCCATGTCGAGACACACAAACAGTGCTTCCTTCATTTCTTGATATTTCGTCATGTTCGCTGAAATTATAGACTTAATATTATAAGCAGAAATAAAGTTATAGCTAGAGAATGAAATCGAATGAAACTTGCCTCAAAGTACAAAAATAGTGAAATCATCTTTTAAGATTTGTGAATATTTATTAGTGAAACTATATCAATAAAAAAAGAAAATGGAGAATCTTGACGATATAGATGAACTCATATATAAAGGTTTGGCGGGGGGCATATTACGTCCATGCCTCTGTCGCCAATTGCACCAATTTCGTTCTGAGGTATCGCCTTGATAGAGTAGCGTCCAGAGGGTTGCTTTCGCTAAACGAGGGTTGGGGGGACTCCCAACACATCTATTCTTCATTAAAAAAAATATTTTGTCAGTACTTACCTACGTTTCGGTGTCGGAGGTTTGGGGAGAAAGATGGTCTTTATGGCCGTTAGTACGAGCTCGATTTTTTTTTTTCCGAAATGTATTAAAAACAACTGGGGTTTTTCTTTTGTAGAATAAAAGTTAGATAATTATATATTTACGACCGTTTCGGGTACGTTTCCTTGGATGAATACGTGCCGTTGGATAAATGTGTCCGACGGTACGTTTCCTTGGATGAATACCTGCCGTTGGATAAATGTGTCCTACTTTCATTTTGTTGATGCCATCACCGTTGTATATATAACAGAGGTGATTTTGTTTTACTATTGCCGGTTTTGGAAATTTAGAAGAGCATGGTTCACGGATGTACTGATGTTTTTTTCGATAGCGGGATGTGTGTGGGGAGCACCCCCGCCATTAAGCTTGTACTGATTCATCAAACCTACTAGTTCGCCAAAAATTCTACTAAACATCATTCAATCATGACGACCGCCCACCGTTTATACTGGCAATGCTCCAAGAAATAAGCGGTGCTGTACGAAAGGAATGATAAGCGCGAGCGCAGATTCAGTGCGCAAAATCGGCACGACTCAAAATTGTCGGACCAATTTTAGGAGTATAACATGAGCTTTGGCGACGTCGAAAAGAGCTTGGCGATATGGTTTTAATGAACTCTTCCCAAAAATTTGTCAATAAACTTTCAAAGCTGTCAAAAACAGAAAGCTGGCAAACCTCCAACTGCCAGGCTACAAAAACTCTGCAACCCATGTGCCCAGGATGGTGAGCTTTCGGCTAATTCCATCATTATGTTTTCACCAGGCCGGTAGCCAGGATGAAAGTTCAAACAAAGGGCACATGGGGCTTAGGGCACCCATAGGTATAAAATAATTGATAGGAGCATTTCTCAAATTTATAATCCAAAATTATTTCAATAACAATAACAAAAAAAACTATTATATTCGACTCTACGATGTGACTTTTGAAACTATATATATATATATATATATATATATATATATCATCATCATCATCATATTCAACCATTATCTATCCACTGCTGGATGAAGGTCTCTCCAAATGCTTTCCACACAAGTCTATCCTGAGCAATTCGCTTCCACGTCACCCCAACCTGTTTTCTTATTTCATCCACCCATCTAGTTTGAGGACGTTTTCTAGGTCTTCGGTGGTCTCTTGGAATCCAGTTCAGAATTTCTGTTGTCCATCGTTGATCAGTTCTTCTTGCAATATGCCCAGCCCATCGCCATTTCAGCCCTTTTACTTTAACAATGATGTCCTCTACTCTAGTTTGCTCTCTCACCCAAGTGTTTCTTTTTCGATCTCTCCTAGTTATTCCAAGCATGCACCTCTCCATGCTCCTTTGCGTTGTCTGTAACTTTCGTATTGCTCCAACTGTTAGACTCCATGTCTCTGATCCATAAGAGAGGACTGGCAATACACACTGGTTGAAGACCTTTCTTTTTAGACACAAAGGCAATTTCCCCTTCAGGATAAAACTGTTTCTTCCAAATGCACTCCAGCCAAGTTTAATACGTCTGTTGAGTTCTTTCATAATGTTGCCATCCATTGAAATCAGCTGGCCAAGGTAAATATATGAATCAGCAATTTCTAGCTCAATGTTGTCAACTTGTATTTTTGTTTCCTCTACGAAATTATTGAACATGATCTTAGTTTTTTGTAGGTTCATCTTGAGTCCAACTTCTTTACTTCTAGTTGAGAGCTCCTGTACCATGTCTTGGAGTTCTGATGGGTTCGTTGAAAAAATAACAATGTCATCAGCAAACCGCAAATGATTTAAATATTCACCATTTATTTTTATTCCCTTGTCATTCCAATTTATCTGCTGAAAAATCATCTGTAAAGCTGAAGTAAAAAGTTTTGGAGAAATGGTATCTCCCTGCCTCACACCTTTACCAATTTTGATAGCTTCGGTATCTTTATGTAACCGAAATTTTGCACTTGCATTTTTATACACACGTTTCACCATGTCAATGTACACATCCTCGATGTCTGCTGATCTTAAAGAGTTGATGACTGCTGATGTTTTAATAGAGTCAAAGGCCTTCTCATAGTCAATAAATGCCACACACAATGGAAGTTCATATTCATGTGTTCTTTCAATTAATTCTCTTAATACTTGAATATGGTCCACTGTACTGAATCCACTTCGAAATCCAGCTTGTTCTCTTGGTTGAGCTGCATCTAATTTTTTCTGCAGGCGATGTGTTAGCACTTTTGTGAAGATTTTATAAATAGCAGGTAACAAGCTAATTGGTCGGTAATTTTTTAAATCCTCTTTATCACCTTTTTTATGCAAAAGAATTACTGTTGCAGAATCCCATTGGTTTGGTATGTTACCACTGTTGAGGCATTTGGTAAAGAATTTTGCGAGTATGTCTTCTACATGTTCTCCAGCTTCTTTTAAGATATCTAATGTAATGCCATCATCGCCAGGGGATCTTCCTTTCTTCATACTTTTTATTGCAAATGCTACTTCTTCTTTTAAGATTTTAGGAGCTGTTCCTTCGACTATCTCAGAGTCTTCGTTTAATCCACTGTTTCCCTCATACAGCTTTCTGTAGAATTCTTCAACTCTTCTAAGTATTTCTTCCCTATTTCTTGTTACAGTGCCATCCTCTCCTTTTAATGCAATGATGTGTTTCTTCCCAATAGACAAACTCCCTTTAACAACCCTAAGGCTCTTGTTGCTTTCAATGGCCTTCCTTACTAACTCACAATTGAATTTTCTTATATCTTCTTTCATGTTTTTGCGCAAAGTTTTGCAAAGTTCTACATACTCGATCTTGCGACTGGTATTTTGATTGTCCACCTTCATAAGTCTTCGCCTTTTCATGAGTTGTTTCGTCTTCTCAGATAATTTGCTATTCTGCTTTTTACATATTACACCACCAATTTCCCCAGCAGTTTCAATTATTGTCTTAACAATGTTTTCATTTGCTTCTGAGATGTCAACTTCTTCAATAAGTCCTTCCAGTGCAGAAAAGCGATTTTTTAATTCCAACTTGAATGCCTCGGTATTTTCTTTTAATTTCTTTAAATCCACCCTCTTACATACTTGTTTCCTAATGAGCTTCTGCCTTTCTAGTTTAGTATTTAAGTGCATTTTACATCTCACCATTCGATGATCACTTCCAGTATTAAATCTGTTCAGTACGCTGCAATCTTCAATAATTGATTTCTTGTTTGCCAGTATATAGTCAATTTCGCTGGTTCCTCCATTGGGGTGTTTCCATGTCCATTTTCTTTGTAGTTTCTTCTTAAAAAATGAATTCATGATGCTAAGATTTTCAGCTTCGGCAAATTCTATGAGTTGATCGCCACGTTCATTCCTTTCCCCGTATCCGTATTTACCAACCGATGTCTCTCCTTGTTCCTGTTGTCCAATTCTTGCATTAAAATCTCCCATGATGAGCTTGATGTGTTGTTTCCCCTTGGTATGTAGCTGTTTGATTTCTTCATAGAATTCCTCAACCTCCTCGTCGGTATGGCTTGATGTTGGTGCATATGCCTGTACTATCTGAAGTTGGTATCGCTGGGTTAGTTGAACAACGAGCCTCGCTGCTCGATCTGACGTGCTTTCGACTTCAAGAAGGTAGTCTTTAATTCTTTTGTTGATTAAGAAGCCAACACCACTTGTTCTTCCAGTTTCCGTTCCTCTATAATAAAACAAATGTCCACTTTTAAGTTCCACCAACTCTTCACCTTTTCTTCTAACTTCACTGAGTCCTACAATGTCCCATTTGATCTTGTCAAGTTCTTCTTCCAATTCTTGAAGTTTTGCTTCAGAAGCAAGGGATCGTCCATTATACGTTGCCAAGGTCAATAACAAACGGCAGCCTGGGCCATTCCAGTGATTCTTAGCACCCCCTGCTTTCATGCCACGCTGACCGCTGCCTTGATCAGGAGCACTCCAGCACCTGGAGACTAGGGGCCATGGTTTTTGGTGTATTAGCATATTGGAGGAATTAGCCATCATTTCACCACGCTGGCTAGACGGGTTGGTGAATTAGCCCTCCCCTTCCGCCTTTCCATCCGTGCAGCAAATATTAATTTGCCTCTTGGATAGAAAGCCCAGCCTGCACCACTTGAAGGCGGGGTAGGACACTAGGTTACTGGCCCGGCCGGTTCCACACATCGTCACATACGTTCAGCGTGTGGGTCTCCTTCCAGTTAGATACCAGCAACCCTTTTGCAGGCCATATATATATATATATATATATATATATATATATCAGTTTCTTTTTTATGTTCGTCCGTGTCAATGCCATCGCTGTGCATTTATTTTAGAACCTGTGAGTTATGAAATAGATTTTTAAAAACGTAAGTGTGAATCACAACAAATGAAAATTATCACTATTGAAAAGTATAACACCAAGGCAAAGAATCTAATTTTGAGGAAAAAATTCTTCTTTGAAGAAAACATTTGTTATGCAAGAGAACATTTTTTTCTTTTCTTTAAGGCCAATTTTTTATATTATTTAGAATAGGTATGGCCAAGAGTTGGATGGCAGTCGAATGGTCTTTCACGGGGTGGTTTTTGGTCTATCACTTAATATCCGCAATTTCCTTTTCAAATGAAAAAAATTTGAGATCATCTCATTAGATGGTTGATAAGACTTTCAGTTATACATATTAGAAAAACGTATAATTAAAACTAAACTATTAGAACGCTAATTACGAAATTTTGAGTTTACGAAAATAATAAACTTTGGTGTCAAAAGTTATTTTTAATTTATCTTGTTTGAATTTAAAAACAACATAAAAGGTTTTTGTCCAGAAGTAATTCGCGATTATTTTTAAAAACCTATACAAAAATGTCTATCAAAAGAACAAACACATTTTTGTCACCCTTGATTTAGGGGACTAGGATACAAGTTACTGCTGCTTATTAGCGAATGTGAATGCCTGAAATAAATTCTGTATATAAATGACATTAGAGAAAAACAACAATAAGGCATTTTTAATTTGATTTTTGGTGTTCCTCTCGTTTGTGTAAATTCGGATTATAAGTAATTTTCTGTTCATTAGTAAAGTAACGGGAAGTTCTTGATATAAGAGTATGTAGTATTTATTAAATTATGTTTATTGTATGTGGGGAATTATTAGAATCTACAAACGTTGGTAGCACTATTTCTACGGTTATAATTAATATAAATATGTAGTGGACGCGAATATGTTCTGAATGATGTGATGAAGTCTGGAGTGCGGGATGCATTTTCGAGACAGAATAAATAACGTAAAGAGCTTTGAAGTCTCTTATTCTCTCATTGCATCCACTGACGTCAAGATGAGCAAAAGCTGGTTTTGTCAGTAATATTCGTAGATATACCGCACACTACGCTTCGTAGGAGCAATGTTTAGTGCTCCTTCGTGGTTGTGTATTTATCACACCATGCATAATGTAATGATGCTTTGCGTATATTTCAATCGATTGTCTCGATTATTTAAACACCTCGAAACTTGTGGGTTTGTAAAGCAGTAACACCAGGAGTGTTACTTCTTTCATTCCTTTATTCATTGAATAGTAACACTAATAGTGTTTATTAATATATGTTAATAATGACACTAACCTGTGGGCTAATTAGATGACTTCAACCTTTTCGAAAAATTCATATATGTGCACATTTGTTGAAAGGATTTGAATTTGTATGCAGTCAGACCCACTTATAACGAACCCCACATGTAACAATTTTCCGGATTTATCGAGGAAAATAAGGATTTTATGTTAAAGTGCAACAAAACTTAATCGCTTTGAGCGAGCAAGACTTTTGCGCTTTCTGCATTGAACGACGAAAAATATACAATCAGCTTGATCTCCAAAAGAGAAGTTTGGTCTGATTACCACACCAAAATTTGAGAATTT
>QLNU02015359.1:61607398-61640751 GCA_006491805.2 Dysdera silvatica | reverse complement strand
GCAGTTTCAAATATTGTCTTAACAATGTTTTCATTTGCTTCTGAGATATCAATTTTTCAATAAGTTCTTCCAGTGCAGAAAAGCGATTTTTTAATTCCAACTTGAATGCCTCGGTATTTTCTTTTAATTTCTTTAAATCCACCCTCTTACATACTTGTTTCCTAATGAGCTTCTGTCTTTCTAATTTAGTATTTAAGTGCACTTTACATCTCACCATTCGATGATCACTTCCAGTATTAAATCTGTTCAGTACGCTGCAATCTTCAATAATTGATTTCTTGTTTGCCAGGATATAGTCAATTTCGCTAGTTCCCCCATTTGGGTGTTTCCATGTCCATTTTCTTTGCGGTTTCTTCTTAAAAAATGAATTCATGATGCTAAGATTTTCAGCTTCTGCAAATTCGATGAGTTGATCGCCACGTTCATTCCTTTCCCGATATCCGTATTTACCAACCGATGTCTCTCCTTGTTCCTGTTGTCCAATTCTTGCATTGAAATCCCCCATGATGAGCTTGATGTGTTGTTTCCCCTTGGTATGTAGCTGTTTGATTTCTTCATAGAATTCCTCAACCTCTTCGTCGGTATGGCTTGATGTTGGTGCATATACCTGTACTATCTGAAGTTGGTATCGCTGGGTTAGTTGAACAACAAGCCTCGCTGCTCGATCTGATGTACTTTCAACTTCCAGAAGACAGTCTTTAATTCTTTTGTTGATTAAGAAGCCAACACCACTTGTTCTTCCAGTTTCCGTTCCTCTATAATAAAACAAATGTCCGCTTTTAAGTTCCACCAATTCTTCACCTTTTCTTCTGACTTCACTGAGTCCTATAATGTCCCAATTGATCTTTTCAAGTTCCTCTTCCAAATCCTGAAGTTTTTGCAGCTGAAGAGCAAGCGAACGCATTGATCGCCAGGCCATCTATGATATGCATTTCCATATATATATATATATGAAGGTCTCCCCAAATGCTTTCCATACGTATATCCTGAGCAATTCACTTCCTCGTCACACCAACTTGTTTTCTTATTTCATCCACCCATCTAGTTTGAGGACGTTTTCTAGGTCTTAGGTGGTCTTTTGGAATCCAGTTCAGAATTTCTGTTGTCCATCGTTGATCAGTTCTTCTTGCAATATGCCCAGCCATCGCCATTTCAGCCCTTTTACTTTAACAATGATGTCCTCTACTCTAGTTTGCTCTCTCACCCAAGTGTTTCTTTTTCGATCTCTCCTAGTTATTCCAAGCATGCACCTCTCCATGCTCCTTTGCGTTGTCTGTAACTTTCGTATTGCTCCAACTGTTAGACTCCATGTCTCTGATCCATAAGAGAGGACTGGCAATACACACTGGTTGAAGACTTTTCTTTTTAGACACAAAGGCAATTTCCCCTTCAGGATAAAACTGTTTCTTCCAAATGCACTCCAGCCAAGTTTAATACGTCTGTTGAGTTCTTTCATAATGTTGCCATCCATTGAAATCAGCTGGCCAAGGTAAATATATGAATCAGCAATTTCTAGCTCAGTGTTGTCAACTTGTATTTTTGTTTCCTCTACAAAATTATTGAACATGATCTTAGTTTTTTGTAGGTTCATCTTGAGTCCAACTTCTTCACTTCTAGTTGAGAGCTCTTGTACCATGTCTTGGAGTTCTAATGGGTCCGTTGAAAAAATAACAATGTCATCAGCAAACCGCAGATGATTTAAATATTCACCATTTATTTTTATTCCCTTGTTATTCCAATTTATCAGCTGAAAAATCATCTGTAAAGCAGAAGTAAAAAGTTTTGGAGAAATGGTATCTCCCTGCCTCACCCCTTTGCCAAGTTTGATAGTTTTGGTATCTTTATGTAACCGAAATTTTGCACTTGCATTTTTATACACACGTTTCACCATGTCAATGTACACATCCTCAATGTCTGTTGATCTTAAAGAGTTGATGACTGCTGATGTTTTTATAGAGTCAAAGGCCTTCTCATAGTCAATAAATGCAACACACAATGGAAGTTCATATTCATGTGTTCTTTCAATTAATTCTCTTAATACTTGAATATGGTCCACTGTACTGAATCCACTTCGAAATCCAGCTTGTTCTCTTGGTTGAGCTGCATCTAATTTTTTCTGCAGGCGATGTGTTAGAACTTTTGTGAAGATTTTATAAATAGCAGGTAACAAGCTAATTGGTCGGTAATTTTTCAAATCCTCTTTATCACCTTTTTTATGCAAAAGAATTACTGTTGCAGAATCCCATTGGTTTGGTATGTTACCGCTGTTAAGACATTTGGTAAAGAATTTTGCAAGTATGTCTTCTACATATTCTCCAGCTTCTTTTAGGATATCTAATGTAATACCATCATCACCAGGGGCTCTTCCTTTCTTCATATTTTTTATTGCAAATGAAACTTCTTCTTTTAAGATTTTAGGAGCTGTTCCTTCGACTATTTCGGCGTCTTCGTTTAATCCACTGTTACTTTCATATAGTTTTTTGTAGAATTCTTCAACTCTTCTAAGTATTTCTTCCCTATTTCTTGTTACGGTGCCATCCTCTCCTTTTAATGCAATGATGTGTTTCTTCCCAACAGACAAACTTCCTTTAACAACCCTAAGGCTCTTGCTGTTTTCAATGACCTTCCTTGCTAACTCACAATCGAATTTCTTATGTCATTTTTCATGTTTTTACACAAAGTTTTGCAAAGTTCTACATATTTGGTTTTGGAAATTGTTTGGAAATTCCACCAATTCTTCACCATTTCTTCTAATTTCACTGAGCCCTACAATGTCCCATTTGATCTCTTCAAGTCCTTCTTTCAATTCCTGAAGTTTTGTTTCAGAGGAAAGGATATTCCATTATACGTAGTCAAGGTCAATAACAAACGGCAGCCTGGATCATTCCTGTGAAAATTATCCATAACATCATTATAATCTACTTCTGGGACAAACTTTCTGTCAATCGATAATAATGTTAAAGCGGTTAGCTTATCTTCGCCCATTGTTAAGCTGAGATATGATCTAATTAATTTCAGTCTGTTGAAAGAACGATTCGCGCTGGCACTTGATATAGGAAAAGTTAGAAAAACCTGGTATAAAGTAGACAAGTTAGGGTATATTGCACATAAGTCATTGGCAATCATAAATTTAAAAATGTGACCGAGGTTACTTATATTAATTTCGATATCTGAGTTTCTTTTGGTATTAGCACTTGTAATCTCACGATACAACTTTTTAAACGAAACGAACTCCTGTATGGATTCCGTTTCATTTTCGACAACATTCGCATACATCTTCGCTAAAGTTTCTATATTTTTTTCTATATATTTATCGACAAAAGTTTTAGGATCTAAACAGGTAAATTTGGAACTAATACTCCTAAAGTTCTCGAATCTTGATCCAACGTTTTGAATAACCGAGTCCAGCAAAACTAAATGAGTTTTCAGCATAATAGATTCCTCTTTGGCTTCTCGCGTTACGTCATCTGTCTTTTCGTCATAGAATCTTTTTATTTTTCGCACTCTGTTTCCTTTAATTTCCGTTGTAATATCACAACTTTAGCCATTTCAGTTGCTCCTTCCTCAACAACTTTAAATTCAATTTCGTATTCATTGCGTATTTTCTGCAAGTCAATTTCCAACACATTAATCAAACCGCAGGTAGTTAGCAAATCTAAAGTGCTTTTTTGAAAATACGTAGACAAACGAAAAGCTTTCTCCAATATTTTATTCTAGAATATAAGAAGAATTAAAAATTCCAATGTACTAACAGTCATCAAAATACCATTTGTTTCAGAAATCTGCTTATGTGCACACTGCACAACTTCTCACCTCGCCATTTGCAATTATCTGTAGAGCTGCCACTAATGCAGGCAAATTTTGCTTCACTGCATCATCTGTCGTCTACTGATTTTCTGGACGCCCATCTGATATCGAAAAGTTTTTTCAATATATGAGTGAATGAATTAATATGATTCCTTTATTCTTCCTTTAGCACTGAAAGATGTGGCAGACTACTAGTAAAGAATGTAAAAAGTCCTTGAAGAACACCAAAGAACAAAAGAGTTTCAATTATAGAGCTTACCGCATCAATTATCAGTAAATTTAAATTATGTGCATATCAATGTATAAATTGTGCGTTTGGGGCAACTTCTCTAACTCGATTTTGAACATGACATTTCACCAGATAGGGTTTTTGCTCTAGCATAAGCTTGACCGTAACACATGCTTATTGGTATATCTAATTTGTTGAGTGCTGAAAGGAGAACACTGAGTAAGCCTGACGCCTTTTACAATACATACATACATCAAATTACTAGGTGCCGCTTTTGAACCTAGAATTTCCATGAATTGTATGAAACATTCAGCTACGTCACCATTAACTGTTACACAGAGAAGTAGGAAAAAAACTGCGTCCTTCTAATATCAATAGCAGTATCCCCAATCACTGAATATTACTTAGCTAATTTGACTTCATTCATTATCTTTGAAAGTAACTTACCTGATAAAGCCTGTATCAGATCATTCTGTAAATTCGGGATGAGGTACGTTGCATTTTGATCACTCAGTAATAAATGTTGTTCTAGTAATGCATCCTTTTTACCAACAATCAAATAAGTTCCAAAAAATTACCTTCGTTTTCGCTTGGAGCACCTAGTCCTGGATATTCGCCATGCCCACGGAAAGGGAGCCCTCGTTTTCCCAAAAATAGAATGGCATCTACAATGTTTTTCAGAGTCTTCCTATCTTTTCCAAGCTCTTTCCTTTCGGTAGCTACCAGTTCAGCGACAAATTCCCCGTCATCAAACAAACGATATTTAGCAAGAAAGAGTTCTTTTTTAGCGTTTTTGTGAACAGCAGATTTCTTATGCTTCTCAATTTTCTCTAACCCTTTCTTGTAATTTTTACACCGACATTCCGGATCACTCCACACATCAGAACGTATTGTAAACAAAAAGTAAAGCAAAACATTGTTTTCGCTCTTGGTGACTAAACTAACCAATGTCTGCCTGTTCCATGATCACTTTTAACTTGCTTTTTCTTGCATAATGTTTCCCTAAAATTTCGACCAAAGGCGTTTTTATAAAAGTCTCGGAAATTACACAAAGGCTCGGTTGGCATAGCCCCATCTCTTATGACAAAAGAACTAGATTAGACTGTGTGGAGATGTCCCGAAATAAAGGCGGATCTGTAGAGCAGTCCACTTGCGTATCGATAATTGCGCGTAATTTTACGGTTTTCCCGTCTTCTTTCATATGAATGTCATTCGAAGTATTCGGTTCGTCCAATGCTTCCACAGTTTGAACAGCAGATTCATTCTCTTTCGTAAGAGCATGAGAAGTCAGTAAACTTCTCCTTCTGCTTCGCATGTACTTAACTGAATCTGTTTTCTGTCAGATGACTCAGATTCAGGGACCATAGGAAGAGTTTCCACGGATGTATTTATAGAAGACAACTTTTTGACAACTCTTTCTTCTCGTTCTGCAGCTTGCGTCATTTGTAGTTTCTCCCGCCCAGAGAGAGGCTTCTTTTTTTTGCTCCACTTGTCCACTTTCTTCTTGAAAACGTACATACAAGTTTGCATATTATGTATTTTATATTCCAACAGCCTACCTATTTTATTCCATAAAAATAATAATTTGAAAGACATAACTAACTTATACTTGAAGTTGTTTCATTCATGAAGTTGTTTCATTCGTTTATTTTCGTGAGACTACTATTAAAGTTTGTGTGCAGCCCGTAAATCAGGAAGGGTTACGTTTTGATTGCAAGCATTTGCGTATTTGTAAATATTCCAATTATATTATTTTTGTTCTTTATCTGGTGGTTCCAATTAAGTTTACTTGTTTATATCAAACCTAAAAGGTTTATTTTTTACTATTTCTATTCCTTTTTCCTTTATTGTTATTTGAAAGTTTTGAGAAATTGCGTTTATATTTTTTGTTTGTAAATATTACTCTTTTAGTTTTCTCTATATTTAGTCTTAATTGATTCATCTTAAACCGTATTTTATTTTTCTCAATTTCAATAAGACTCTTTTCCAGTGCTAATTCTAAATTTTAATCCCTAACCAATACACTGATATCATCTGCAAATAAAGTTAAATGATCAGTGTTCGAAACGTTGAATAGACTATTTACATACAATGAATACATGAGAGGTCCAATATTATTACCCTGAGGAACATCAGATTTGCTGATAACTGCCCTTGATTCAAATCCATCGATATATACGATTTGTTTTCGTTCTGTTAAGTAATTATTTAATATGGTATTAATTTCCCCCCCCCCCTTAAACCATAATTCCTCAAGTTTGAAAGATACTATTACCCTTCTTAGGGCTAACACAATTGCCAAATAATGGTCAACACAGAAAGCCTCCGGGGCTAGTTTTTTATGTTTTGCCGTGGGGAATTTATTATATGTAATAATTCAAGCACCCGCGTGTTTTAGCTCATACTAGAGCTGTTTTGTTATAGGTGAAAAAGAGACATCGTAGAATATGCCTATTGCATATTCCCCACCTTCAATTATCTCTCTCAATTTACCCACTGTCCTCAATAGAGGTCACTCAGTTGATTTACCTACAACTCAAACCACATTGATAACACAGGCCTGTGACCAAAAAACTATTTAGTTATTTTCAACGGTTTACTATGTATTTTGGTACGCTGAAACCGAACAAAACAGTGGGGAAAAATCGTAGACGATAAGTTTTACCGCAAACCGCAAAATTCTCCTTCCAATGAGCAGATTTTTTCATAAACCGCTCATTTTCAATTCTTTTCTAAATTTAATCCCAGAATTACCTATTATGAATATTATAAATGGTTTCATTTCAATGTCGGTTAAGTCAAGGTAACGTTATAAGCGTAAGTAAGGTACCTTACTTACGCTCATAACGTTGTACTTATTTATAAATCTAATCTGCGTAAACGCTACGTCAAATTATCTTACATTATCGTACGTTTAAGATCAACAGTGTCAATTAAAACTGAAACTTAAAATTTCATTCTGATTGTGGTTCTAACTGAATTCGAAGACCCTCTTCACTGGTGGCTTCCCAAAGCGATAGTGAAAAAGACAGCTGCACGGAAAACCGAAAACCGGAATACCCAGTCCCCTCCCTCCCTTCTGCCGGGCCCGAAAGGGGGAGAAAACTATGCAGTTCCATGGCACTACGAGACGGGCAGGCATGGACTTTATAAAGGGCACAGGCACTGGCATCTAACGTGTTAATGACATTTTACTCCACGTTAGACCATTGAATTTGTTTGCAAACGTTTTTGAAATGGCTCTACGGAAGTGTATTAATTCACCAGGCAGGTTTTGTTTCATTTGTGGTGCATATGTGGGCTCCCACAATAGAAACACCATGTTCACTTCGCAGGCTTTCTTAACTGTTGCCACTTAGAAACGCAAGGAAAGGAAACTTAAGTTTAATTTCTAAAATTGGCAAAATGCCAAATTGTTTCTTTTTACATTATGTTTTCTAAATGCACGAATTTTACTATTCTCATCTGGCAACAGAAATATTGAATAATTATAACTTCATATTTTACATTTCGCAACAGTTTGTGCAATTGTTTCTCGAATTGTAAAATCAAATCATTCTTCAATTAACATCGACGTGTGTACAAGTCTCACGAAGGCTCCGCCAAAAAAGAGGCGTATTAAATTTCTTTCACCATGTATTCGAATGAATGAATTTATTTATTGGAGTGTACTATTGAATTAACTTACCTATAAAAATTAAGATCATACTCAATAATTTCAAAGAGAAAACAAAAATACAAGTAGGCAACATCGAGCAAGAAATTGCTGATTCATATATTTACTTTGGCCAGCTGATTTCAATGAGATGGCAACATTATGAAACAATTTAACAGACGTATTAAACTTGGCTGGAATGCATTCGTAAGAAACAGTTTTATCAGCGAAAAAAAAGGTCTAAAACCAGTGTGTATTGCTGGTCCTCTCTTAAGGATCAGAGACATGGAGAGGTGTGTGCTTGCAATGATTGGGAGAGATCGAAAAAGAAACATTTGTGTGAGAGAGCAAACGAGAGTAGAGAATATCATTGTTAAAGTAAAAAGACTGAAATGGCGATGGTCTTGGCATATCGCAAGAACTGATCAACGATAGACAACGCAAAATCTCAACTAGATTCCAAGGGACCACCTAATAGCTAGAAAACTTCCTGAAACTAGATGGTTGGATGAAAGAAGGAAACAGGTTGCGGGTGACGAGAAAGCGAATTTCTCAGGATAGACTTGTGTGGAAAGCCTTTGGAGAGACCTTCATCCAGCGGTGGATAGATAATGGTATAAGATGATGGGTGGGTGTGTGTGTGTGTGTGTGTGTGTGTGTGTGTGTGTGTGTGTGTGTGTGTGTGTGTGTGCGTGTGTGTGTGTGTGTGTGTGTGTGTGTGTGTGTGTGTGTGTGTGTGTGTGTGTGTGTAAAAGATATTATTAACTATGAACAAGTGTATGTAATATAATTCTTGATAAATCTATATTGAAAGAAGGAACGATCAACGTGATGGCCACAGAAATTTTGAATGCCTCAGTATTTGCTTTCAGTTTCATTAAATCCACCCTCTTACTTACTTGTTTCCTAATGAGCTTCTATCTTTCTAATTTAGTATTTTAGATCACTTTACATATCACCATTCGATGATCACTTCCAGTATTAAATCTGTTCAGTACGCTGCAATCTTCAATAATTGATTTTTTTTTGTCAGGGTATATAGTCCATTTTGCTAGTTCCCCCATTAGGGTGTTTACATGTCTATTTTATTTGCGGTTTTTTCTTAAAAAATGAATTCTTGATGTTAAGATTTTCAGCTTCTGCAAATTCGATGAGTTGATCGCCACGTTCATTCCTTTCTCCGTATCCGTATATACCAACCGATGTCTGCCCTTGTTCCTGTTGTCCAATTCTTGTATTGAAATTTCATATGATGAGCTTGATATGTTGTTTCCCTTTGGTTTATAACTGTTTGCTTTCTTCATAAAATTGTTTTCAATGGTTGCTTTCGTCGGTATGGCTTGATGTTGGTGCATATACCTATACTCTTTGAAGTTGGTATCGCTTTGTTAGTTGAACCACGAGTCTCACTGCTCGATCTGATTTACTTTTAATTCCAAGAGACAGTCTTTAATTCTTTTGTTGATTAAGAAGCCAATACTACTTCTTCTTCCAGTTTCCGTTCCTCTATAATAAAACAAAAGTCCACTTTTAAGATCCACCAATTCTTCACCTTTTTTTCTGACTTCACTGAGTCCTATAATATCCCAATTGATCTTTTCAAGTTTCTGTTCCAATTCCTGAAGTTTTCCTTCAGAAGCAAGGTATCGCCCATTATACGTAGCCATGGTCAATAAAATACGGCAGACTGGACCATTCCAGTAATTTTTAGCATCCCCTACTTTCATGCCACAACGAATCAGCAACGAATATTTGGTCTTTGACTGGGACTTTATTCCTCGAACAGGGCAAGTGCTTTTATTGATATCTGAACACTTGCAAGAAGCAATATCAAAAAGCCGTTAAGCGACCGAATACGAATATATTAGCAAGGGGGAATTAGCATGAGAGCTTTCACAGGGCTGTCCCCAAAGGATACTCGCTGTGGGCGCTGTGTACTCTCGAGAAATTTTGAAAAATACAGAGTACGCGGCGCGTGCTCTCAAGGTCTCAAGAAAGTTTTCGTATTTGCTGGTTTTTGGGGCAACTTTCAACAAAGTTCAGTCTTTTTTTTTTTCCCCTAGTCATTTACAAACTTGAATGGACACAAACGAGGAAGCCCCCTGAATCCACCAAGCCTCAAAATAATGTCCCGCGTACCACCAAGAGAAGAATGAAAAACTGACAAAAGTGGCAACTGCCACCTTGGATTTCGGATACATGACAGACGACCATCCAAATACCAGTCCGCGCAGTGCGGTGGCGACACCAAGTCCAGTAACCCCGCAATTTCAATACTCTTCAATTAAGACAGCACCGCATACTCTCAATAATTTTCTTCAGGACAGCCCTGAGCTTACACATCCACATAACACAAGGCTTACGGCAATAACGGGGGAAAAGAGAGTTGGAATAGTATTACTAGACAATAATTTTTGCCTCCCACGTGTATGTAGCTCTAAACTACAGCTTTTCTGGAGAAAAAGAGACGCTTTCCCCATCCTGGATTCGAACCAGGGTCCCTCCGTTTAGCCCGGAGTGTCTTGGACCGCTAGACGAATGAGGACAGGAAACAACGCTCTCTTTCTCCGTATGTAAAGGTGTTAAGGTATTATTACCCTCCGCAGGGATAACACAATTGCCAAATAAGCACAGAAAAGTGCTGTGTGGAAACTTTTCTGCGTTGACCATATTTGGCAATTGTGTTATCACTGTTAAGGGTAATAATATGGAGAAAGAGAGCGTTGTTTCCTGTCCTCATTCGTCTAGCGGTCTAAGACACTCCGGGCTAAATGGAAGGACCCTGGTTCGAATCCAGGATGGGGAAAGCGTCTCTTTTTCTCCAAAATTACATAAGCTCTAGTTTGAGCTACATATACGTGGGTGGCAAAAATTATTGTATAATAAATTCCCCCACGAAAAACTCACAAAAATCTCGCCCCGGAGGCTTTTCTGTGTTGACCATTATTTGGCAATTGTGTTATCCCTGTGAAGGGTAATAATATCTTACAATAGTATTACTCTACAGTAGGCGAATCAACTTGAGTTTGAAGGGTTTTCAGGGTGCAAGTAGGTGTTGGATAATCGTAGCTAGGGCGGGCGAATTCGTTTTGAGGAGAGGGGACGGGAAACACACGGGTAGGCGGTAGGATAGCTAGATTGCTTGGGAACGCAAAATGGTGGAGGAAAAGAACTAAAATTAATTAACTAGTAACTACTATAATAATAATTAAACTAAATATTAAACACCTGCCGAGCAATCAGGAATTTTTTAAACCTGACACCAGACTGAAACATACAAAAATAATTTCACGCGGAAGGAAGACTTGAGAATTTGGCACCATCCGTCTCAAGCCTAACTCGCCGAGTGTGAGAACAAGCACAATAATAATGAAAATATGTTATAAATAAATAACAATAAATTCAAAAGTCTGTGCAATAATATGTTATATATTAAGTAATCATTGCACTGCATTTCGCGATTTTATGTAAAATTTCGAAATATCAAGGCTTTGGTCAGAGCCGAATAAATTTGTTTGTTTGGATTTTTTATGGCGCAAGAGCATCTGGGCTATACTGCGCCCGAATAAATTTACGAAGTGGAATTATACTACATACACTTGTTGTTCATAGTTATTAATATTTTTTCCGTAGTATGGCTTTTCGATAACAGTAATTTCTTTTTTTTTTTTCTTCTTTTTTTTTTGACACACCCTAATATATATAATAAAATATAAAAACAAAATAAATTCCCCCGCGAAAACTCACAAAAACTCGCCCCGGAAGCTTTCTGTGTTGACAATTATTTGGCAATTGTGTAATCCCTGAGAAGGGTAATAATATCTTACATCCTTATATACGGAGAAAGAGAGCGTTGTTCCTGTCCTCGTTGGTCTTGCCGTCAAGGCCCTCCGGGCTCAACGGAGGGACCTTAGTTCCACTCTAAGGCGGGGATGTTGTCCCCTTTTTTTTCTATTATACCTAAAAAATCTCTAGTTTGAGCTTATACGTGGGTGTCGAAAATTAAGTATAAACAGTGACTTTGATTCAATCATTTTCAATTCAAGTGGATAAAACCAATAGATGTACCAAGTAATTTAAATTAGAATGACCAAGTACATAATATGGGTGACAGAATGAGTAAGGTGTGGGATTTCTAAATGGATTTAAAAGTACTTTAGAAATAGTGGTAAATATTAGTCTTTATTACTATTCACTGGTTTATAGTCGTATGGTTTACTGCAATTGTGTGTGTGGGTAGATTGGGAAAGGTAAAGTGCTTACCAAAAGAGAGCAAGGGGAGCGTTGAGTGGAAATACACAATCATTGGGAATATAATTTCAAGAAGATACAACATACTATCAGTAACTGAATTAAATAGATATTGTGCATTAATAGAGTTCGGGAGAATGAAGGAGGACAAATACGAAGAGATGATAAACGTGAAGAATAAAGGTATTAGTATAGCTAGAATTGCGGTAATAAAACATTACGTTTACTAAACATTATAACAGAAGTGTAACGAAAACATTTTAATTGTTCAGGACCTGAAATGCAGAATGCATGTGGGTTGGGACACCCATCCCTATACTCATGAGACGCCATGAGAGTGTGTAGATGGTCACGGTAGCGCATGCGTGGAAACGGAGAAGACGGGGAGGGGTGAAGCAACCGAGGTAGAGGTTGGACGCAGGACAGCGAGGCTTACTATGACACAAGAATATAGCGAATATTACCACCGCTATGATATATAGCTGTGACGTATACTTATGAAGAATTAGGATAATTTGTGTTATGTGCTTTAATGTAGAAGACACAACATTGTAACTATGTGAAGTAGCTGTAGCAATTATTCATTAAAGGACATAATATTTATCCATAGAGTTCTTCATTCTAAAGCATAAGTCCCACAAATGAGGGCTAGGCCGGGATCAACTAAAATGAATATAGTTGGGCGTTAAAAATTTGGACCTTTGAAAAAATAAGGAAAAAGAAATTAACTTTATCGGTAAAACAATGACGGGACGACGAGAAGACTCTGGATAAAGACGACCCCCTGAGCTGCGCAGATGACGTGATAAACTGTGCAAATATCTTTTACAGATGACGGAATATCTGTGTTATTTTTTTGTTGTGTTGTGTGTGTGCCAAAATGACGCGAAAGATATTCGAGACTTGACAAAAGCATTTTTTGGGACAAACGACGGTAACGACATTTACTGGATGAAGAAAGACTGGCATTGGAAGTGACGTGGACAAACTGTAAATTACTTTCAAAACTTTTAGAATGTCGTCCCTAGCTAAAGCGCGTAAAGATGATTTGATTAAATTGGTAGAAGAGTTAGGGCTTACTATTCCCGAGAAACCTAAAATTGCGACTTCAAAATCAGTAATTGTAGACGCCCAAATTATGATGAAGAGTTCGCCAAATCAGTATTTGAAACTATAATTACAGAGAGATTAGAACAGGCAGAAAACTTAAAAATCTAACGTGAATTTGAGCTTAAGGAATTAGAATTAGTAGCGGCCGCAAATACCCAAATTCCGAATGAGAAATTTCAGAGTCATCCCATAAGAAATGTAGCGAGTACTGATTTGATGGGAACGGCGAATTGAGTATTTATCTAAGGCTTTTTGAAAGACAAAATAGACCGCATTAACATTCCCAAAGAGGAATGAGTGGCATACTTATTAGGTCTAATTCCACTAGAAATATTTCAACTAATAACGAGAGAACCAGCTAAAGTGGCAAATGATCATGACCATGTAAAACAAATACTACTTAAACGATTTAAACTAACGCCACAACAATTCCAATTAAAATTCATCACACCTAAAAAAAAAAAGAGTGTACGTCCACTTGAAAGGACTACGCATTCGAGTTAAGTAATTTTTTTTCAAGAATGGACTGGGAGTTTAGACATAAATGATTTTCAAGATTTAAAAGAGCCAATGATAACCGAACAGATAAAAAAGGAAGTACCCAATGAGATTCGTAAACATTTCGTGGACGAATGGCCAAAGATAACGAAAATAGCGGTTAATAAACTTGATTGTTATGAACCAGCCCGGCAACAACTTAAAAAGTACGCAACACACCATGAAACTCGAAATCAAAGAGAAAATGTAAAAACATTCATCACTAAAGATTCAACAGAAGTTAAACACCAATTCTTTCCAATCCCGCACAATAAAAACAATAAGATCAAAACCTCATCTGCTATAACTGTTCCGATCGAGGACATAAATCAAGCGAATGCAAATATAAAAGTGAAGGTCTTCGCTGTTTCAAATGTCATTCTTTTGGCCATATGGCGAATTATTGTTCGCAAAAGGATTCATGGACACAAAACAGAAATATAAATCGCACTTTCATTCATTTTACATAAAAAAAAAAATCCAAAAAAACGTAAAAATTTTTGATAAACAATTTGAAGCCTTACTGGATACGGTTAGTGAAGTTACAATTATGAAAAAGGACTCCTGTCAATGAATTGTAACTCCAAATTTGTTCTACAACAGCATATCTCTAGTAACAATTGGGAACGAAGCAATAACACCTCTAAGTTTTTTTAACACAGACATAATCATAGACAGATACAGGATTAACGCCAACATTTACATGCTTGAAATTCTAAATTGTAAAATAATTCTAGGAATGGAAGAATTAGGCCAATTAAATTTCACATTTTGTAAAAACGACAATCCTAAGTACACCAATAACGTTAGAGTTGTTCGTAATACCCAGAAGGGGCAAGTGGCCGAGAAAAGCCATAAAATCCAAAGAGGAACAACGGATGCTACGAAAGTTTACACAAGTTGTAAACAAACGGAGGGTACAAATCCCCCTTCCGCGACAAACAGATTACTGGTAAGGCCACCTGCATGGTTGTGGTTATTCGATATTCCAAAGATATGCATATAATGCATTTGCAGATCTTTTAAACGACCACACCGTAGAAATGTATTTAGATGATGATATTATCCCTTCAAGCGATGAAGAAGAAGAAGAAGAAGGCATACTTAAGCTAAGGCGTGTGTAAGAAGAAGCTTCAAAATACGGGTTGGAACTTAACTTCAAAAAATGTAAATTTTTGCAACGGAAAATCGAATTCTTAGGCTATGTACTGGAAGATAGCGCAGTAAAACCTTCTCCATCTAAAACTGTTGCAGTCCAAAAGTTTCCGGAACCAAAGACGGCAAAACGTTTCTAAAGTCTTTGGGACTAACGGGTTGTTTTCAGAAATTCATTCTAGGTTATTATAAGATAGCGAAACCCCTAAGTGATTTACTTCGTAGCAACGTAGAATTCAATTTCGGTTATGAACAAAGAGAAGCTTTTAAGATGCTTAAAACATTTTGATTACTTCACCTGTACTACACACATTGAGACAAGTTTTAGAATTACACACAGACGCTAGTAGTCATGGATTTGGTGTGTGTTTATTACAACAAACAGACGATGGAAATTTTCACCCTATTCATTACATGAGTAAAAAGAGTTTTCGGCAACAACAGAAATGCTGTAGTTACGAACTGGAAGTGCTTGCCATAATCGAAGTCTTGAAAAAATTTAGAAATTATTTCTTAGGCATTAAATTTAAAATAGTAACAGACTTGAATAATTTGACGACGACACTGCTTATTATTAAATAATTGAAAGGGAAAAACAAATTAACACAGTTTTAAAAAGTTTAATCGCTTACAGACAGTTTCAATATCCCTGGGCTATTTTTGTCAGAACAGCCGACAATATACACACAACGTATAATGTCGAATACGTGTTACAAACGGCGGTTACAGGTTGCAGGTAGAATCTTTGTTTGTTTGTTTGTTTGGCTTTTTTATGGCGCAAGAGCATCTGGGCTATACTGCGCCAAGCAGGTAGAATGAAATGAACGGAACGAAATTATAGTTCCCCTAACCCATGTGTTTGTATTTATTTTTACCGTTCATTTCATTATACCTGTAATCTGTAACCGCCGTTTGTAACACGCATTTGTCATTACACATTGTGTGTATATCGTCGACCGTTTTGACGAAAATAGCCCAGGGCTATTGAAACAGTCTGTAAACGATTAAACTTAATTAAACTGTGTTAATTTGTTTTTCCTTTCCAATTATTTAGTAACAGAGTGTTCAGCATTCCAGAAAACTATGGATCGAAAAGACTTAACGCCAAAAATTACAAGATGGGCCTTATTCCTAGAAGAATTTGAATATGAAATTGTACACAGACCAGCAAGTCAGATGAAACATGCAGACGCCAGACATGACAAGGACTGCATCGGCACAAGAGGAAGACAAGTACATCAAGTGTATTATGCAAGATAGAAACAACATAAAAGGAGAAGAAAAAGGTATTATTTTGAAGATACAAGAGGAAAATCGTAAATCTTTCAACAAAAAGAGAAAAACAGCTCCAACGTACAAAGTTAACGATCTTCTAGCAATACAACGAACACAGTTTGGAACAGGACTTAAATTGAGACCAAAATTCTTCGGACCATGCAGAATTACAACAGTGAAATCAAAAGATCGATACAAAGGGGAAAAATTGGTCAATATGAAGGACCCAATTTTACAACAACTGCAGCGGATCACATGAAAAAATGGACTCGGGCATCCAAAGACAATTAATTTTTGTTTCATCAACAAAAACTGAATATTTTTTTTTACCTGAAGAGACTCGCAACTTGCTTATTTACCTGTTTAGTAATTATATTTTAGTGTTTTTCAGACATGAAGATGAAACGGAACTGATGGAGCAGACTAGCTCGACGATGTTCACCGAAGAGGACCTTTTTCTTTCTATTTATTTATTTTTTGCAGATACTGTGCGACAAGATGCCCATGCACTGAGGGCAGTGCACTTGTCAGGAAAGCCGACTGTGAGTTAGGACACCCATTCTTATACAAATGAGAGGCCATGAGAGTGTGTAGACAGTCACGCTTGCGCATGCGTGGAAACGGAGAAGACGGGGAAACGCGAAGCAACCGAAATGGAGGTTGGACGCAGGACAACGACACTTAAGGTGACATAAGAATATAGCGGGTATTACCACAGCGACGATATATAGCTGTCACGATATACTTATGACGAATTAGGACAATTTGTGTTATGTGTGTTAACGTAGAAGATGAGACGTTGTAACTTTGTGAAGTAGCTGTAGCAATTATTCATTAAAGGACGTAATATTTATCCATAGAGAGCTTCATAGTGCTTCATTCTAAAGCGTAAGTCCCACATGAGTTAATGGAGGAAATAAAAAAATAAATAACACTAAGTTATTTAGAAAGCCATTAAAAATTAGTTGATGTTAAGATTGGAGGATTATAGAGATATATAATAATATGGTTGATCGATAACGTGATTGAGTACCACTAGGCGACATCTACCGGTCGCGAGTGGGTTTTACTTGAAATGAAATACTTGTTTGAGACCGACTATCAAGTACGTACAATGCGTGTATTGCATATGTATGGTATATTGTATATGTGTATGCATGAATATGTATCACGAAAACAAATAAATAAAGATTGTTATTAATTAATATAGGTACATGTGTGGATTACTCTTATATTATAAATGAAATTTATAATATAAGAAATATTCAGTTAACAAACGTCCGTTGGTAAACTTGCATATATTGCATATATTTGCACTGGCACACATATATTTCTATGGTTGTGGGGGGGGCGAGAAGAATCATTACCTCTTGCAAGGCTGCCAAACATTTTAGTGAACGTACAAGATACTGAAATGTTACAAAAATAATCGATACTGCTTGACAATTAGTAATGAGCTAAAAATACCTTATTTTAAAATGTGACTGTAAAACTTTTGAAAGTAAATGCATAGCAGAATTGTGCAAATCAAATTATTATATACGGGCTAAAGGGGGGTCGAGCCTCCTTCCCCCTAAATGGGCACCCATGCATATAGCTCCTAAAAAGGAACGGATAGATAAGACTGAAACAGTTTTGATTTTAGGCTAGACCCCAACTAATTCCAATCGAAGTAAGCGAAGGCTGCAAAAACGGCAGCTACACTCCACCTTGCACAATAATTTTTTCTTCCAAGCAATTTCCTTGTTAAAGTCATAGCATAACAAAATTCCCATTTCCTATAACTACATGTCCTACCGCCAACACATTTGCTTAACCTTAATCTTGAGTTTTGTTTACAAAATCTTTCTTTCAATGCCTTAAATAATTGACATGAAAAACTAGGAGATATTCCGCCCGTTACATAAAGTCGCAGATAGCTTCAAGTAATGTCAGATTATTTACGGACACCCTGTATATAAGAGGATCATAGATGTAAGAAATGAAACGAAAGTGTCGACAGGTACTAAAGCGTTACTTTTCTATTTCTGCCTGAAACGATTTGTAGAAATAGTTTTTATCTCGGAAGCAAATGGAAGTTTGATTAAGATAATTGTTAAAACCACTGGGTTTATTGGTGATGTAGCAAATAAACAGAGCAATACCAAATTATTCAAAAACAAGAAACGTCTCATGAAAAATAAAAAGTAAGAAGATGAAAAATAACACGAGTTCTCTGATTAGCTTTGATTCCAGAAAAGGATCATAACAAATGAAATAAAATACGAAATACTAAGGAGGAAATTTTAAAAAACTAAAGGTAAAAAAATGGTAGATCACTAAATAAAAAGGTAAATCGAGCTTTCGGACACGTCAGCAGCAGTCTATTTTTGTCCTGATGAAGGATTGCTGCTAACGCGTCCGAAATCTCGAGTTACCTCATGATTTACTCGTCTACCAGTGTTTAACATTTAGTCTTTAAAAAAGGATCATAACAGTCATCTGGTCTTATACAAACCTTTTTAAATATTAATAATAAATGGTAGGCTGCTTTACTTACCAACCTTACAGGTTCCCGTCATCAGGCACAACATTGTATCAATTGCGACGTCTGGTGGTATATCATCGAAAACATTTCTCGAATACGCAACTTCTGTAAGCAACAAAAGAAGAGCACAAAAGACTGCTATTTTCGCCATTGTGAACGAACCGAGATGCTAGTGTTTTCAAAAGCGAGCAGATCCTTTTTATATAAGAGGGATTGCATAACGAGCTGTAGGGGTGTCACCTCCTCATATTGTCCAGACGTTACGTAAGCTGCACAGTTTTTATAAAATACGCCTTTTCCGAGGAATACGTTCATTCGCTAAACCTCTAGCCTCAGCTTATTGTTTCGAAAAGCAAATATTTTATTTCTTCAAGCTGTATTTGAAATTCGAATAACGCAATATGCGTTTTGCCAAAAGGAAGTTGTTTTAATCCACCCCTATGATGTTGGAGAAAGGTAGGGGCGGATCCAAAAAAAGTTTCACGAGGAAGTGCACAGTTTGCAAACCAATTTAGGCCTATTCCGTAAAAAAAAACCTTTCCTGAGTTTGAATAAATGATAATAAATGTAAATTTGCTATCCTTAGGAGACACCCTACGTCCCCAGTATCCACTCTCGAAGGAGGGTTCTTTCGTCCACATCGACCCGAAATAATAAATATTTCCGGTAATATTTGTGAGCCTAATATCGTAAACCAACGGGGAAAAAGCAATATCAGTTTACGTCTTTATATTACATTATATTTCATGTGGTGCCATGCTAATTAGAATTATTAAGTAATTAATAATCACTTAATTATTCTAATTATTTCATGGGATCATAATAATTTCATAGCGTCATCTCCATATGATATGTATTAATGATGATAGTCACTATAATGATGATCGATGCCGATTTACATCCTTACATTACGTTATATTTCATGTGACTCTATGCTAATTAGACAATTAGTAACCATTTAATTATCCTACTTATTTTCACAGGGTTATAATAATTTCATAGCGTCATTTTCATATGATGTGTATTGATGATGATGGCCAATATGAGGATGATCAAAATGTCAGCTTGCGTCTTTATATTACCATATATTTTATATGAATCTAGGCTAATTGGACAATTAAATAATTAAGTTATTAATAATCACTAATTTTTCTAATCATCTCACGGTCTCTATCATGATGATCAATGCCAATTTAGGTCTTTATATTATGTTATATTTCATGTGACTACATGCTAATTAGAAAATTAGTAATCATTTAATTATTCCAGTTATTTTCATAGGGCCATAATAATTTTATAGCGTCATCTTCATGTAATACGTATTGATGATGATGGCCAATATGATGGTGATCAAAATGTCAATTCGCGTCTTTATATTACCATATATTTTATATGAATACAGGCTAATTGGGTAATTAAATAATTGAGTTATTAATAAACACTAAGTTATTCTAATCATTTCACAGCATCATAATCACTGCTTATGATGCTGCGTAATTGCTATTGAATGAGCATAACATAACTAAGACTAGTAAATGTAATTGGAAATGGCATTGGTCGTAGTAAATTATGGTGGGACAACATCCTTTTTTAGCAAACGATGGCTTGATGGAGTGGAGAAGATCTGAGAAGAATTGGAACAAAAAATGGCAAAGAAAATCCTTGGACGGGAGGGGGGGGGGCAATGGGTGAAGATCGCTAGGGAGGCCCAGGTCTTTCAGGAACTGTAGTGAGGGGAAATAAGAAGAATTTCCAAATTAAAAGAAGTTAAAATTAGGTAAACTAACAATTATAGACATTCTGGCCACTATTTAGCAAATGTGTGCTTTACGACTATCTCTATTCAGCAAATTTTTCTGTTAAATACTAAAGGTGTTGTAAATTTCAACACGTTTTCCATTTAACGCAGAATTTTGAAGCGATCTTGCGGCTTCATTGGATACGATCCGACTGTATACGGATTTTGATATATATATCCCATATTCAAGTCATACCGACCAAGAGGTTGAAGAATTTTATGAAGAAATCAAAGAGTTACACACGAAAGGGACACAACATATCAAGCTCATCATGGGGGATTTCAATGCAAGAATTGGACAACAGGAACAAGGAGAGACATCGGTTGGTAAATACGGATATGGGGAAAGGAATGAACGTGGCGATCAACTCATCGAATTTGCAGAAGCTGAAAACCTTAGCATCATGAATTCATTTTTTAAGAAGAAACCGCAAAGAAAATGGACATGGAAACACCCAAATGGGGGAACTAGTGAAATTGACTATATCCTGGCAAACAAGAAATCAATTATTGAAGATTGCAGTGTACTGAACAGATTTAATACTGGAAGTGATCATCGAATGGTGAGATGTAAAGTGCACTTAAATACTAAATTAGAACGACAGAAGCTCATTAGGAAACAAGTAAGTAAGAGGGTGGATCTAATGAAACTGAAAGTAAATACCGAGGCATTCAAGTTGGAATTAAAAAATCGCTTTTCTGCACTGGAAGGACTTATTGATGAAAGTGATATCTCAGAAGCAAATGAAAACATTGTTAAGACAATAGTTGAAACTGCTGGGGAAATTGGTGGTGTAACCTGTAAAAAGCACAATAGCAAATTATCTGAGAAGACGAAACAGCTCATGAAAAGGCGAAGAGATATGAAGGTGGACAATCGAAATACCAGTTCCAGGATTGAGTACATAGAACTTTGTAAAACTCTGCGCAAAAGCATGAAAGAAGACATAAGAAAATTCAACTGTGAGCTAGTAAGGAAAGCCATTGAAAATAACAAGAGCCTTAGGGTTGTTAAAGGAAGTTTATCTGTTGGGAAGAAACACATCATTGCATTAAAAGGAGAGGATGGCACCGTAACAAGAAATAGGGAAGAAATACTTAGAAGAGTTGAAGAATTCTACAAAAATCTATACGAAAGTAACAGTGAATTAAACGAAGACATTGAAATAATCGAAGGAACAGCTCCTAAAATCTTAAAAGAAGAAGTTTCATTTGCAATAAAAAGCATGAAGAAAGGAAGAGCCCCTGGCGATGATTGCATTACATTAGATATCCTAAAAGAAGCTGGAGAACATGTAGAAGACATACTTGCAAAATTCTTTACCAAATGTCTTAACAGAGTTAACATACCAAATCAATAGGATCCCGCAACAGTAGTTTGTTGCATAAAAAAGGTGATAAAGAGAATTTAAAAAATTACCCCCACTAATGAACTTCACACTGTGTTCTTCATTTATTGACTATGAGAAGGCCTTTGATTCTATTAAAACATCAGCAGTCATCAACTCTTTAAGATCAACAGACGTTGAGGATGTGTACATTGACATATTGAAACGTGTGTATAAAAATGCAAGTGCAAAATTTCGGTTACATAAAGATACCAAAACTATCAAACTTGGCAAAGGTGTGAGGCAGGGAGATACCATTTCTCCAAAACTTTTTACTTCAGCTTTACAGATGATTTTCCAGCAGATAAATTGGAATAACAAGGGAATAAAAATAAATGGTGAATACTTAAATCATTTGCGGTTTGCTGATGACATTGTTATTTTTTCAACGAACCCATTAGAACTCCAAGACATGGTACAGGAGCTCTCAACTAGAAGTAAAGAAGTTGGACTCAAGATGAACCTACAAAAAACTAAAATCATGTTCAATAATTTCGTAGAGGAAACAAAAATACAAGTTGACAACATTGAGCTAGAAATTGCTGATTCATATATTTACCTTGGCCAGCTGATTTCAATGGATGGCAACATTATGAAAGAACTCAACAGACGTATTAAACTTGGCTGGAGTGCATTTGGAAGAAACAGTTTTATCCTGAAGGGGAAATTGCCTTTGTGTCTAAAAAGAAAGGTCTTCAACCAGTGTGTATTGCCAGTCCTCTCTTATGGATCAGAGACATGGAGTCTAACAGTTGGAGCAATACGAAAGTTACAGACAACGCAAAGGAGCATGGAGAGGTGCATGCTTGGAATAACTAGGAGAGATCGAAAAAGAAACACTTGGGTGAGAGAGCAAACTAGAGTAGAGGACATCATTGTTAAAGTAAAAGGACTGAAATGGCGATGGGCTGGGCATATTGCAAGAAGAACTGATCAACGATGGACAACAGAAATTCTGAACTGGATTCCAAGAGACCACCGAAGACCTAGAAAACGTCCTCAAACTAGATGGGTGGATGAAATAAGAAAAGAGGTTGGGGTGACGTGGAAACGAATGGCCCAGGATAGACTTGTGTGGAAAGCATTTGGAGAGACCTTCATCCAGCAGTGGATAGATAATGGTTGAATATGATGATGATGATGATGATATATATATATATATGAAAATTCATATCATAGATGGCTTGGCGCTCGGAGCTCAACGGAAAGACCTTATTAGTTCGAATCTATGTCGGGGACGATTTCCAAATTCTCGCTAATTCCGCATGGCGTGGTTTTGGTTATTTTCTCCGCATCTAGCACTGTCCGCAAATGCTAAACACGTCCGTAAGTGGCTGGCCTGCGATTGAACAAGTGCAAAATTGCGTTTTCGCTTATTTATGAGACGAATCATGTTCTTGACGTGAAGACTGGCTGCATTTTTTTATCACTAACGGTTTTTGGAAAGTTTTAGAGAATATCTAAAATATTTTTAACACATCTCCAAATTTTAAGAAATGTTTTAACCCTCCATAATAAAAACCGTCAATTTTTTTTAATAACTATCAGGCCATCCATAACCCTCTCGCGACCCTTCGTCAACCCTCTGCGACCATGATTCAGGTCGCAACCTGGGATTGAGAACGATTGTTCCAGGTGCTTGATATGTTTACGTCTGTCGTTGCAGTATGATGATCATGTTTGTAAGAATTAAAAGCCCGATACTTTAATGAGTAATCAGACAATTACAAATAAAAAAAATCCACACAAAAGAAATTATTTTAAAAATAATTAATATTAAAATGGTACGACAAATTGCGGGGCAGCGCCGGATTCCATATAACCTAAGACCGTCGAATGAAATTTCACGCAAATACTTCATGCTGTTTGCTTACCTTTGACGTCTATAGCGCGACTGGTAATTTAGGATGGGATCTCTGGCTTAAGGAGACCTTCAAAAAAAAAAATCATGCTTACACGTAGGTCTTAAAAATGGGATTAATAATATTTAATAAGGCAATTTGTTTTTGTTTCATCTTCCGCATTTATTTTGTAATTCAAAAATATCTAGATTAATCCAAATGTTTTATAACTGCTAAGCAATAGCGGCCTTAGACGTTACGGGGGCCCTGGACCATTTACTTTTTCGGCGCCCTGGGCCATTCATTTTTGCGGGGCCCTAAAATTTTAGAAAGGGGCCTTACCGGGGAGCCTGGGGATATTGAATAGATTCCAGAGAAAAGGATGTTCGGGACCCTCCCGCGAAAAAAAACTGAAAAACGAACTCTTTAAAGCGAAGTTTTTAAGCCATTTAACGGAAGAAGGTAAAAGAATAGTTTTGTCTTCTTCTGATCCGTTGTTAATAACAATAATCTTAATTTGATAAAAGTATAACAAATGAATTGTAAGAACAATAAATATCATTTTAGCGTTATTAAAATTCGAATAAATTACGTTTACGTTATATAATGAATGGGAGTCTACAATTTAATGACAAACAGTTTACATTACAACTGCGCGATAATAAAAGGTCCGGCCCTGGAGCCGCCTCCACTGCTAAGATTCACTTTAGTGGCAGTATGGGAAAACTAAACTACTTTTCCCTAAACAGTTGCCTCCTTTTCAAATATATATGCCCACCCTTTCTACGATTTCTTCTCCTTTTTCACGTCAACCGTCACACCCTTCTCCTGATACTTGGGCCATAAATTAAACTTCGTGTGGGACGTGACACGGTAGAGGTGTTTTTCCAACCGCACGTTCAATGATACCAGTGTATGTTTCATTTTATTTTTTATTAAGTTTAACAATTTTCAAGTACGATTGTATTTTGTTTGTTTGGAATTTTTATGGTGCAAGAGCATCTGGGCTATACTGCGCCAAGATTGTATTTTACGGATGTAATTTTTGCTTTAATTTGTTTCGAATCGTTATACTCTAACCTCACGTCCTACTCGTTGCAACATTGGAAGATGAGTTTCTTATCGTGCGCTGGATGATTTCTGAAAAATGCCAGTTGATCTTTGTAGTCTGGGTGAATTTCTTGTAATTAGAATAACGTTAGTTCTCATGATTTTCTTTTACAAATAGTGATTGCAACTATCAAGTTTGAAGTCGATAATTATACCTAATTGGTTAAGGACTTTGAAACTTTTCGATTAATTATGAAGATCGTGTTTGAAACTACAAAAAATTAGATGGATGGCAAAGTACGAGTGATATAAAGAATAAAATATTAATGTTTAATTGGAGAATAACGTACGGAGATAAACCTACGGAAAGTACATGACTTGTGTCAAAAATACTTGAAGAATTTCAGTCGAATTACTGAATGTGTTTTGAGTGGCAGAGACTGGAAATTTGTGATTTAGATGATTCTTTGAGATTTGAGAATTTGTGAACTGCATTAGTATCCTGATTGCTAACAGGATATTTAATTTTTATTCAATGAAGATTGTTGAATAAAAGATTATAGAATTACGATAAGAAATCGCTTTAAGAAAATTTTGTAATAAAATTTTTGACTTATACAGAAAGGTTTTCTATACAGGTTTATTTAGATAGAAAATTTATGAAAGTATATAGGATAAGTAATCGTACTCTGAAATATAAGGGAAGAAATTTTGAATTATATAGCAACGGTTTTGGTTTAATGAACATTTAAATTGAGTCTTTTGAATGATAAGAATTTGTATTAATGAAGAGAAGAAATTATACATTTGTGCGTATTTAAATTTACTTTGTTCAATAAATTATGGTACGAACTTTGAGCCCTAGGCGAAAAAGCTCTATTTGGTAACGTTCGCCATTAAAGAATTCTCTCGAAGAGAATTCGGTGCAAAAAAGAAAGGAAAAAGGAACTTCGTTTCTTGTATGGCAAACATAAGCGGCCGCAGCCTCTCAGCTTATGTAGGGCCGAAGTAATTTTGGCGCAACTTACTACACGCAACTTACATCGTAACTTGACTCCCATACATAATATTAATTTTTTCCCTAATAGGGGTAAGGTGGTGTCGGGACCCCCCCCCCCCACCTCTGGCGTACGCCAATGAGTGGAACTCAAAATTGTGGTGAATTACCACTGGTGATGTCAAAAATAATTCGAATTATTTAATCCGTCCACATTCCACACACTCTCCGTATTTAGTCTCCTTCTTTAACTATTTATACGGAAAGGATAACACCGCACCTATGGTTTTAGTGGCAATGGATGGCCACCAAAGCCATGGGTGCGGTGATCTTCTTGGTTTTAGCACGAAGGTTGCTGGTTTGACTTTAAACTGGGGCCGGCTTTTTTTTTTTTTAAATTTGGTTCAGTGGGACTCAAAATTATGATGACGTCAAAAATAATTTGTATTATTCTGTTTACAATTAATTTTTTTTCATTTTATTTCATTTTTACAGTGTACACATTTCAAATTTTTTTGCACATGTAAAAAAATTGCGAAGGCATGATTTCTGATGACCATCTTCGACGAGCGCCTTTGGCGCCTTTCCACAAATGGCAACAACCCGTGCGACCGCCTATGGTGGCAGAGGCATAATATTTTGTAGTAATTTCCTACTTTCTTTAAACAAGGAAATTTCACACTATTTGAAATTGTTACTTATAAAGTTTTTTTTTTATTTTTAGTGTGAAAAATATTTGAATTTTCATTTAAAAAGTTTTTTGGGGTTTAAAAAAATTAATGCAACTAATGAAACATTGATCGAGGCCCACGATGGTGCGAGGCCCTTGATCGATGGCCTGACGCACCTTAGCCCAAGGCCTCCTCTAATACAGAGTCTCAGTGTCATCCTGCGATAGATTTTGCCAGGCGTTCCATAATTGTTCTTCCAGATCTTCAATATTTCGTAGTGGCCGAATCTGGCGGCCTACCATGTCCCATACATATTCAATTAGCAAAAGATCTAGTAATTTTGCTGTCCAAGGCAAAGTTTTCTCAGCACGGTGGCGATCCAGAAATATGCAAGCCATATGTGTCTTAGCATTGTCATGTTATAAAATGGCCCCAAGATAATGGCTCCACAGACGGTGTCAGGATATTACTAATACAATGTTGAGTTGTTGACGTTGTACGCAAGACTAGTATGGGTGATCTGCTATCCTAGGAGATAGCACCCCACGACAACACACCAGGCGTTATGGCGGTGTGGCAGTGCAAAATGAAGTCTGCTTGGGAGCGCTGGCTCGCTCTCCTCCACACAGGAATGCGAGGGCGGGATTCATCATAGAACAATATATGCTGCTAGTCTGCCGGCAACCACGATCGGATACACCACCACTTCTGACGCCTTTGTCGATGTTGTGGGGTTTAAAAATAGACGCCGTAAAGGGTGACATGAGCGTAACTTTGACTCAGTCAAGCGCCGTGAAATTGTGAAAAGCATTACAGGTGGTATGGAAAAACTGCAGCACGTTGCAAGGTGGACAATCATGCCGTTGGTGCAGTTTGGGCTTGTCAGCCCGAGTCAGCCAATCTTGTCTCGCATTCGTGCACCTTGACTTTCTAGAGCCTTCCTTTCGCAAATGCGAACGTTGTAGTAACCATTGCTGCCAGTGTCGGAGGTGGTGTGGGTTGATTAGCGGCCGTACCTGCATACATAAATATAATTCTTTTTATTTATTCCTCATTTGTACAGTCAAACTAAGTTTCTACCGAATGACGATTGATATTGCATAAAACAAGTGCATATCATATGGACATCACATTCGACTATACAAAGAAATAGCATCCACTATCACAAAGGTTTTAACATTACAGAGACGTTATTATGAAATACTAATTACATGGTGCCTACCCAAATTTTTTCTTTCAAACTTCCTTGACTTTTCCAGGTTTTCCAGACCAGTAACAAAAAATGAGTCAACATGAGTCATAATTGTAATGTTCTGTATCTGACTTGTATATTTTAACGTTTCATACCTCATTTTAATGGTTTAGCCATCATTAGAAGCTAGGCACAAAAAACTGTATAGATTTATAAAAATCATGAAATACCGCTGTAATTAGTTGAATAGGGATAAATGAATAATAAGCAGACATAGATCTTCCCAAATTCAACACCGAACTTCCCTAGGCTTTTTCAGACCAAATCTTAATGGATTTCAAGTCACTAATTTCAGAAAACAATACATCACAAAAATGATTCTAAATAGGCAGCACGCTGGCCATATCCCGCCCGCGAACAATAAAAACTGGCCCGGCTACGAAAGCTAAGAAACTGAAATTTTTTTTCTAGGGAGATAAATTTTCTTCTAGGGGTCTAATTTTTTTCTAGAGGAGGCTAAACCCTTACCTTAATGCTTTACATTGAATTGGAAAATTTGTAGGAGGATAAGCCTCTCATCCCCCATTGCCTATATAGCTTATAAAATAATTTCATTTTCATATCTTCTGGCCCGCCGACCGACGAGAAAGGTCCGAAGTGGCCCGCGATGAAAACTAATTGAGGACAAATGCTCCACATTGAAAATGAAAATTTGCGTAATTCAAACAATTTCCAAGACCATAAAATCCATTAGCACAAGCATCAAAGCCGTTAATAACTCAATTACAGCGAATTTACAAATACAAAAATTGTATTGATCAAATGCATTGCTTTTATACCAAAAACTTGCATTAATTAAATATTTACAACATTTCCCTTCTGCCACTTTTGGGATCATTTAAAACGATTTTATCTGCATAATCGCAAAGCTCATGCTTCATTTCATCTTTTATTCCATTTAAAAAAATGTGTATGACTGAATGTAAGGGAGGGGGGGGGAGAGAAGACTGGTATGATCATAATCCTTTACAGATTAGAAAATTTAGCTAAAAATATTTTTGTTCAAGTTTTAGTTATATATTTGACAAGCAATCTCTTCTAAAATATACATTTATAGGTTTAATCATTTTGTATAAATTATATCATTTTTTATGAAAAAAGGCAATTTTTGGAAGAAGTATAAATCATCAGCTTATAAATTTTTCAAATCTTTCAGTATGCAATGCAATATGAAAAATAGAGTTCATGGAAATCATTTTAATAAGCTATTTGTTATTACAATTTTAAATTTCCCTGACTTAGACTTTTACGTTTCAACTTTTCCTGACTTTTCTAGTCAGAAAAAAAATTTCCTAACTTTTCTAGACAGGTAGACACCCTTTAATTACAGCATGTGGAAAGAAACATAGGGGCGAGTCCTGGCGTGGACATTAACCTATAGCTGCAGCAAGAATCAAAGTCTTGCTGATGGCTTCACCAGCACCTTTGCACAGCCTTGCCCGTACAGCCCAAGCGACTCCTCATTGCTCGGTATGTCCAGCCGGCTTCACGCATCCCAACTATTCGACCCATTCGAAGTCGTCCAATTGCCTGTAAAGTCTTCGAGTGCGTCGTAATGGCATTATAAATATTGCCTCCAGGCAACTGTAACAGCGACGACAAGAAAGTTATAACAACCCGCTATTGTTAGCTATTTTATAGGATACCAGTTACGCAGTAGAAAGGCGTGCTATGACCGAAGTTAAAATTCACTGGCCACGAAAATTTAATCATTTGCTGTATTGGAATAAAGAAATCTGCGTACGAAATTTCGAGAGGATCGGATTGCTTTTTGGTGTGTTCCTTTTTTTTTTTTTTTCAAAAAGTGTGTAGTATAAAGTAAGAAGAAAATACCTTTTGCGCCTTAAAAATTTGCTTAAAAAAGAGTGTTAATCAACTAAGTTTATTTATATATATATTAGCTAAAATAGCCTAAGGTTAAAATACTCGTTTGCAGTCCCACACAAAATGGCTAATCCGTAAACAAGAAAAAAATAGTAACGATGAAGCTTATAACAGTTTGTTATGGAAAGGCTGATGAGCAGACCTGTCAGCCAAAAACATCGTTGTCATTTTTATAATTATTTTTATTATTTCCCACTTATAGACTGACGAAAGGATAAAGCAAAATCAATGTGTATGTTCGAAAGAAGCGCATAAGTGGAACAGAGCAATTGAAGTCAAAATAAAGTTTAAGCTGCAATATAAAGTAAGAAAAATAAGCAGAATATGGAAAATTATCATGATCGTCTTCATTAGTTTGAAGTCATAAACAGCTGCAGAAGTATGAACTCAATGGTACGGCATGTCGGGAAAAATTCGAACCAACGCTTACTAAGTGTTATTACAAATGTGATCCAAAGGTTACTCCTTTCAAATTTTCGTAAGTTGGGAATATCTCTTCCAGTTATATTTTAATTTACGCTGCAGTAAACACCAGATTTAAATTAGTTAATGTATTCGCATATGAACTACGTTTAATTTCACTTCCTAGTTTTAATTTAAATTAGGCATGTGTTTTGAAGATTTTATTTTGATGTTGAGCAGTGAGGATAAGGAAAGAAATGATAAGCGTGTCGGTGGGTACAAGCCCTTTTCGTTTTCGAATACTAAATCAGGTAAATAAATTTTGCAGCTTTCATAAAATACACATTCTTCTCAATGACTTACTTCCCTCAGGGAATCCATTTAATGGTTTTAATTTTCAGAAAAGCAAACATTGAATGCGGTTAACAACGGAATAAAATTTTTGTTTTATGTGTTTGTCGTCGGCAAGGAAATGTCTAGAATCCGCCCCTATGGCTACAGGGAAGTTGAGATCACACCGCATACATTTAAATAAACAAAATTTCCTAGAGCTTAGGGAAGCCTGACATATTAATTTAATAGAAGAAGAAATTGCTTAATATATAATTTTATTCGCCATTTGTAATTGAATCCATTTCTACATTAAGCAATTTACAGCATAAGTATGTAATGCAATTACATAGGCGTACGCAGAAAGTTCATAAGGGGAGTTATGGGATTAATGGGGGGGGAGGGGGCTTACAGAGCTACAACTCATGGATTCCTATGTTAAGTATACAAAATTTCATTGCAATGGGGGTCACAACCGTCATCCACGCCCCCCCCCGCGTACGCCAGTATGCAGCTATATATTAGGCACTTCTATAAGGATAATATACCTTTTAGTATATCCGTTTCGAAAGGCAAAACTCTAAAACTAAATGACTAAACGAAAAGAGTAATTCAACGATTAAGTAACTTTAGCCAGGTAATTATAGTAATGGAGGTATAAGTCCATACTTAACGAAGAATGGCAATAAATATACTTTCATTTAAGGTAAAAATAAAATGAAATTATTTACTACAAAACTGAAACTCATAGGCCATATTATATAAGCTCAGTTTATATATTATAATAACAGTTTATACATTACGAGAAGCTATCAAAGAAGTACTTGATTGCTCCATTTAATGGGGCACATACCCCTTAAGTGTTACGAAATGCCTTCTGATAGGCTGAAGTTCAACATTCTATAACTTTTAAAATAACACATATCCAAAAATAAAAATTTGCACATAGGATTATTGTATTATGAGCTTACTAAAATCATTAACAAAATGTATTTATGTATTGTTATTTTTTATAATAAATCAAAATATTATACTAGATTTTGCTCGTTAAAATTTTTAATACCATTTTGCGCGCATAATATAATTGGTTGTTATTATCTAATTACCAAAAGTAATGTGCTAAATGATAAATAATGAGTATAGCATTCAACTAACGAAAAATCTTAAGAAAATAATGATACTTAATATTTTTTAAAACAATAAAAAATAAAACTTTTAAAATTTGCCATTTTTTCAATATTAAAATGCATCTAGATAAAAATATTATTACTTAATCCCTTATCTTTTTCGTCATTTTATTAATTATGCATGGCTACAAGAGTGTGCTAATTTTTATTATACTAGTGTAAAAAGTTTTTTAAATATCTTGCGCGCAAGGATAAAATTTACTGTTTTGAGAAAAACGCGTTTAAAGAAAAATATTTGTCAACATTGCAGTTATTATCTATTTGCATCAACCTACCTTCATAAACCTGTTTGGAATACAACAGACGAGTATGTAGAACCTTCCTTGGATGTTATAGTTTTAAGTTTTTTGCAACTTCTGTTAGCTTTCCACCTAATTATAAGTTTTCGCAGCGGTCTTGGAGCGGCGATCCAAATACGATATTTGTTTTTTGTCCATTATTTTTTTAATATATATAAAAATGTTTAATTTCTTGCAATTTTTACCATGTATTATTACAAGAGCATGACAAATTTCATTACAGCAGCACAAATGAAGTTGTAAATATCTTGGGCACAAGGGTGAAATATACAGTCTTGAGAGAAACACGTAGGGAGCACATATCCCTGGCCTCAAAAATGTCCCAAAACAGCCCAGATTTCAACAATTTATATTAAAATAACACAAACTCAGGTATGAAAAATTGCATGCAACATCATTATACAGTTTCCCTTCATAAAATGTTAGCAAAATGTATCTGTTGCCATTTGTTTTAAATCAATGACAACGTCATCACCCATTCATCAATTCAAAATGCTATATTAATTCCTTGCGCGCATGATAAAATTGGTTGTTGTTGCTAAAAAACTAAAAACAAACTTTTTTATTACAAACCTGTTTTGATGAAGCTTCTTCAAAAAGCACCAGACAAGTATGAGGGTCCTTCGGCATGCTTCACAGCTTCAGCTGCACCTAATTTTTGGCGTCTTTTCACTTGATGTCGGCATTTTGTGACATTGGTTGCACGACATAGGGAGTGTGAAATTCGTCGTCCATCAGCTTTTATTAAAATACGACTTGCCTGCACTCCAGGTTGGATGTCAAAAGCCTTCATGGTATGGAGACGTCCTTTACCCCCTTCATTGAACTGAATTATGGCTTCATTTGTAGCGATGTCTACAATTCGACGTTCTGACCCGGACGTTTTGGGGCAAAACTTCCAAATCATTGAGTTGAGAGACTCATTTGGATTTTGAGTCCTCCCTCCTAAGCAACAACTCAGTAATTTGGGATGGGACAGGTCGTTGAAAATCAGTTTTATAAACTTCATGATAGCCTGAGGTAAAGATTGTTTATGGCGAAATATCCCAGTTGCTTTTTTTGTAATAGCTCGCTGGTAAGCACACCACGATATGTTTCCTTTGGGGCAAAAATGGTGCAGTGGATCAGCATCACTTGATCCTTTATGGAAGAAGACAGCCCATACTGCTTTCCTCATCGCACTTAAATTGTCCTTATGCTCCTTGATTGCATTCCCATAGTAGGAACTGAGTTGGTCTATCTCTTTATCAGTGAGCTGGCCTTTTCCTCCAAGACATTTGCCATCTTCTAATTTCTTTCCAGACATATGTTGTTTCATTTTCCTTAGCCTGGCTCCCATGCGCTTCTGAATGTGACCAACACATTCAATTTTTTTAATGTCTACATCATCGTATGGCTGTAAATTCCTTATGGATAAAAATGTTTTTGAATCCCCGTCTCCTATATATCCACTGTATTTAACATCTCTTAGTGCCCCTGATCGTTCAAATATACGGCACATGCCTACCGCCTCCATACTTCCCGATGAACCCGTATGATTCTTCAAATATTCAAGTTCGTGTAAGGCCTTCCATTTATCGAAGTTTGGACCACGTCGAATACCTTTATATGCATCACACCCCTTGCAAAAAGTTGACATTACTTCTTTATCGATAACTTTCACACACTGTTCACCAATAACAGTACACACACCTACCAAAGACGTATG
>QLNU02015359.1:61556043-61607298 GCA_006491805.2 Dysdera silvatica | reverse complement strand
AAAGACTGTCTTCTTGAAGTCGAAAGCACATCAGATCGAGCAGCGAGGCTCGTTGTTCAACTAACCCAGCGATACCAACTTCAGATAGTACAAGCATATGCACCAACGTCAAGCCATACCGACGAGGAGGTTGAAGAATTCTATGAAGAAATCAAACAGCTGCACACCAAAAGGAAAAACATATCACGCTCATCATGGTGGATTTCAATGCAAGAATTGGACAACAGGAACAAGGAGAGACATCGGTTGGTAAATACGGATACGGGGAAAGGAATGAACGTGGCGATCAACTCATAGAATTTGCCGAAGCTGAAAATCTTAGCATCATGAATTCATTTTTTAAGAAGAAACCGCAAAGAAAATGGACATGGAAACACCCCAATGGAGGAACCAGCGAAATTGACTATATACTGGCAAACAAGAAATCAATTATTGAAGATTGCAGCGTACTGAACAGATTTAATACTGGAAGTGATCATCGAATGGTGAGATGTAAAATGCACTTAAATACTAAATTAGAAAGGCAGAAGCTCATTAGGAAACAAGTATGTAAGAGGGTGGATTTAAAGAAATTAAAAGAAAATACCGAGGCATTCAAGTTGGAATTAAAAAATCGCTTTTCTGCACTGGAAGGACTTATTGAAGAAGTTGATATCTCAGAAGCAAATGAAAACATTGTTAAGACAATAATTGAAACTGCTGGGGAAATTGGTGGTGTAATATGTAAAAAGCAGAATAGCAAATTATCTGAGAAGACGAAACAACTCATGAAAAGGCGAAGACTTATGAAGGTGGACAATCAAAATACCAGTTGCAGGATCGAGTATGTAGAACTTTGCAAAACTTTGCGCAAAAACATGAAAGAGAATGTAAGAAAAAGCCATTGACAATAACAAGAACCTGAGGGATGTTAAAAGGGAAAAGGAAATTGCCGTTATGTCTAACAAGAAAAGTCTCCAACCAGTGTGTATTGCCAGTCCTCTCTTATGGATCAGATACATGGAGTCTAACAGTTGAAGCTATACGAAAGTTACAGACAATGCAAAGGAGCATGGAGAGGTCCATGCTTGGAATAACCAGGGGACATCGAAAAAAAAACACTTGGCTGAGACAGCTAACTAGAGTAGGGACATCATTGTTAAAGTAAAAAAGCTGAAATGGCGATGGGCTAGGCATATCGCAAGAAGAACTGATCAACGATGGACAACTGAAATTCTCAACTGGATTCCAAGAGACCACCGAAGACCTAGAAAACGCCCTCAAGAAAACTAGATGGGTGGGTGAAATAAGAAACAAGTTGGGGTGACATGGAAGCGAATTACTCAGGATAGACTTGTGTGGAAAGCATTTGGAGAGACCTTCATCCAGCAGTGGATAGATAATGGTTGAATATGATGATGATGATGATGATACCAAAATCTGTCATGTACAGTAACCACCTGTCCATGGCAACCATTGCAATCCAGTCCCAAAGGTGGTCGCTTCAGGTAGGTTCTACTATATATAATTACAGGTACTTATATTTGTATGTGTTGTAGATTATATTTATGCTTGTAAATCCCTGTTGTAATCCGTGTGGGTTCCTTGTAACCCATGTATGCTAAAATCTTATATCGACTACCCTAAGTTGCATGAAAAAGTCGTCGCTGAGAGAAGTGGTATCTTAATGGAGGTTTATGGTGAGAGGGGGAAGATATATACACACAGTGGAACCTGGTAAAGTGGCCACCTGAATTAGGTGACCACTTTTTATAAAAAAAAAAAAACTGATGGGAACTTAAGTCATGTCCATACCTAAGTCTGTCAGTGTATATTGACCACCTGTCTATTGTGTCTAGTCCCAAGGATGGTCACTATGGCAGGTCCCACTATATATCAACTTGAAAAGCATTGAAATTGCATACAAAAACGGCAAAATTTGTGTTACATTAGCATATGCTTATCTTTATTTTGCATGTACAAAATAAAGATAAGCTTAAAAAAATGTCTTTGCATTTGTGTTCTATTCCTCCAGATTTATAGTAAATTGTCCTTTAAAAATATTTATTTTTTACGTATGTTGCTTATATTTCCAACATTTAAACAATCGGCCAATTTTTTTATTTTTTTTTACTTTCCTTTTTTTTGTTTATCACCGGAATCCTTTAAATATTCACCTCATCCTATTTTATCCAAAATCCATTCACAACTGCAGCACCTGCACGATTACTCCAATATTAAATTCTGCTGGATCCCTGCTCACATTGGTATCAAAGGGAATGAGGCTGCTGATGCAGCTGCAAGGGCAACGAACTCACCACTTGCTTCTAGCCAACTTCTTCCTTTCTCTGACCTGAAACCAATTATCAAGACCTGTGTGAATCAAAGGTGGCAAGAAGAATGGGATCATCAAACCAATAACAAATTGCATAATATTAAACATACAATTGGTAACTGGCCCTCCTCATACCGTAAAAATCGGAAAGAGGAGGTTCTCCTTGCTAGACTTCGCATTGGGCATTCCCATCTCACCCATAGACATCTGTTGGAAGGAAAACCAGCACCAATTTGCCAAGTGTGCAATGAACCCATGAGTGTTTTACACATTTTAACTCAATGCCCCTATTATAGACTTGCCCGCACTCTTACTTTTAACTCTTCATCACTGTCTGACATTTTAAATGACCATGCTGACCATACGCACGTTTTAAAATTTTTAAAAAGTACTGGTTTTTACTACAGTCTTTGATTTTACCATGTTTGGCGCAGTATAGCCCAGATGCTCTTGCGCCATAAAAAAGCCAAACAAACAATTTTTCTTGTTTGCTTATAATATTCATTCACTGCCTTAAGGTTAGAAACCCTTTTAGCAGGTTTTTTACCACGTTTAGAAAATCCCAATAAAGGCAGGTGACTTCTTTTCAAAATTATGCAGCGGGTTTGTTGCTCATTTTCTGAAAAATTAATTATAATCTAAGAACGTGTGATAGTAGTCAGGCACGTAGGAAAAGGGAACTTTTCCCACATGCCTGAAGTACGTGCTTTAAAGTCTTAAGCACCCCATCGGCTATCAAAACCCATTACTTTCTCAAAGGACACATTGTATTATCATCTTTAAATATGCTTGAGCCGCCCTCCCTCCATTATTTTTGAATTGCTACGCTACTGCTTGTACTAATACAATATTTGGGTACATTCCAGCCGATTGGTTGACGAAAAAGTAGCCTCTAACATTTCACGCGCCCGCTCCCTTCCGATATTGCACTCCCTGTAGAAAATAGGCTACAAAATTGCAAACACCTAATTTTTTAACGGTAGAAGCCTGGTGGTCCGAACTTCGCTTAACTGAAATTACTTACTCAGTTTTTTGTTTCTTTTTAAGTGGACACTCATTCAATGCTCTTCGGCGAAAATGTTCACGCAGTAGAAATCGTTTATAACAAACCTCGGTTACCCGAACTTCAACGAAACTTCACTTAAACAAAAGGACCTTCTATACCATATTTTACTCTTAAATGTAAACTTAAAAAAATAGCACAGAGGGTAATTTCGATTATGCGCAGTTTATGACCGGAGTTTGTTGTAAACGATTTCCACTGTATGAGCGTTTTTGTCAAAAATTATTGAATAAGTATCCACTTAAAAAATTTATAAAAAATATTGAATAGAAGATCATGTTGGTTAAGCGAAGTTGGGATGACCGAGGTTCTACTGTTAAAAAATTAGGTGTATTATTTGCATTTTTGTAGCTTATTCATAATCCAAAGGGGGCGGAATGCTGGGGGCCATTTTTTCAGATGCCGTTCCCTGAAATGGGAAGTTCCTGCTAAGTTTCTTATTTTGAGAGGAAGGTCAGAAGATGAGAGAAGAGAAATAGAGCTCCCCCTAGCATGGGTGTCCATATTAGTACTTTTTGGCGGGGGGGGGGCTGAGAAATTTTTAAGGAGCTAAACACAAAAAAGGAAAATGTAGGGGGCTAAATTACAGAATTAAAATAATAATTCACAGTTTTGATATATCCAGAGCTACGAATCACTTTAACCAGGGACTGCTTAAGGCACGGGGCATCGTTTGGATAAGGATGTCAAACCGAAGTCGAATTCAATTTTTTTTTTTAATTTACCCAACAGTAGAAAATCTCCTCTTCGAAAGTGACAAGTTTAGAGACATCTTTAGAGAAATTCTTTCAGAGACTTTTGGCCACTGTTATAGGGTATATGCACTAGTGTACGCAAGGGGTGTTGATGGAGTTGTAAGTTCTCTTGCAATGAAATTTTGTATATTTAACATAGAAATATGCGAACTGTTGCTCTGCAATTCCCCCCTCCCCCCATTGAGCTTATAACCTCCTTTAAAAACTTTCTGTGTACGCACGCCTCTGCCTCACTGTGAAAATCTCCTGTTTTCGCCTGAGGTTGGGTGTGGGGCGCCAAAAAGCAATCCATGCCAGGCCGCCCGAGTTCAAAATCAACATCAACCCGCCTGTGACTTCAACACTTAATCACAGAATTAAAAATAATAATAATACATACTTGACAGTAGCAAAGTTAATAGCAAAACTGAGAAATCACAAAATCAACTGACTCTGACTTGTAATGCTTGGCTTTCTAAAGCGAAAAAAAAATTCTATGGAAATCGATTACAGTCGTGTACATTCAAGTCATTTCGAAAGCACTGTGGAAACTATTCATTAGAACCGACTGACTACTGAGGAAGGAGGCAGTCCTATCACCGCCTCACATAAGCTTTGAAATCCAGTTATGTGCACACAGTATATAACATATCCCTCTCCTGCTCCTAACAACATTACTAATTCATCGGTTCATAGTAAGATGTGTTGAAACTGTCACCTAAAATTGATTGTTGTGTTTTTGAAAGTAACTACATAGCGAAATTGGGCAAATCAAATTTTTTAAACGAGGACTAGCCCCCTTATATGGGAGCCCATGTTCTTGGTCTCCAAAATGTGGATGCTTCTAAAGGGAGAATAGTTTCCTGTAGTCTTTGAACGGAGGTAAAATTCAATAGAATCTACGGGAGGGAAAATCCCTTTTAAAAAACCATAATTATTAAAGAGGTGGTCATCCAAAGAGGTTTTATGGTATATATATTTGTTCATTCTCCTTAATAAGCATCTCTACTCAATATATATCCCATACTTGTGATTGCCCGCTGTGGTTTAAAAGTTGTACTATAAATGTTCTCCCTTATGTGTTTGTAGGAACTTCAACAAAATAGAAGTTGAACGTGGACCACCCTTCAATTGACAGAGCATTTAATATGTAATCAAAAGGTTCTGGGTTCATATCCAGGTGGTCTCATATCCTTTATCATGTTTGTATGCATTTCAAATTACTTGATATATATATATATATATATATATGGCCTGCAAAAGGGTTGCTGGTATCTAACTGGAAGGAGACCCACACGCTGAACGTATGTGACGATGTGTGGAACCGGCCAGGCCAGTAACCTAGTGTCCTACCCCGCCTTCAAGTGGTGCAGGCTGAGCTTTCTATTTATGTGGCAAATTAATATTTGCTGCACGGATAGAAAGGCGGAAGGGGAGGGCTAATTCACCAACCCGTCTAGCCAGCGTGGTGAAATTATGGCTAATTCCTCCATTATGTTGACACACCAGAAACCATGGCCCCTAGTCTCCAGGTGCTGGAGTGCTCCTGATCAAGGCAGCGGTCAGTGTGGCATGAAAGCAGGGGGTGCTAAGAATCACTGGAATGGCCCAGGCTGCCGTTTGTTATTGACCTTGGCTACGTTTAATGGACGATCCCTTGCTTCTGAAGCAAAACTTCAGGAATTGGAAGAAGAACTTGACAAGATCAAATGGGACATTGTAGGACTCAGTGAAGTTAGAAGAAAAGGTGAAGAGTTGGTGGAACTTAAAAGTGGACATTTGTTTTATTATAGAGGAACGGAAACTGGAAGAACAAGTGGTGTTGGCTTCTTAATCAACAAAAGAATTAAAGACTGTCTTCTGGAAGTTGAAAGTACATCAGATCGAGCAGCGAGGCTTGTTGTTCAACTAACCCAGCGATACCAACTTCAAATAGTACAGGTATATGCACCAACATCAAGCCATACCGACGAAGAGGTTGAAGAATTTTATGAAGAAATCAAAGAGTTACACACCAAAGGGAAACAACATATCAAGCTCATCATGGGGGATTTCAATGCAAGAATTGGACAACAGGAACAAGGAGAGACATCGGTTGGTAAATACGGATATGGGGAAAGGAATGAACGTGGCGATCAACTCATCGAATTTGCAGAAGCTGAAAACCTTAGCATCATGAATTCATTTTTTAAGAAGAAACCGCAAAGAAAATGGACATGGAAACACCCAAATGGGGGAACTAGTGAAATTGACTATATCCTGGCAAACAAGAAATCAATTATTGAAGATTGCAGTGTACTGAACAGATTTAATACTGGAAGTGATCATCGAATGGTGAGATGTAAAGTGCACTTAAATACTAAATTAGAACGACAGAAGCTCATTAGGAAACAAGTAAGTAAGAGGGTGGATTTAAAGAAATTAAAAGAAAATACCGAGGCATTCAAGTTGGAATTAAAAAATCGCTTTTCTGCACTGGAAGGACTTATTGATGAAAGTGATATCTCAGAAGCAAATGAAAACATTGTTAAGACAATAGTTGAAACTGCTGGGGAAATTGGTGGTGTAACCTGTAAAAAGCACAATAGCAAATTATCTGAGAAGACGAAACAGCTCATGAAAAGGCGAAGAGATATGAAGGTGGACAATCGAAATACCAGTTCCAGGATTGAGTACATAGAACTTTGTAAAACTCTGCGCAAAAGCATGAAAGAAGACATAAGAAAATTCAATTGTGAGTTAGTAAGGAAGGCCATTGAAAATAACAAGAGCCTTAGGGTTGTTAAAGGAAGTTTATCTGTTGGGAAGAAACACATCATTGCATTAAAAGGAGAGGATGGCACCGTAACAAGAAATAGGGAAGAAATACTTAGAAGAGTTGAAGAATTCTACAAAAAACTATATGAAAGTAACAGTGGATTAAACGAAGACACTGAAATAGTCGAAGGAACAGCTCCTAAAATCTTAAAAGAAGAAGTTTCATTTGCAATAAAAAGTATGAAGAAAGGAAGAGCCCCTGGCGATGATGGTATTACATTAGATATCCTAAAAGAAGCTGGAGAATATGTAGAAGACATACTTGCAAAATTCTTTACCAAATGTCTTAACAGCGGTAACATACCAAACCAATGGGATTCTGCAACAGTAATTCTTTTGCATAAAAAAGGTGATAAAGAGGATTTGAAAAATTACCGACCAATTAGCTTGTTACCTGCTATTTATAAAATCTTCACAAAAGTGCTAACACATCGCCTGCAGAAAAAATTAGATGCAGCTCAACCAAGAGAACAAGCTGGATTTCGAAGTGGATTCAGTACAGTGGACCATATTCAAGTATTAAGAGAATTAATTGAAAGAACACATGAATATGAACTTCCATTGTGTGTTGCATTTATTGACTATGAGAAGGCCTTTGACTCTATTAAAACATCAGCAGTCATCAACTCTTTAAGATCAACAGACATTGAGGATGTGTACATTGACATGGTGAAACGTGTGTATAAAAATGCAAGTGCAAAATTTCGGTTACATAAAGATACCAAAACTATCAAAATTGGTAAAGGTGTGAGGCAGGGAGATACCATTTCTCCAAAACTTTTTACTTCAGCTTTACAGATGATTTTTCAGCTGATAAATTGGAATAACAAGGGAATAAAAATAAATGGTGAATATTTAAATCATTTGCGGTTTGCTGATGACATTGTTATTTTTTCAACGAACCCATCAGAACTCCAAGACATGGTACAGGAGCTCTCAACTAGAAGTAAAGAAGTTGGACTCAAGATGAACCTACAAAAAACTAAGATCATGTTCAATAATTTTGTAGAGGAAACAAAAATACAAGTTGACAACATTGAGCTAGAAATTGCTGATTCATATATTTACCTTGGCCAGCTGATTTCAATGGATGGCAACATTATGAAAGAACTCAACAGACGTATTAAACTTGGCTGGAGTGCATTTGGAAGAAACAGTTTTATCCTGAAGGGGAAATTGCCTTTGTGTCTAAAAAGAAAGGTCTTCAACCAGTGTGTATTGCCAGTCCTCTCTTATGGATCAGAGACATGGAGTCTAACAGTTGGAGCAATACGAAAGTTACAGACAACGCAAAGGAGCATGGAGAGGTGCATGCTTGGAATAACTAGGAGAGATCGAAAAAGAAACACTTGGGTGAGAGAGCAAACTAGAGTAGAGGACATCATTGTTAAAGTAAAAGGGCTGAAATGGCGATGGGCTGGGCATATTGCAAGAAGAACTGATCAACGATGGACAACAGAAATTCTGAACTGGATTCCAAGAGACCACCGAAGACCTAGAAAACGTCCTCAAACTAGATGGGTGGATGAAATAAGAAAACAGGTTGGGGTGACGTGGAAGCGAATTGCTCAGGATAGACTTGTGTGGAAAGCATTTGGAGAGACCTTCATCCAGCAGTGGATAGATAATGGTTGAATATGATGATGATGATGATATATATATACAACATCTGAACTCATTTGGTCTCCTTTTCTATTGTTGCATGGAAGCGGATACTCAGTTGTAAAAGCTAATCTCCATAGGCTGATCTGTATAATAATATAATGGACTTTTACTTAATAATTTTCGACACCCACGTAGAAATAAGCTCAAACTAGAACTGTTTTTCATTTAGGAGAAAAAGAGACGCCGTCCTCATCCTGGATTCGAATCAGGGACCCTCCGTTTATCCCAGAGTGTCATGACCACTAAACGAACGAGGACAAGAACAACGCTCTCTTTCTCCGTATATAAGGATGTAAGATATTATTACCCTTCTCAGGGATAACACAATTGCCAAATAATGGTCAACACACAAAGCCTCCGGGGCGAGTTTTTGTGAGTTTTCGTGGGGGGGATTTATTTTTACTCAATAATTTTCAATACCCATGCAGAAAGAAGCTCAAACTAGAGCTGTTTTTTGTTATTTAGAAATTGTGTTATTGTGCCATTATTTGGCAATTGTGTTATCCCTGTGAAGGGTAATAATATCTTACAATACAGGCCTAATGGATATTATGGAGGAAACACGGTCACAGCAATCATGGACAGTAAGTGAAGAATAACGAATACTGTAAAATACTAAGTTTAAAATAGAAAGTCCATGACACACACGGAATAGCTTGCACAAGTGATTCTAAGCACTTGCTTGCTTCTTTCACCTTTTTTTTTAATTCTTAAATATTCTTTTTCAGCACACTATGGATATATTAGTTTAGTTACAAATTTCATGGCAAGAATCAAAATAACGGTTGTAATAATAGTAGTATCAATCTTCATCATATACTTTTGGTTGGATGGATTTTGATAGCTCCAAATATGACTGCTTTTAATCAACACAAGCCCACCAAGAACGATATAGCAACCCACAGACTCATGGCAGCACGCTTACATAGCAAAGAATTACCATTCCACAGAGTATATGAGTCCTTTAAGGTTTCTACCTATCACAGACAGTCCAATAGCAACGACAATAATATCAAGATGGACATCGATCGGATGAATGATATCGTTATGGACACCATGGAATTCTGTGCAAAAAACTATCAACTACTACTTCTTGAGACCTGGAGGTAGGTCATTTCTTCAGTATAAATGTCCCTTGTCCAACTGTATTGCTGTTAGAAATCTTATTGCGAAATCAGATGCTGTCCTTTTTCATATCCTAGATGTAAAGGTTCATGACCTACCACGGTACAGGCAGACGGACCAAATGTAGATTTTGTACAACATGGAGCCACTATGGCTCGTCCAGTACCCAAGTTTAAATTTGAAGCCCCCTTGATGGTATCTTCAATCTATCCATGAGCTATCGTGATGACTCTGACATTACAGTGAAATATGGTTTAATTGAAGGATCATGAACCACAAGATACCCCGTATGATTCAGAGGACATTTGGATCATAAAAACACGATCTGCCATTTGGATTGCAAGTGATTGTAATACAGACAGTCGTAGAGAAGACTATGTGAAGGAACTACAAAAATACATAAGTGCTGATAGATATGGTTCATGCGGAGAAAAGAAATGTTTTCCTTCACAATCAAAGGCTTGCTATAATGAATTATTGACTCCCTACAAATTTTACTTGTCCTTTGAAAATGCCATATGCCAGAATAATGTCACAGAAAAATTCAATGTTTTCAACTACAATATTGTCCCCATTGTGTTTGGCGGAGCAGATTATTCAAGAACCGCAACTACGGAGAGTTACTTAGTTGTGCATGAGTTTCTCAACCCCTAAGAACTCGCTTTGGAAATAACCAGGATAGGTTCAAACGCCACTTTGTATATAAGTTATTAGAAGCAGAAGTTACCTTACAAAACTTACTTGGACCCTTAGACATGCAGGTTATGTGAACGATTACGCACTACTTCTAAATCATCTACAATTAAAAACGTTAAAAGATGGTGGATATCGGATGCCAAGTGCCAGCAATGGAACCAAACAAATGCAGCTTTCCAATGAAAACCAAATATAGTATATTTATATATTAAAAGAGCTTTTGGAATACTTGTGCGCAAGATTCGAATCTACCACATTTAATATGCAATTTCGTTAAACCAGTTAAGCCTAATTACAATTAAAATGGGTAATACCATGCGCAAGACTGGAATATGACAAGGGTTAAGATGGTAACCATCTTAGATGCCATTCGAGTTTCCGTAAGTAAAAAATGTTTTTTTATAAAACCTAAGCTTACGATACGAAAAAATTGTGCCCAAATAATCCTTACACAAAATATGGAAACACTTTTAAACAGAGCTGCAGCCCAATCTACATCATTTTTAATAATACAAATTCGCAAATTAAGCATCACAGTTAAGCATCATCAGCAATGTATCCAGGTGGTGTCATCAGCCAAAACATTAATAAAAAAGTCGGTAGTTTAAGTGCATCCTGCAACACAAAAACCTTTACCCTTTTACTCATATTTCTCGACCCTTGCTTCTTTTGCAACATAAAAATACAATCAACCAACTCATATCTCCCACTTCTTGCAAAAAAAAACAACATTAACTAAGGTTCCCATTTGTTAACCACTATTTGATAATTGTATCGTTTCTTAGAAAGGCAATAATAGGTTAAAGAACTCTAGTTTGATCCACAGAATGTGGGTGTTTCGGAGAAGACAGTGCCAATCCATCTCTAACTGCAACAACTCAACAACAGAAGAATGCGGATGCCAAAGATAAAACTTTCAATAACTTATTAACAATAACACGACTAATAACAATAACTAATTACACTATTCTTTAGTATGATTCTCACCAAACATTACACTGTCCTGTGGAGTCTAAATTCCTTAACTAATGTTAATGGCAACCTTATATAAAAATCTTTCGCAAACTTTCTTTCAACCACACTCAATGGCGTTACCACACTGTCATTATTACAACATTACACATCCATATACGTTCGTAAAGAGATTATATATTGTCCTTCGTAGCTCAGTGGGTAGAGCCTCCGCCCGGCAAGTGGAAGGTCGTGGGTTCAGGTCCCACCGAAGGCAGAAATATTTATTTTCTTTCGAACGTTTCACCATCTAATCACGCCATACCATCGGCGTTGGTATCACTACGCCAATAAACGTTGATTGATTGACATTGTTGTTTGATTTAATCTGCGTAGTGTTCGATTTATATAAATACATATGCTGCAACGGGCATTTCGATCAATTTAATACCAGTCTCTTTGCAATTTGGTTTAAATAGTAGTCTATGTACTACACCATTCTGCGAAATAACTGGCAACAATATATATACGTTCGTAAAGAGATTATATATTGTCCTTCGTAGCTCAGTGGGTAGAGCCTCCGCCCGGCAAGTGGAAGGTCGTGGGTTCAGGTCCCACCGAAGGCAGAAATATTTATTTTCTTTTGAACGTTTCACCATCTAATCACGCCATAACATCGGTGTTAGTATCACTACGCCAATAAACGTTGATTGATATTGTTGTTTGATTTAAAACCTTGTTTTTCTCTGCCTTATAGCGTATTACTTTCCGCCACTTTTTTTTTTTACTTCAATGGGTTTTACCACATTCTCAGAAAACATTGATTCCGAGTTGTAGTCATTATCTTGTATTTGAAACATCTTCAATGAAACAAAAGTTTGGATTGAAGTTTTCAAGATACGATTCAGCAGAAGCTTCTTGTTCTTTGGTTAACCTTTGCCCTCTTAAAGCAGGATCAGTGGTATTTGAAAGAAAATTAATAGGGGTTAGTTAGTGCCTGTTCTAAGCAATGTTTTATATTTTTAAATGATGGCAGCTCTTTACTATAAAATATATCAAGCCATATTTCTACAGTGTGTGCAAGAGTACAGCTTTCTTATTTTAATATGTAGTGGAACCTGGTAAAGTGACCACTTTGGTAAATTGGCCACATGAATAAAGTGACTACTTTTCTAATAGAGAAAGGGCAGGGACTTAAAAGGGAACTAGCCCGAGTGGGAGTCCTAACTGAGAATTAAGACATATTACAATTTATAGATTTTTGACCCCCAATTACGAATCCAAAGTCCTTTTTCTGCGAAATCCATATATAAATTTTTAACTAACAACTAAAATTTTCAAAATTGGTACAAATTTCAGCTTTGGGAAGTCCTTGTAAGAATTGGCGCAATTATGACGGTACTCGACGTCTTGGCGAGAATTTGAGTGTTGTCGAATGACATGCTTTTAACTTGGTTTAATCAGAAGTTTATTTAATGCCAGACTGAAATTATTAGTTGTTCGTTTTCTAGCGAAGTATCACATTATAAAAACCGTCCGTATTTCACTTTTGATTTTCTGGTTGTTGTTGTTTGGTTGTTTTTTTTTAATTTTCGTGAACATCATTCAATCTGTTGTTGAGTAGGTACTTGACATAACAGCTATCAGATTTGAATAGAGCTGAGCGAGGGTTGCGTAAAATTTCATCAGATGATATGGTCGATACAGCAGATACTATAATCAAGGAATACAAATGGGGAAAAACAATAATGTAATGTTTTCCCCATTTGTATTCCTTAATTATATTATCTGCTGTATGTTCGATTCGCTCCATATACATCTGATGAAGGCTGCCCTTTAGCGCAGCCGAAAGCCGGCTCATGTACCAATAATCTAACAAACCGCTCAAAGTTGTCTGATTGCTTTGAATATCGTTCAATCCTAAATTTATCAATAAAAAATATCACATAGAATCTTCAATAATTGCAGCTGTAGAATTAAACGAAAGTAGATATTTGTTTGCAATAATTGAAGAGTTGTTTTTTATTAATAATGTGACTGAAGATGTTACTTTGGATTTTCATGACTTTAATGAAAATCGAACCGATTATGGTAATTATGCGTATGAATCTGATTATAGTAATGATGATTTTTGTAATGATGCTGCTTTGATAAACGAATTTACTTCGAAAAGCATGAAAAAAATTGTTGATTTTTATGTTTCTTGTAAAAAACGAAAACTTCTTTAAACCAAAGCTCCTATAGATATCCTAATTATATATTTAAATTAAAAAAAGAACTTTATTAGGAACGAATAATCGAAAATATGAAATAATTAGGGTTTCGATATTTCAAAAATTTAAGAATGCCAGAAATCGTCATTTTCTAGTTCATGACGTGGATTTGAAATGTTGGGCTTTCAATAAAGCTACAGAATTAAATCTAATAAATTTGAAAAGCAGTTATCGTTTCATCCAAAATTTTACAAAGACAGCTGGAATTGTTCCTTGAAAAATCACAAAATACTTGACCACAGCACATATCCATAATATTGAGGAAATTAAAAATACTGATGTAGAATTTATATCAAAAATGATAGATTTGACATTAACTCTTGATCCTGGTCAAATACTGAAATCCCATCAGAGTGGATTTCATTATTTCATAGCAAATGAAAGATTGTCTTTAAAGGGGGAAAAGCAAACTATTTCGACAATTCCATCAGAATTTTCATTAACACATTCATGTACAATTATGCCAATGCTGCCCATGAGTGGGGGTTAAAAGCTAAGTTACTGGTATGTTTAAAAGAAAAAAATGGAAACTTCCGTCCGACCCGACTGTTAAAAAGTTATTTATCTAAAGCTACCAAATTCATATATTACTTCTTCAAAATCAAGAAAAATGGACAAACTACAAAAACGAAAGAATGTTATAATTACATTATTGTGCACCCACCTTTTCGTATCAGATTAGATTCCTAGACAGGGTGCACAGATCTAAGCATATACGAAGATCTTCTTAGCGATTGCATTACCTTACCTTACAAATACCCCCTGAAACAATATCACTTATTCAAACATTCGATGTATATTTTTTTCAGGCAGTATAGAAAGTTCGTCAAAAAATTTGCAAACCGAATTGTCCTTGATGATATGAAAATTGATATAAAAAATAGAAATGAAATACTAAAAATGCACTCTTTAATAATATATAACCAACTTCAATCTGAACAATATCGCCCACTATTGCAATATTCCTGGTATAAGTGAAATTATTATTTAAATAACGATCCTAAAACATTTAATAATGTAGAAACTCTTTCATTCACAGTTGATAATATTCATTGAAATATTTCATTATGTAAGAGTCACTCGTTTTGAAAATGTAACCAAACCACTGTAATTAAATGTTATGTTTTGAACATTTTTTTTTTTGTTCAATACCAATTTTATGACAGTCTTGTTTAATTATTTTTTTTAACTAATTCTGCAAAAAACAGATCCATGTTTCAATCTTTACTTTCCATTTTCACATTGTATGCACATTATCCAAATTTTTAAAATTTTGTGGTATTTTTTATGGACAGAGAAAATGCACTCGGAGTTTAATTTGTTTAAAAGCATAATTCTGCTTACTTTTACAAAAAGCATGTATTTTGTTTTAAAGCTTTATTTCTATCGAAAAAGCAAACTAGTTTTGAAACGATAATAAAAGCATCGCCAATTCTTACACATATTTCGCCAAACACCTGAATCTGTGAGAATTTTGAAAATTTTATTCTTTAATTAAAAATTAATATATGGATTTCACTGACAAAGGACTTCGGATTCGTAATTAGGGGGTCTAAAATCTATAAATTGCAATATGTCTCAATTCTCAGGACTCTCACACAGGGCAGTTCCCTTATTAGTCATGCATATACCAAAGTCTGTCGTGTACAGTGGCCCCCTGTCTATGATGACCATTGCAGTTTAATCCTAGAGGTGGTGATTTTGGGCAGGTCCTACTGTATCTAGCTTTTTACCAGTAACTGCTGTGTCTGCAAGTTTACACGTTCTCTGTTAATAATCCTTTGTTATCTAAGCATAAACAAACATGTTTTTCAAATTCTCCAGTCCATTCAATTAATATTTCTGCATGTTTTTGATAGTCGTATAAGTGGAAAGGCAGGCTTTTTTTAACTAACTTACTTTGCATTACAATTTAATTACTTAAATAATTATCAAAATGCCAATACTAATTGATATTCCTACCTTCTAAAAACTCATAAAGCACAGTAAAAAACCCAAAACCCAACCCAGTTGGGTTTTTCATGTAAAAACCCGGGTATTTGCCAACCCTGACACAATCACATATGAACTCTGTGAAAGCTATGCTGAAATTGCATTTACTTTCTCTGACTGTGTTCTTATTTTTCCACTTAATGATATGCCAGAACTGTTGAGTTGCATACGTGTATGCTCTTGTCCCTGTGTGCACTTACACGTAGATCAGGGGTCTACAAACTTTTTCAGTCCAAGGGCCAATTTTGCTTATACTTGTTGGCTCGTAGGCCGCACTACTGTACCTGCAATATTAAGACTGAACAAAGACGGATCAAGGTGGGGTGAAGGGAGATCCCCCTGGATTCGCTTTGGATGCCTTTTCTTTAAATCTCTGCACTGCCCACCCTCCAAAACAAAATACACCTCTGGATCCGCCACTGGAACTGAATATACATATATTACAACATAAAATACGTATGGAAGCAAAAAAAATTTACAATACTTTTAGTTGTTAATATATAAAGCGAAATCAAACCTTTTAGTGAGATTTATAGCACTGTTTATTTTTAACAAGCCTGTCATATCTTATTTTTGACGTTGCAACCCTAAGAGTGTTTTTAAGGTGGCCGTTGGTTATTCTGGTCCTAATTTTTGTTTGTTTGTTTATTTGGCTTTTTTATGGCGCTTGAGTTGATTTGAGTTTACTAACTTCATTCTGGAAAAGAGCTATTCACAAGTGTCAGTGCTCTCAAATAGTGATATCGTTTTCGGAGAATGTGTGGCGATTCCAACACAGGCTCATTCTAACTCTGTTTCGCGCCAAAATTCCATTCTCATGGACATTTGGCAATGAGTCACACGTACAACCAACTCCTTGGAATTTCCACCAAAAACGAAGGATACAAGCATTATCCAACTTCGAACCCTCTCCCATATATTTTCATTTAATGGGCAAAAACTGTCAAGAAAGACAGCTCAACGTTAACATAACTCACAGCAAGTTCTCCCCTCTGTGGGGTCAAACTGACCAATAGAAATATATATAAACTATTGCGTCAGTATTCAATTGTCCAATCACGGTCCACAAAAATCATTCGAAGTAAAGTTTTGGACCGATCAACACACTCTTGCTCCTTGTTTGTTTTGTGGTTTTACGGCTCAAAGACTACAGTGGTCATGCTGCGCCGGGACCTACTGTTTTCCGAGGAATCCGAACCTCTTAAGGCCTAGGGAACCAAACCCCGGACTACAGTGAGCAGTGCGATCTTTATGAGATCTCTGAGTAAGCGTTCTTTGCACTGCTGGGAGTCGAACCCGGATTAGCGGCGCACTAGGAGAACGCGTTACCACACTGCGCCACCGCAGGGCCACTCTTGCTCCTTAGCTTTCGACCTGAAAAGACGGTCGCTGCTAGCCGTGTTAACGATCCTCAATATGTAACTTACGCTACCTAACAAACGCTCGGCATCATGCCGTGGCCAGTATATGCTCCTCAACCTCCAAATAAATATCATGTTTAATGTGCAGCCTCTCTCTCTATCGTCTACCTGCATTCAAAGCCATGAAAAACACCTTCTGAGACTATGCCGCATGACGCACGCTACCCGGCACTTGATCAGCCGTCCACGCGCGCGCGCACACACACACACACACACACACACACCAACGGCGCAGCAAGTGACGTACCACCATCACACCACGTGGCAAATACCGTCGAATAGTTGCGCAGATGTTCTTACCGATATATTTAGAATAGAATTCAATGAGTTCTAAGTTGAATTTTTTTTAAATCACTGTTGCACTGCAAATCAATAAAATTGCCTTTGATCCATATATATACAAGAAAATTAAAATAAGACACGATTGACGGAAGACCATATGTTATTTTAGTTCTCTAGCATTTTAAGATATTTATTACTAAATGTGAACAGAATAAAATAAAATACATAGACTTAGATTCACAGGGAGTGTATTTCTGTGCGACACAATTTGTATTTTTTCATGAGCAAGGGGACTGCGAGTTGAAGACCCCTAATTTAGATGATTGATATACATCATTTCACTTGACATAATGGCTCTATTAATTTCCGTTTTACTTGCATGAGAACACTCCGAATGCATAATCTTTCCTTTTTCTTAATAAACAGCAACACAAGATTATAATTTTTTATGCTCATGAGCTTAGATTTCTTCTTCTCCTCATTGTATATACAGCATTAAACAGTACAGTGCTCAAAGAAAGTTTTAACCACTGGCACCGTTACACATTTAGACAACCATTTGGGCTGCTTTTAGTTAACTGTATGCAAAGAATAAGCACATTACCTGTACGATCATCACTACTAAGAGTAATAAAACGAGACTGTAGTAAGTAATGACACTGTGGCTGTAAAACGCATTCAGCTGCCCTCAAATTGTCTCTTTCACAACCCTAAATGGCACATGAAAATTCCAATTAAAGCGTGTTGGTTACCCCCAAAAGCAAAATCTTGCTCCCAAAAGACAGCATACACAGAAATGTGTTCCATCCTTTAGATATTTCTAGAAGTCCACCTCATAGACCAGCAGTCGTAAACCTTTCGTACCTCATGGACCATTCAATTCATAATTTTAAATCCCGCGGACCACCTTTCGTGAATTTGGTGCAATCTGAAGACGAAAATTGTCGTTCAGAATACGAGAATTTCTTAGACTATTGTTTTTGTTTTCTTAATAATAAAACATTAAAAATGCAAATAATGTCCAGATTTTTCTGCGGACCACCAGTAGTCCGTGGACCACTGGTTGGCGACCACTGTCCTAGACATTAACTGACACTGATCAAACACCAGATATAACATCTCAGCCAATGCAGGCCTAATATACCATCACAGGACCCTCACGTACCAATACGAAATAAGAGGGCTATGTCCCAAGGATCACAGCAAAGAATGTCTCGATTACAAAAAGATGACAAAGTTGCTTCGACCTTCCACATTTCAAGATGTAGATTTATATGCTTCAACTAACTTCTGGGTGTAGTCTATAGTCTTGTATCGTTAAATAAAAACCATTCTAAATACAACATACAACTTTTTTTGTTTGTTGGTGGCTTTACGGCTCAAGGACTACAGTGGTCATGCTGCACCGGGACCTACCGTTTACCAAGGAATCCAAACCTCTTAAGGCCTAGGGAACCAAACCCAGTGAGCAGTGTGATCTTCATGAGATCTCTGAATAAGCGTTCTTTGAACAGTTGGAAGTTGAACCCAGGTTAATGGTGCTTTAGGCAAACATGCTACCACACTGCACCACCATAGGGCAAACAACTTTTTTTGATTTAAAGCTTGGATGTGTCTAGCTAGCAATATGAAATATCACAGTGGTTAACAGGCAAACATAAATCAGCGCACTAAACCAGGCATGAATGGCTCAACATTACAAGTAATTACCTTATTATTGGTTGTGTAAATTCAACTTTTGTTTTGAAACTTTTTTTTGAGAGGGGTGAGGCATCACTTCCTTTTACTATTCTTTTGTGAATCATATTCACACAGAGTAGTCTTTCTTCTATTAAATGGTTTCAGATAGGCAAAGTCCCCCCCACCAAATGTGACTTGTTTTCCTAAAATTTAGAGATTTATAGCATTTGGCATAGTTTGAATGAAGTACAATACCCTGCTTTCCTTAAAGTTGTTTCTTGTTTGATTGGTTTGGTGATTCATGGTACCACGAGCTACATTTTTTTAGAGGAATTGAGCCTCTTTATTACTGAAAATGGGGGGGGGGGCAAAAAACGGCAAATGCTGGGTACTTACTAAAATCAAAATCAAAATATTTTCATGGTAGCCATGCAGGTTATCGTTGCGGAGCTGCTGAAAATACTTTTAGGCTGTTACATCCGCCTACATTGAAAAGGACACGATTTGTAACAAAATTCACTTTGTATTGGTCTGGATCCTACCATGTTAACATGACCTGGGTATGCATCTATACAAAAACTTCTACATGAAGTGAATATCAGCCCAGAACAGAAATTATCAACATGATGATTAAAAGCAATGATAACGATCGAATTTTGTTCAAAGACTAATTCTTGTGAAGTTTAAGCTGATAAAAATGTTGTTTGTCATGTATTCAATTTGTGCTTACACATATGTTCCACTTTACAAGCCTACATATCCGGGATGAGACAAACAGTGCATCATGACCCCAGATACGTTTATGCAAAATGAACATACCGGGCATCAAACCAAACTCAGCGAGTTTAATGATTGTTACCCGAAATGTTGGTTTATTGGGATGCTTACATCTTCTTGCTTGCTTATCTTTTAATACGCAAGGCCATAGCTGATTTAAATATGAATAGTAACTGATGTAGTCGCTAGGCCTACGAGTTAGCCTGTTCGCTGCACTATCCCATAACAAGAACAAGATACGTTTACACACAAAATGACCCTTTCGTCTTCTAAACCAAGGGCTCTCAAACTTTTTCTCCTGTGTACCCTTTCGTCCTGCCTAAATGTGTTAGCGTACATACTGAGAAGGATATGATATAAAATGTATGAATACTTAGAGATGTAAAAAAACGGGAATTTTGGACACATTGGAAACTTTGATGGGAAGAAACCAAGATAGCTAGAATAAAGGAGGTAGTCCCGTCCACTCCTTTCTTCCTATTGGTCGATTTTGTCGAATAGAGCAATAGGAAGAAAGGTGTGGACGGGACATACGTCCTTTATTCTAGCTATCTTGGTTTCTTTCCATCAAAGCTTCCGATGTGTCCAAAATTTGCGGGTTATTTATGTCTCTAGATACACACAATAGATAACAGACAAGTAGTATTTCTTTATAATTTAGTCAATGCATAATTACGCATTTAATGAGATGGATGAGCTTGGCTCTTTTCAATAAGTAAATCAATTCTGGGAACCTTTTCAGAGAGACACATGCATGATCATTTTCAATCAACAGTTTTGTGAGGTAGTTGGTTTTGATCATACACATCGTTGGAAAACCTTGTTCGCAACGGTAAGTCGAACAGCTAAAGGCAGTAACAGAGGAGTGAGGAGAGTGGAACGAATTTATGCCTCTTTCAGTTTTAAAACAAGGAGAGAAGGGCTATGAACTTCAAATCATAAAAGGAAAAGTGTGAACCTATTCACTTACCCCAATCTGGGAACCCCTGTTCTAAACAAAACAATTTAGCAAATGAAAGGCAATACGTCTTTACTACTAGCCTACTAAGTCCATCTACTCCATTTTTTATGTAGATTATTGGGCACTAGTGTGTGTGTGTATGTGTATGCACAATGAAAATTTTGGTGGAGGGGAATGATGTAGTGAGCTAGTAAATGGTCTGCCTTTAAAATCACTATGCTATATCAAATGCTAGTACTGCTCCAAAAGTTTATATTAAGATAATAGCTATCTCTGTTACTGCAAGCTAGCTGCTTACTATCCAAATGTAAGCTAGCTTTAAGAATCATGGCATATCAGAACTGAGCTCGCCGAGGAATGCAGAACTATTATCAACGAAATACTATATGTTCCGGTTTTCGATAGATAGTCTCTAATAGAGTTATTCAAATCCCCAAATTTGCAATACTAACAATAAAAGAAAAGAGAAAAGCAGTTTTCACAGTTTTATTATTAAAGTTGCAAACATATGATGCAAGCTTTCCATACCACCGATACTCTTAAAACAGAATTGATTCGAGGAAACTGTCACATAAAAACAAATTCTGTAAATATTGGGCATAGAATATAATGAAAATACACTGTTGCAGAACACAATGAACCGATTTAAGCTAGAGATGGACAAAATTGTACAATGAATGATTCTGCCATCACTAAAAATGGTGGACAGGATCAGTTAGCAAAAGATTCTGCCGTTACTGAATGATATGTGGGATCACTCAATAAACAATTACGTACATTACCAAATGATTAATGAACAATTTTGCCCATTGCAAAATAATGTGCAAGATCATACAGCAAAGGATTTTATTAATCCCTAATTGAAATATGCATTTTCTGAAATAACAAATTCATTCATGTTTCATATTATGGTGCATTTTATCATTCAAAGCAGATTGGAATTGGAAAAATAATATCATTATCATGATATTTTCATTATATCAGAATATTTTGCAGCTTCGGGAACGTTCAAGTATTACATAAGCATCTTTAAGAGGGGGAGAGCATTGTACTTACTTTCCTATATTAGTCAATATTAATTTTGATTACTGGGTGGGGTTGAAATGGACAAAATATTACTTATGTAACACTTGAACTCTCCCTTATGACTGATCGCTTAATTTGACATTTCGTTCCAACCAGTGTGGGGTATGTGAAAGAGAAAAAGTTCAACAAACTACGATCTTGTTTAAGAACAAAGTCTCCACTTGCTTAGCATACCACAGCCTAGTAACCCCACAAAAACCGTTTCTATTGTGGGGAAGTCTGTTGTTCCTCCTCCTGAGCAAATTCTACAGACAAAGGATGTAGAATCCCCATGTTCTTTGTAGGGCTTGGAACCAAACGTCAACAGCTAATGAAAAACTGCTGAAAGCAAGTCCTGCATGATGGCAGGATAACTGCATTCCGAGACAAGATGGAAGAAATCTATTTAACAATGAACTTTTCAAAATAATATTTTCACATTCAAGTATCAAAAATGGGAATAATTGCAACTCCTGCTGCAAACTTCTATCTTTTTCATAATTAAAATCAACAACTCTCCATAGTACTTTTTCGAGTACGAATCTTCGCTTACAACTTTTAAGGATTATTTTCCTCGTTATGATTACTTCTATAGCAAACAAATATTCAGCGAAAGTATAATCTCAGATAATAAATCATCATCGTGGCACATTTAAAACATGATCAGCATTGTCCAAAATTCACATACTTATTAATGCTCCAACAGTATCATAAAAATACATATAAAAAACTATAAAATAACTTTTCTAACTGACCTGATCATTCACAGTGAGGTTACCTTTAAATTTATAAATCAAGGCTTCCATATACGAATGAAATGAAGTTTTCATACATAGTGGCTACTTCCATATATGAATGAATGGCTTTTATAATTAATAAACATAAAACAGCAAAAATATTCAGAAAAAAAGAAAATTTGGAAAACGATGAGTATCCAAAAAATGACAATTACGATATGCACAGCCTTTGAAAAATCAAGTATTTGCTTTCGTTTGTAAAACAATGACGTTAGTCACACGATGAGCATTGATTCGAAGAGAGACGTGTGCTATTTTTCGTATATCTTTAGAGTACGGTCCATGCTTACAGACGCAATAAATCGCGAGTGTTGACCAAAGCGAACGCCAGTAGCTAATGCAGTATGGTCTGTAAAGGTCTTTAGGTTATCCCACTGCTTGCACAAATAGATTCTGAAAAGAGGTATCCAATTATGAGTTAATGTTACCGACAACGTTCATCTCATAAGTTAATGTTTATTGATTTAAGTTTTACAAATGTGGGGTAAAGCAAAGATTCCCTGCTATGTTAGAACCAGTGTTGCCTTAAAGCAGAGGTCGCCAACCTCACGGACCACTAAATTCATAATTTTAAATCCCGCAGACCACATTTCGTGAATTTAGTGCAATATAAAGGTGGAAATTGTCATTCAGAATATGAGAATTTCTTAGAATATTATTTTTGTTTTATTATTAATCAAACATTAAAAATGCACATAATGTCCAAATTTTTCTGCGGACCACCAAAATTTTCTCGCGGACCACCGGTTGGCGACCGCTGCATTAAAGGATGGGTCCTAAATTTACGGAGAATTTGTGTGTGTTTATTATATTTTTCTCATTTTAAAAATTAATGCGTAAGAACCCAAGAAAATGAGCGGGTCCAGGACACCCAAATGTATGTGAAGATGTCCCAGGTTGGAACCTCTTACTTATGGTAATTCTACGATACAGATCAGAGTTCCCACTCACTTTCAAAAAAAAATTCCCCCGACTTTTCCTGACTGGTACCCAACTCTCCACAGTACAGATCAGAGTTCTCATTCACTTTCAAGAAAAAAATCCCCAACTTTTCCAGGTTTTTTCCTGGCTGGTACCCAACTCTACAGTATGGATCAGAGTTCCCACTCACTTTTGAGAAAAAAATTCTGACTTTTCCAGGTTTTTCCTGACTGGTACCTAACTCTACAGTATGGATCATACTTCTCACTCACTTTCGAGAAAAAAATTCCATCTTTTCCAGGATTTTTCCTGACTGGTACCCAACTTTACAGTATGGATCACAGTTCCCGCTCACTTTTGAGAAAAAATTTCCCCCCTCTCACTTTTCCACGCCATGGCTGGTATCCAACTTTACAGCACAGATCAGAGTTCCCGCTCACTTTTGAGAAAAAAATTCTCCCGACTTTTCCTGACTTTATGAACAAAATACCCTGACTAATCAGGAACAAAACTATGAATTGAACTTCAGGTTCAGGAAAAGTAACCTCACACTCAAGTGATATTTAACTATTTAGAAAAGAACTTGGGACGGTGTTCCTAATTTCTCCAGGTTTGTTCCAAAAAATCTTGTCTTTCCCTGACTTCTAGGGGCAATTTTAAATTCCCTGACAATTCCAGGTTCTCCAAGTATATGGGAACCACACTGGATTAGGATAAGAGGCAGGGTAAGCATTCCTTACCATTTAGATTTAAACCTGGGATTTGTACATGGTAAACAAATACGCAACTATTATGCTACTATAGGGTATTAATATTCATGTATATAATTTTATATATATAATTAAGTTCTTAGTAAGTTAATGCACATGTAACTTAATGCAGGGTTTGAAAAATATTGGGCTAATTGTTCTTTACATTATTATTATTTTTTTTCTTCTCTGAGTGTTTTCTTTCCCCTTCTGTAAAATGAGGGGGGGGAAAAAGGTAAGGAAAGGAAGGAGAATGGGAGAATTTGTTTCTTCCTGAGGCTCACGGGAAGTGTTTTGTTTGCCTTGTTTTTGGCGTGAGTTGACTCAGTTTTCTAAAAGCGGAGGCGGTCGCTCAAAGTTATTCACTATACAAGCATAAGGACGGGAGTCTCCGCCTTCTGCGCATGTGCGTGGACTTGACGTCTGTTCGTTGACAAAAAAGATAAGGTAAAGGTTTTTGTAAATATAATCAGGGCCTGCATAATTGTAATGAGGGGTGCAAAGGAGCTTTAAAATAAGGGCAGATATGCCCTTTTGAGAAGAGATTGTTTAATCAAGCATGGAAAATGAAAAAAAATGGATGTAGGTATTTATGGACTGTGAATGGTAAAATTAAATTGCGAAAAAATGAACATGGTGATATAATGAGATAATTAAAGAGTATAGTGATCTTGACAGCTTATATCGATATTATGTATAGAAGTCCTTGCTAGAATTTACCGCTATTACTATGTTTTCGCTTGACTGCTGTCCACGCACATGTGCAGAAACGCGACAGGAAAAGGCTCCTCCTCTCACAGGACGCTAGTAGATCTAGCTAATTTATTGCATGTTTCGGCATTACTGTTAATTTAGCGGCAATGTTCTTGCATTTACAAAGTCCATGCATATGTGCAAAACGCGGAGCCCGACAGCTCCCACTCTGTCTCTAGATGCTTGTATTCCTTATTGACAATTTAGCTCATTTCAAGCTAGATCTATTTTTTTAAAGACCACTTGACTTGAAATATGGGCAAGCAATCCACCTTAATTAATTAAAATTAATAGCTTAATAATTAGTTGTATTTAACACAACTTTAGATGGGAAATTCAAAGTGATACTTCTTACAAAAATTGATATAAATGCTCTTGAAAATGACAAGCAAAATATGCCGGAATGGTATCCAATTGTTTAATGAGAAAGTCTTAGAAACTTCGACGATTACTGTTGCCATATTTGACACCTTTCAGTGGCCGGATGGTACAGATTTATTTAATTCTGGAGAAAGTAAAATAAAAACGTTAGGCTTAGATTATAGAAAGTTTCTAAGTAGTAAAGATGAGACTGAAGAAGAATTTCTTGGTGATCTTCTAACAGGGCAGTTTGATCTAAAAAAACACTTGGAAAATTTTTTAATATCGAACAATTGTTAGGAAAAACTAAAGATATGAAAAACAGGTTTCCAAGTTTTTCTCTATTCAAGATAGTAACTGTTACACCAGTTTCCACAGCATCATGCGATAGAGGATATTCTCACATGAACCTGATAAAAAGTAAATTAAGAAACAAATTGGAAGTAAGCAGTTTGCAAAATTTATTGATAAATTTGAATGGACTTTATTTAAAGAATTTTAATCCTAATAAAGCTGTTGACCGTTGTGATATTTTAAAACAAAAGCTGCGAAGCATGTCGAAGGACATAAACGCAATGCGTAAAGTGTGTATAAATTGAATATTTATCTACTTAGTAGGATCTTATTTGTGCTAATTTATTTTTTCAAAAAATTAGATTGCACTGTTTTTCTGGCTCCTAACATATCATAGGATTTTTCAATCCCTAACTTAATGTTCATATTAGTTATTCAATAACGTGTCTACAAGTTAATTTACACATTATTTACAAGTCAAGGCATTTATAATTAAATGTCTATGTTTATGTTTTAAATCAGCAATCATGACATTTACATTACAGTATTTCATAACTATTAAGTAGTCATATTAAGTTATTCATAGTTTCACGTTAACTAGAAATGATCGCAGAATCTTTATTTGTGCTTTATGGTGGCAAGTACAGATCAGGTCATGCTCCATTGGAACTTGGTTTTCTGAGGAATTCGAACTTGTTGCCTAGGAAACGAAACCCCAAACTACGGGACAATAAACAGAAGTAACACGTTCATGTATTGTGCTGTTATCTCTGTGCAACACTATAAAGCTAATTAATCTCAAAATTGAATGAATAAAATACTATGGATTATCTTTCTATAATTTGATAGTGATAGTAAAATGAGCACAAACCTGATATCGGTACCAGCTATGGCCAGGTACGTACCACTCTGATCAAAGCAGATCGACTTAACCTAAAATACACGAAACCAAACATATAATGAATAATTCAAAGGAAACAAAAAATGCACACAATGTGAACATTGTAAAAAACATTGAAAAAAAAAAGGTAATTTTTGGGGGAAGTTTAGTCAACAGTATAAATTCGTCAAAATTTCCAGTATGCAATGAAGTACGAAAAGTACAATTCAAGAAAATTATTGTAATAAGCTATTTATTATAATAATTTCAAATTTCCTGACTTAAGTCTTTGCACTTCGAATTTCCCTAACTTGTCCAGTCAGAGTAAAAACTCAGACTTTTCCACATCAGTAGGCACCCTGTTAAAAGTAAAATCCCCCCCCCCCTTAATGGGTACACCACAGATATGATCAACCTGTTATCTTTGCCCTTCTGTGGAAAAGACAGAAGCATGTTAATATCAGGGATGATTTTAAGTCCAAAGCAGATTCCTTGAACATACAAGAAAATTCCCTGAAAAGTAGTGCAATATTTTTAGTAAAAACACTGACTTCCAAAGGAATATAAAAAAAAATTATAGAAAACACAACGAAAATTTTGTAATTTTTAAAAAGAAATCCCGGAAGAGGCAAGTTGAACTTTCCGGAAATCCTGGAACAAAATCACCCCTGTAATATGATAGTTGATCCATTGAGGTCAAACCTCAAATTAATAACACTGTTCAACAGTTAATATTTTACAGATGAAAATATTCGTCCTTTAAAGATTTGGAGTCGCTGAACACGAAAATTACGCTTAAAATTGTCTCCTGGCTTAGGTTTCCGAATAATTTCACTGTTTACATTTTACATATAAGGCTATGAGAAAACAGTCGCACGAATAACAGTTAACAAACTTTCTTTTTCCTACACGTCGTCTTTTTGCTTGTCACTTGTGGAGAATGTCCGGAGCATCTCTCTGGATCATCCAGCAGAAATCTGCTAACATCGAAACTGACCACTTTCCTTTATAATGTCCAATCATCTGCTTTATGTATGGAACATTCAGTTTCAGTATCAAACCTTCAACAGCATTGCAAAATACTAAGTTGTCGTCACTGCTGAAAAACGTTGACAGTACTTTTTGACGATTGCGAAGAGTACATATTCTATCAGTATCCGCCAGGAGGTTCCACTGCTGCAATCTGGATGCTAAGAGTTCAACTTTATTCTTTGGCAGTTTTAAATCTCTAATCAGGTCATGAAGTTCACATTGTGTGATTCAGTGTACGTTACAGGAAGTACTCGTCAATTGAAATGTTGGATCTGAATCACTGGTGCTTGGAGCACTTTCTAACACAACAAGTTCACTTCCATCATCCTCAATATCACTGTCTGTCAGAATGTTAGCGGAAGAATCAGGGATTGACAATCCTTCTCCATGGACCATTGGGTGAATGACATGATACCACAGGGTATTCCACCGTCTTATTTGTATTAATTCCTTTCTTCAAGCAAGGTACCATGCAGAAATAGCAATCGGTGGTATGATTTGCTGGTTCATGGCAAACACACTAAAATGCGTAGAATCTTCTTTCCCCAAGCATTCGGAATGGATGAACAAATTATACAACAAACGTGGGAAGCCCACGATTCATCCTGGTCTCCGACGCGACAACCCAAAATAAAGTACATATGACTTTTTCACTGCAGAAATCAGTGGCCGTTTCCTGGAACCACAAATCATGTCAGCGCATATAGAGCACATTATCCACTGAATTTATACAGAAGTGGGGAATTGTTACACATTCAATGGACCACAAAATTTACATAAAATGTACTTACGTAAAATGTTAAAATGCACAAAGTCACGCACACAGTAAGTCGCTACTAATTAAACAAATTAGTACAAAAAAATTAAAAAACAGACAGCGGAATATGAAGTTCTCCATGCGCTGCTACGTACAAAACTGAGGCCATTGGATGGAACTGGTTTTAACCGCTCGATCACATGGTTCATGAAACGAAGGCCAGAAGCACCGGCGCCGAGTCAATAACAGCTTCATCAAGAACGACAGGACAGTACCTATTTTATTTCTTTTCCCTTATTTTCTCATATCGTAATTATAATGTTCCATAGCGTTATATGTAAAATACAAACAGTGCAATTACTCAAAACTCTGAGCTAGGAGAGAATTTTAAGGGTGTTTTTTTGTTTTCAGCGACCCAAAATTTATAAAAGGTAGCTACTTTCATTTTGGTAAAAAACCAAAAGTGAAAAATTGTTGAACAGTGCAACACCATGCAAAGGCAACACACACTCATTCAATCAACAAATCAACCAAAAATTAGAGCCAGATTGGATATAATTACTGACTCATCGGAGGTGGAATATAAAAACGTCAAACTAAAAATAAAGTACATACTTCGTAGTTCTCGTCCAAATTGATGGTTTTAAAATTCTTCAGTTTCCTCAAATCCCACAATTTGACAACAGAATCATCGGCAGAAGTAGCTAAATAGTAGCCATTTTCGGAAAACGCTATAGCCGAGATGGGGCCAGAATGGCCGGGAAAATTGGCTACGTTGGCTCGCTCCTTCAAATCCCAAATCTTAATCAAGGAATCCGATGTTCCAGTGCCAAAAATGAGCCCATCAGGATGGAACTGGGCAGTTGTAAGTGCTGAAAATTAAAATTAACAATGAAACAATAAAGCAAGTACTCTGTGCATTTAGAAAACATCAATCTTTATAGTCATTTGTACAACTAAGAGTGCTGGGAGGTTAGGAGCGACTTAGTGCACCTCGGAAAAATCAAAATAATGTTATGTACGAAGCTAGTATCACCATCTCAAACCTCAAGGCTGGCTATGTGCATGCATACGATGCATGTTTAACATACTTAACAACTCTTTAGATACACAGTGTTTTGGGCAGAATGGCTATTATGCTGCTATTGTCCGATGGCGAAGTCAATTTTTACACCAAATTTAATTTTTTGTTTGCATATTTTATGCTCTAAGGCTGTGTTAAAGTGTGACAAAGAATTTATTGCAACTTCCAAACGACAACACATTTACGCACAAATCAACTAATTCAAAATTGAACCTGGCCACATGGTCAGTAGTTCTAATAATTCAGGCACAACTTTTATTTCATTTGTGACTATATATTATTTCATCAGGAAAAAAATGGCAGGTAACGCCACACTATTGTAACACAGAACTATTCGATTCTATTGCATTTAGAAACCATAAACCATTACTTGGAAACTTGGCATTTACAAATGACCATAAACGCAATCTGAAGTTCACAGCATGGCATAGCCATATCAGTTATGAAAGAGGTGAAATTTCAGGGCCATAGGAACAAGGACCAATTGGAGGAAATTGTGGCACATCTTGTGAGTCAGAGACTGGTTGCTCGTGTTTCATGGCACAAAGGTAACTTAGGTCTGTGATACATTTGAACGTGCCGTTTTCTGGGAAACTTCTGTCACTTAGAAAATGAAACCTCAGAACACGTATCAGTAGCAAAAAAAAAAAATGGCAAAAGCTTATTAGCATCAGGTTTCAAACCAGAACTTTCATGCCATAAACCCACACGTTACATCCTGCAACACCGTATAGCCCAAACATTATTGCAGCACCAAAGAAAATGTGTGTTGAGCTTATAGCATTTCCTGTAATCAAATCCACACGGGTGGTAATTGGTTCCCGGTCCAATTCTACTTGGTTATACCAAAAACGTATTCGACGACACTCTGTTGATTAACTCTCTCTTCAGAAGGTCAACTCGGGTTGCATTGAGTTCACTTAGATATGAGTTGATTTCTTGCCTCACCTTGTATATAGACCAGTGGTTCTCAAACTTTCTGAAGTCGTGGTACATTTGAAGTCCTACAAAAAATTGCAGGTGCACTACACACAAAATGCTAATAAGCAGGATGCAAAAAATATTTTTATTTATATTATTAATTTTATTTTTATTGATATTAATTTTTATAGGTACATATATTTCTAACAGGTGTGTCAACTTATAACGTAGTTAACCACATAAAAATCATTTTAATAATAACCCCACACATATCTATCTGGGAATTTCTAGGGCACACCTGTGAATGTCACTGGGTACACTGGTGTGCCTGGACATACCCTTTGAGAACCAACCACTGGTATAGGCTGTTAACTAAACTTTCATCTTGCCCAGTGTCTAACGTAGAAATTCCTTTGCAGTCCCTAGACTATGAAATGTACCTAATTAGTGAGGTTCGTTGCTACACAGGTATGATGAACTACTGACTTTAAAACCGATAGTTATGTTTAACCACACACCCACTCTACATAACCTTTTCAATCTATGGAAATCGTAGTCTGATACAGCAACTCCTCAGGTGTGCATGCCGTGAGAATAAACAACAAAAAGCATTTTTTGATATGAAATAAGACTAAATATATAAAATAAGTATTAAATATTTTCACCAATAAATTATTAATTACTACAAGTAAATTTTAAGTAATACAGAGTGAAGTGGTTAAAATTCATATTTTCACTTTTGCTTCAATGAGAAATATGGAATTGTTTACTTTTACACAATTGTTTACATACAGGGTCAATTTGTTCTTAATGAAGAGAAAGGAGTTGCTCCTATTTCTTATTTTCAATGTTGGCTGATGTGGAAACCCTGCTCTCGTACCATATAAATGATATTATGCTGCATTGGTAAGAGTGAGGTGATTCATGCCTGTTCAGAATGCCGACGTATCCGTTCTCGACACCAAGGTTCCCAGGGGATGCTGCCTGACCTACCCACCATTGCCACAAGCACAGCAGACAGGCAATTAGGACAGGTGGATGTAATCGGGACAGGTAAATGCCATTAGCAGTGGATGAGAGGATTCGCCGAATTGTCCTGATGGAGAAACCTCAGACTGGGAACAAAGTGGGGGGGAAACACCACCTATTGAAAGTGGCAGCCATATACCTCCAACGGTTGGCAGCAGCTCCAGCCATCACAGCTCCCACAACATTTCTACTTCAGGGGGGCCACTGACCAATCAGCTGGCCCAAGACAGATGTCATCATCTCAAGCTGACCAATGAAATGATGGCAAAGTTCAGTTCCAAAGAGACTTTCGCCACAAAAGCACACCCACTCTAGACCCAACTACCGATCTATGCACGACACTCTTCTACTCCCAATTTTTTACTACAAGAGAACTCTATACAAGCATCCGATTATGTCTCAATAATATTTAAACATTTAATGTGCAAAGTTTTATGTAAATATAATGGACCGTTCGTGTAAATAAATTGGTGACAAAAATTATACAACCTTCTGATGAGTTTAATCCGCAACACCATGCTATGCATGAGGCTGTGAAGTCCAAATCCATTGCCAAACTAGCGAACGCACAACCCGTGCAAAATAGCACCATGTACATGGTGATGGGACCACACTAACGAGTGCCTGCAGAAAGTGGTCCCCACACAAGAGCACTGCAACTGACACAGTGATGCCACCTACTGTATGGGTGTGCTGTGAGCTAAGAAAGCTAATACAAGCAATATATCTAATAGTGACAACAGCGATAGTTAAGTGCCACACTGTAAGTTCTCCAGAAAACTATGACTCCGATTGAAAATTCAACAAATAATTGAATTCGAAGGCTTTGTCAGAATTAATTTCATCTTAAACGAATTACTCAGAATTTTTTATCATACTTTATACATTTTTTGAATGCAAAGAAGTTATGGGAAAGTTCCACCAATCCTCAACACAATCATCCACTTCATTCCAACTGTCTTAAAATCAGTGAACATGGCTTTTAGCATTATTGAAACTACTCTATCATTTTATACATATGGTACATTGGGATCCCGGGATTTCCTGACTCCCCCCACCCACACACCTTTTCTTCCATTCTCCTCTCTTAATTCCCAGAGGGCGATCTTAATGACAGCCTCCCCAACAAATCTGTAATAGGACTGCAAAAATACCTAAGGCTCGTGGGGCGGGTAGGAGAATGAAAAACTTCCACTGCCTCAGGAGGCAAAACTGGTGCACATGGAATCCCAAGGCATTGCTTCAGGAAATGCCTTTGTAAACATATGAATATTGTGGATTATTTATGTTTAATCAACTGATTTGGGAAGATATAGTTAACAGAAGAAAAAAAAACTGGACTTCAGACTGAGCCCTGCTCTTATTAAGGATTGGTTGACATCTTTAACCTTAATTTCAAACACTTAAAAATAAACTTTCTTTCAGGAGCAAAGAAATACCAACAAGGCAACATCTAACACACCTCTTCTCTAAATAACTAACACATGGCTTCCCTAAACTGGAGTCCTGTGCTTGACGAAAACCACATCCATATATAACATTCCTTCTTTCCTCTCCCAACAATCAAGATGGCAGTGAAATCCACTATCTCATAGCAAAGGATAAATTTCCACACCAGGCATGTGTCAAACCCACAGGAGTTGAGTTTTTCAGGCTTTCTTACTATTGGTATTACGATGTTTAAATACATACATAAGAACGAAAAGTTAAATGAATATGCACCAAAAAAAAATAAATAGATATTTAGAAGAAAAATGTAACAAAAAAGTATTTTTAAAAAAAAAAGAATTTTAGACGAAATCTCCAAAAAGTTAAATCCGAAGTAATCATTTTCTGCCCGGAAGATCGTAAAAAATCGGAAGGATTGGCACCTATTCTATCCCAATAAAGTTCTGCTTCCCTTGAGCTATCCTTTAGCACTCAAAACAGGGTAAAAAAAAATATAATATTCGGAGAAAGTGTTGTTCCCGTTCTCATGCGTCTAGCTGTCAAGACACTCCAGGCTCAATGGAGGGACCCTGGTTCAACTCTGGGATCATTAAATTGTATTGATAGCTCCTTTTTGTAGTTTTATATATATGTAATCTGACTCACATTGTGCATTTATTATGTAATTACTTAGTTTGAATATGAAATTAAAGTTAATTTAAAGAATTAAAAAATTCTTGAATTTGCACTTGCATTTTTAAACTCCCACTTAATTTTGAAGTCAAGGTGAGAAAATCTAACCTAATAGTTTTTCCTAGTGTGAACATTGATGATATACAGTTAAAATATATAATGTTAATAAATACAGAGTGATTAATATATGATGTGATGTACAGTTTCAGAATTTATATAATTTAAGACGCAGAGATTAACAATTATAAATCTTGTTTTTACATGACAGAGGTATGCCTAAGATTAAAATACCAGGGACCTGTAAGCTTTGCATGCATGCAAGAGGTTCAGAGTAGATACAGAAATATAACCATCTTGGAGCCTTCTCGAAAGTAGCAAAATAAACAACTACGAATTTCTCAACCCTGTCGCTCTATTCCGAATTTCTCAACCCTGTCGCTCTATTACTCCCTAATTAATTTCTCTCTCGATAATGTTTTTATATGCCTTGTATCTTTATCGTGTAATGAATTCCAGATTTTTGGCCACCTATGGCTTATATTACTGCACCTCTTCAGAGTAAAAAAACAAAGGGTAGTTTCGAACTTACACAACCAAGGTGAAGAGAGATGAAAAAAACAGAGTTTTGAACTCACTATGGGGAGTTGAAGTATCGCCAACTTTAGTCAAAACACGACCAGTGCGAAGATCAGAGAAGGCCCAATGTTCGTCGTTAGACGTGCTGAGCAGGTAATCACCAGTCGCATGGAGACTCAGACCAGTCACCGGACCTTCATGAGCACGAATCGCTTGCATAGTTTGTGAAGTTGGCACATGCCAAATCCGGATCATGGCATCAGGTGAAGCAGTGATGACAGTGTCCTAGAAGAAACAGACAACGTCATGAGCAAATTACGACAATAATGCAAGAAAACAATGGCTATACTGTTTATGACGACATCAGGAAGCAAATTATGACAGCCAATATTGTGGGGTAACTCGTGGCATTAATTGTGATATGGGAAAATATGTTAATTATAAGAACGTTGTTAAAAGCCATGACTAGGTCAAATATGATGACATTGTAACAAAATCATGACCATGTTATATATCACAACGTGGTATGAGAAAATTGAAATATTCACATTAAAAAAAAAAGCAAACCTCTTCAGGATGAAAAATAACAGACGTCACTTTCTTCACATGGCCTCTCAAAATAGTGATGACCTGCTCAGTTTCTTTGTTGAAAATCGTGGCATTTTTGTCGTTACCTCCAGTCAAGATCTTGTTAGTATCGCTCGGACAAATATCCATCGACAGTATTCCAGGAACACTGGCACTGTGCAAACCCTAAGAAACAAAATCACAAGGTCATTCAATTTATTGGTGACATGACACCATTTATATTAATTTATATTTTATCTATTTTATATTAATTTTATATTTATATTGATTCAATATTAAAGAATAATCACATAAAATTTATTTGATGCAGGTACATTAATAAAAGCGATGCTAGCAGTTGTTTTGATGGCTACTTGCTACCATCATGAAAACGTGACTTCTGTTTTTGTAAAGTTTTTTCCTAACAAAAACAGAAATCATCATGTTCCGATGATAAATGCATTGTGGTTAACATCGCTTTTATTAATATAACTATGTCAAATAAATTTTGTATAATTATTCTTTCACAAGGTCGTGTTATTAAAATGAGATGCTATTTTATAAATTTAATAGTATATAAATTATGTCCCTAACATGTCGGTTGGTTGTATTATGATGCAAGGACAGCAAGAGTCATTCTGCGCCAAACAAGGTCCCTTCGACCATGATTTCGCAGTTAAACAAGTTCACGAATCACACTGCAAGCTCAATTGGAACGAACAACTTTCGTCTTGTCATCCTGTATGAGAAGGAGACCATGGGCACTCTTTTTCACTTATCTACCTCGCATTAATATGTACAAGATGCATTCATCAAGTTTGTATCTTCCAAGTAGAAAGAAAACAGCAAAACCTTTGAAACTGTGAACATTTATTAATCCTTCTCTACATGTAAACTCTACATGGTCATACATTTTTTCCAGCGGTGCACAACTCCTCAGTTACCACCACTATAATTGTTTGGTTTTTTTCGCTGCTGAGAAAAATCCTCAAATTCTGCTATCAGTTCTTTATGACTAATGACATACTGTCCACACGAAAGTGTGTTTAATATGTGAAAGAGGAAGGAGTCACCTTTCACTAATGATAAGGAGTCGATAGCAGAATTTGGGGAGTTTTTCAACAGGAAAAATGGAACTTGCTACAGCGATGTGATCGCACCACTGAGAAAAATGTGTGCAGAGTTCATATGTAGAAATAGACTACCAAACGTTCACAGTTTCGTAGATTTTGCTCTGTATTTTTTGCTCAAAAGTATGAACTTTATGAATGACCCTTGTACTTCAATCAACTAAAAAAGATAAAAGCAAAAACTATATGCAAATTGTGATATATTTTAATGAAACAAGAGTGAAACTATACATGTAATGGAAAAACAACTTAAATGGTTGAGATATGGAAAAAGAATGGAAGGAAATTGAACGGTGTTAAGATTGTGAGAACCAACGCCGAACGAAGATAAGTAGAATGTCCAAACAAAAGGAACGAAAAACATGCTAATTACTGAGATTCAAACTCTAAACTTTTTGTCCAATAGACATGTGTTACTTCTATGCTATTATACAGAAGCCTGTTGTATCGTTATCTCACTGTAATTAATCCCATTCGTAAGTAATCAATTTTAAGATATACATCCGCTTTTCAAATGTAAAAACTTGTATTTCAAGCATTCCTCCAAATATCGGACGATTTTATCACACTAGCATCAAAAATAAGTGCAGTAACAAAAACTTCAAATTCTAAGTACAATCTCGGTAAATTGCAAATTAACTAGAGATGTTATTGGAGAAACGGGCCAGTTTCTTTAAAGTTCCATTTCCCAAGATGCACAATCATGTGTTCACCAAGACTGCACATAAATATGTGCAATCTTGGTTTCTTCGGAATTTTCTATCCCAAAAGTGAAAATAAAATTTCTCCCAAGATGTAATAGACAACTTGATACAAAGCATACACATACACACCAAAAAAAAAAAGCCATCAAATATTGTAGTATGCTGGTGCATGGCAAAGAATAAAACTCACGGGATGAGAGGCAAAGGTTTTGAAATTACGGAGCTCTTCAGGTTTGGCTAATTCTTCTGGCACTGATTTTCCTCTTCGCTTTCTTTCGGTTGTTAACAGGGTAGCTTTGTCTTGAAGCTGTTGAATAAAAGAAAAATCACAAAAAAAAATACATAAAGAACACAATGTACGAAAGTCTACTACATATATGTAAAAACTGTACAGATATGTAACAGTACCTTTTGAATAACTTCTGGTGTCATTCCTGCTTCCTCCATTGGTTGATCGGCAACTCCACCTGCCTCCGCACCATATTGCTATTAAAAAAATGTATGTATATTAAATAAAAAGTCAATTCTTGCCTTAAAATTTGCAAAATTATTTTATACATACAGTCAAACTTCCCTTAACGAACAATTTTTGAATACCTAGTCCCCTGAAGTGGGGAATTAATGTATTTCACCTCTCAATAGCAGGCAGTTTTCAGAAAAGTTTTAATTCGAAATCGTTATGTAAAATAGGCATTTTTCAGAAAAGAATTTCTTAGTTTTCTTCAAAGATCTGATTTATTTAAAATTAGGATGGTCCCAACCTCCTGTTCTCATCAATGAATTGTGTCCCTATCCGGGAAGAGCACATTTATACTGTACGGGTGGGGGGGGGTAGAACCAACAGCAGAGTACTGACAAGCTCTGAGCAGATGATCCCTGTCCAAACTGTCAATCAAAGCTGATTGATTTTTTTTTTGCAGGAGAGCAGGGGAAAACCACACGAGACTTTACACACATATTTTAAGGAGCAGGGGGGGGGGAGTCCGTAAGAGTTTGTAAAATGGAGTCTATTGTTGTATATGCAATCTGGCTTTCTGGTGATTGATAGCAAAATATGTTACTAGCAAAGACAGGTTCTGTACAAACTTGATGAATAATGGGAGCCGTGATGGACTTCTATAACCAGCAAACTGCATGTAACTAATAAAATGCATGTGGAGAAAACTGAACCAATAAGAAAATATAAAAAACAAACTGTGTTGACGGATTTTTTTTTCAAATAGTAATTTCAATGTTACAGAAATTTGCTACATCTCTATTTTCACTATTCCTGTAAAGCAATAATATGTTTTTCATTTACTATTTTCTGTTTTATTTATTTGAAAATTTATTGATTTAATATATTTTCAAATTTATTCAAAATTTTTAATTAGTACTTATAATACTATTTTTAATTTTTAAAGCAGTTATCACATTTTTGTTAGAATATACTATAGTTCTGAAATTGCCTATGCATGAAAGAAATTCATTTACAGACACTGCTCTTCTCGACAACAGACATTCCTAGCTAACGGACAAAGCCTTAGTCCTGTGAATGTCTGCTTTGGCAGGCTTGACAAATCTCGACAACTCGTACTTGCCAGACAAGAATGATACTTATCTGCCTCAACAAGAACACCTAAGATTCTAGTAGGAAAAAAGGTTTTCTGCTCGCTAAATACAAAAATCCAATCCTTAATGACAACTAGATTTTTAAGCCCTGCATATCATATGATTTCAGTCGTAAATACACTGAAGGGAGAAGGTCTCCAGTATATTTCGAACTAAACTAATCTTTGGGTTTTGTTTTTTGTTGGTTTTTTTTAAATAATAATTTGGTTCAATGTATACTTGATAAATTTGTCAATCCATATCATCGTTTAAGTTATTCCTTGGATGTTTAACGTTGAACGGAATCCATTCCAAGACTCTTGACATATCATATGTCAGTTTCTTTTAATTGCATGGCCCACCGTGGGGGTTCTCAAATTGTGGGACACAACAGTTGTTCAAGGGAGGGGTAGTGCAAAATATTTTTTGTGCATGAAATTGGAGTTAAATGATAACTGATGGATTTAAGAGCTAAAATATTATTTTGGTTCAAATTTATTTAAAAATAAGACTATTCAGATTTGAACAATATGTTCTTTCTTATGAATAAAATGTTAAAACATTCATATACAGCGGAATCTGCATATAATTATAAAGCTGTCTAGAAAGACATTTGCTGTGATCCTGGTAGACCTCCTACACTTTCAATACTTACCAAACTTACCCATAGCGGTAATTAGTTTTGAATGAACTTGTATGTAATGATAATTTTGTGTTTTCCAACTTTTAGTCATATGTTTTGTCCAAGACATTTTATAGCAATACAGCCTTTAAAAATCCATTAATGCTGGCAAATATTGTATACATAAACGCAGATGGTTCAGGAACAGAAACAATAGTTTCACTAGCTCGGGAACAAAATACGCTTTCGTCCCCTTAGAATGACTTCGGAAATTTTTTAATTTTTTGTTCCTAAACTAAAATAAAAATGGCACAACTTTCAGACCCCCTGCAATGGTCATCTATGTTCCTAATGTGTAACATTATTCAATAATTTGTTTAACACAAAATTATTAAAAATATTACATCTATAAATTAATTAACTTCCATTATAAACGGTATTTGGTTCCACTTTGTTTATAGCGGTAACTTTTCTCCGATCCATAGAATATCATTATAAACAGATTTCACTGTATGTGCAAAAATATGTGCACTAAAAAAACAAAATATTTTTATCCATATACTAAGTCAAGTGGGAAGGGATATGACGTCCACATATATAGTTGTAAAGGGGGTAGAGGTAAACTTGAGAATGAATGGCTTGCCTACCCCTTTCCATACTTTAAGCTTTTTACTTTCCTAATAATGTCATAACTTTGATTTGCTCCCTGATTCAACCACGGGTCTCTCAATCTCACGTATATATGTATATATATGAAATTTTTAAAATATGAAGCTAACTATATAATTATTTTTTCCCTTTAACATTACCGGTTGTTGGACACCTGCAGGAGTAACAGCAATTCCAGCTTGGGGCTTCAATGTAGCCAAAGCTATATAGAGTAAAAAAATAGACAGGTTATGAAATACATATATAAAACAATAATGTATCGATAACATATGTGCAACAAATGACTAAACATATATGGGTAGCTAAAATTTTTTGTGTTTTGATTCTAATATGCAATTCTCACCACAGATATCCCGCGGTTCTATTTGATGTAAATATATCAAAATGTTAAGCATAATCTAGATATATACGTACAGTAAAACCTGTGTAAGTTGGACACCTGTGGTTCCCCCTAAACATATCCAACATAGAGAGGTACACAACGTAGACAGTATGATGAAATAAAATGAATTTTTCTCTCTTCCGTAAAACATAAAAAATCTCTTTAAATAAGACAAAATAAACGGTTTTAATTAAAGGAAACACTATACTACTGTAATTATTAAAAATCACTGAGCAATGTACTACTATAATGAAACTTAAACTATGTAATACTATAAAGAAACATAACGCAATGTAATTCATAGTGTATTACTACACACTTTGTACCATTTAACAAAATTTATGTGTACTACATGCTTAAAGCAGAAATCAAGAAAACACTTCTAAAATAATAACTTCACATATTTTAGAACAAATTTCTTCAACTTAATTATAGAGTAATCATGCTACTGTGTGGGAAAGTAATTTGTCAGAAGAATTTGCTTTTTTCTAATTCCAAATATCTTGCTATTTTGCTATGCAAAATGAATCCAGTCTCAATGAGTTCTGGCATATTTTGGACAAAAGCGTGCAGTTCTAACTTTTTTAACACACAGCTAGATTCATTTCCTGGAAATGACAACAGCCTACAATAGTATGGAGTGTGTAAGGGGATGGGGGGTCCTTGCGATAAACAATGAAGGTCAAAAGTGATAGACTATGCACAAAAGGTTTACCAATTGTTTCGGTATACCATCTGTACATATAATAACTATTATTAAATTACAAAAAGGCATACCTTTTTGATAAAAAAAACTTTTTTTTTAAGAAACTTGTCCAACTTGGGTATGTAAATAGTGTCCAACCTCCAAGATAGATGTGTGTCCAAGTTAGAGAGTATTAATTACATGTCAAAATATAGGAATTTGTTCAGCTCCACTGAACTGTGTCCAACTTGACAAGTTTTACTGTACTGATGTTTGGCACTCCACTCCGTATTCTGGTCAGGGTGTCTAAGGTAAACAAAACCAAATTTCTCTTCCGGGTGGTGAAAAAGTGACATTATTTGCTAAACAACAATACTGTGCTACTCAAAAAGCTAGCTTATAATCCAGCATCGATTAGCTCATTCAAAAATGTCTGTAACTAGCTTACAAGGCAATACTTAAAAACTGTTGGATGTTGAAACCTTTAGGTCTTCGAGACTATTGACAAGGATAGGAGCATAGACTTAGTACTATGTCCATGGCCTCATATATACTTACAAACATCTACACCACCCAAAATTAAAAATTCTCTCATTTTCTTTCTTCTTTTTATACCAGAAGTTTTTATCTGATTATTAATGTGAACTTAAAATTTTGATTTAAAATAAATGGATATATGGTAAAACCTCCTTTAATGATCACCTCTAAACAACAGTAACCTCCAAAAAATGGCTAGATATTCATGGAACCAAACATGCTCCATACGACTAACAGAGTGAATTTCTAAACAGCAAATTCCGAACAACCATCACCCATAGGTGTCGTGAAGGAAATTTTAACAGACACTCAAGTACACTTTTTAAATTTGCATGGCATTTGGAAATATTAACAATGTATAGTGAAGTTTGCCTGACTTTCCCGCAACTGTTGCCATCACCACTCCTATGTCGCATTTCAGTCACTAATAATGTCCATTGAGCTATATTAGAACTGGAGGGCAAACTGACCGTGCCATTTTCGAAGGACTGCATCACTCCTGTATTTATACGCGTTAGGTAAAAAGCCAGTTTCAATGCATTTTGGCCATAGTGCATATTACGCACTTATTTTGTCGCCAATCGCGTCAACCACTTTTTTTGTAGGGTTTCTTCATCATGACTTGCCATTTTGCATATGGAATACCGTTTACAGACATACTTCTGCATTTTCAGTTGGTTTTTTTTTTTTTAATATATATTCTGTTCTTTCTTAAATACTTATTTATGTACATGAACTCCGAGAAATACAGTTGAAAATGATGTTCATCTCCATTTCGCAACATTTCCAAATCACATATTTATACAACCACCTTTCTCGAAAAGGACATGCTTTTATATTTTCGGATTTTTTTGTATTTCTTATAGTCCATTCTTTCTTAAAAAATACTTATTTACGTACATGAACTCCGAGAAATACAGGTCAAAATGATGTTCGTCTCCACCATTTCGCACCACAAGCTTATACAGCCACCTTTCTCGACTACCTTTATACTCTTCCAAAAACCCCTTCCCCGGTCTACTTTTTCTTATATCGTTTGCAAACAGACCTACTTTTACATTTTCGGACTTTTTTTTATATTTCTTGTGCTTTTTTAAGAAACTTACCTACGTATGTAAAACATCTCCACCTCCCCCCTCGTTCTAACTCCTCCTAAAACCTATTCCTCATTCCTCCTAGAACTTGTCCCTCATTTACGCGTCTGTCTTTTTTTGTACTTCATTTTACAAAACGTACTTTCCTCTGTATAAAACAGAAATGAAATTTTTTTAAGTGTTGTCATCCGAGGTATGTGGATGGAAAATAGTTTTTACGGCTGCCATTTCCTTTCGCTGCAGCACAAAACAGACGCCTCCAAAATCTATACCTCTCCAAGACAAAATGGTGATGGCACAAAAAAAAAACTCTTCATTTCTAGAGTACAGCGTTAGCTTTGACGAAAAAGGAAGTAATATGCAGTGACCCCGCATTTTGTAATGTTAACAGATATTTTTAACAATAAAAACTAGTTAGTGGAGAGATTGATGTGTTAAAAATAATAAATGCTTGAAAAAATTTACCTTCACGAGCAGCAGTGACCTCTTTGGTCAGCCGAGCAATGACACGACAAGCAGCATCATGTTGATATAAAGCATGAGACAATTCTGCAAGAATCAAAGTATCATAAAAATGAAACAATCATAAAACACAGCTGTCACTGTCATCGGTAATACATGATGACAGAACAATTAGCAAAGTTCATAACAGCTGAGAGGGGATACCTTGTCTAGCAGTTTGTAATTGTTGGCGCAAAGTGAAACTATGAAGCATGACAGCATCCTAAGAAGAGAAAAAGAAATTTAAAGCCAGGCAGGAACAACAAACACAAACTTTGTCCATAGTACGCATTGAAGATGCTTGTACAAAATGCAGTTGAATAATAAATAATAATCCGAAAGGAGTGTATTTATCTTTCCTACATTGAAGGAATAGTGGGCTCACAAATGAAGATTTAGATATATATATATTAGCGTTTCCCCTAAGCATTTTCAGGAGGGTGCAGCACCCTGCCCATTTTTTCATAGTGGTAAATGCACCCTGCCCCGTTTGGTTAAAAAAGAAACAAAACTCAGGACCCCGTGGAAATTTCTGTCCCTCCGCTATTGATACATAGAAACATGACTCGTTATGTTTTGGTTCCCAGACTATAAAGCCAGAGATGTCAATTTGTACAGATTTTAACTCCACCTTATGGTTTTATGGTCAATATCAAGAAAACTACGGAAAACTTCATGATCCCCACGTGCAGTTTTCTCTACTGGCCTTTCAAAAATTCTTTTTTTTTTTTGTAAAAACAAAAAAGCACTTTGCAGATGGCCAGCAGCTTCCATGTTTAGACACGACTCTTCCGACTTGTCCTCTTGTTTCTCTGTTACTCTTTACATCTAGCTTTGTATGTGAAACTTGCTTCAAATTTGGATTAAAACAACGAACGCAGCCGTAATTGTGAAATAGATGACGAAAAAAAAATCGCCAAACAAAAATTTATCTGCAAGTGTATCATGATATGTAGTAAGGAATGGCTGTTTTACAAAGCATCGAAAGTTTTTAAATTTTTATGTGAACTCGCAGTTTTACCATATTTTGAATAACTTTTTACTCTCAGTATTTTATTAAAATTTCAGAAAAATTTCCTCATCATACTTTAAAAAATAGCGTGCGATTTGTGCCAAGATTTTGCGACATATATTTGGGAATATTTCCGATTCTACTTTCGTTATCTACATACGCAGAGGCTTGCAGATTAATTCAGTAGTAAATTTAACTAATCAATATATTTAATTTATTTACATAATTTATAATCCTATTCTGTGAAAAAACGCCACCTGGTGCCTGTTTCTGGAACTTAAAAAATTGAGTTAAAAAACGACTTTAACGTTAGTTAACGAGTAATGATATTTTTGATGTATGATTTCGTTCTTGATGCACCACCTATCGGCAAAATTATGAACTTTTTAAATGTGCTGTAATTCACGATTGTTGGTCATTTTTTAGTATTTTTCCATCAAAATAGAGGAATTTTGCCCTGATACACCACCTACTGATGGGGTAGGAAATTAGTGATCATTAGTCATATTTTGCATATATAAATTTTCAGCCAAAGAAATAATACGTCTGTAGTGAAAAGTGAGCGAGTTTTGTTGGTAGAAGCTAATTTGCGTATTTCAACGATTTTAGCTTTTCAAGAGGAAATCAGGGAAGAGGTTTCAAAATTACAGAAAAAGAAACGAAGAACTTAATGTTTATGAAGTTTAACGTTTTCAATAAAACATTTAGCTTTTCATTTTTATTGTGCTCATTCATTTGATTAAACTATTTTTTACCTACTACAAAACTCATGTGAAAACCAATTTTCCCACACAAAATTAAATTGTTGTGTTTACCGTCTACAAAACTGATGCAAAATCTTTTTTCTTCTACAAAACTCATGCAACTATTGACCGTTATGCAAAAATTGATGAAACTTTAACAGGTTTATATAAATATTACAAAAATGGTACTGTCAGAATGTCAAGTCTAAGGGAAATTCAAAACATTTTATCAAGTGGTAAAGGAAAAAACATTACAAAGGCAACACATGATAAGCAGCTGCCGCACGAGAATGCTCTAAATTCTATCAGAGTGAATATGAAAAGTGTACTATTAGACTTAGGAAATGCTACTGCAGCTAAACAATCGAGAGTTCTACCCAGTGTTTCAGGCCAACTGCAGAAGGTTTGCTGAAAATCATAAAAAAACGTGGTGTGTTTTTTTTTTTTGTATGGTTCACTTGTGTGATGTTTTGGCAGTAATCTCAAAGCTAAATTTGATCTTTGAAAAGAAAAGATGTTTTAGCCATAGTTGAAAGTCAGATGACATCAACTGTAACGGAGTTACAGAGATTGAAAAGAAAACCAGGAGGTGCTCATTATCGAAACATTGAAAAACAGGCAAGAGAAATTGGAATTATAGCAACTGAAGAACAGATTTTTGGGCTAAATGCAAAACTTTTCATTGATATGCTTAAAGAAAACATTTTGCAAAGGCTGGATAACTTGCCAATAGTAATAACACTTGGTATCTTAGATTTATCAAATTATTCAGATGGAAGCCTATTTTACGGTATGACAGAAATGAAAGAACTGGCTGAGTTTTATACAATGGATGAGGATGACTTGCTAGCAGAGCGGGATGAAATTAAACCTTTATGTTTTGTCACAGATAAAAGATGCGCAAAAGCCGTTGACCATCACTCACCATATTAAATCACCTGCAGACTTAAAGCAAAGCATGGGAGAAAATTTTCCTAACCTTAAAAAATTACTTTCCATTGCTAATACTTTACCTGCGTCAACTACAGAAGTTGAAAGAATTTTTCCTCAAGTGAAGCTTATTTTAACAAATCACAGAAATAAACTGAAGATGGAAAATTTAGATAATTTACTGTCCATTAAATGCAATGGCACTGTCTGTATAAATAAAGCAGTTAAATACAGGCTAAGTAAAAAATATATGAGGGTGAATCAGACAGTTTTTGCCCCTATTCTTTATTAGCCAAAATAAGGTACCTACAGGTAATTACAAATATATGTACTATACTATGTGCCTTACACTATTTTTCCAGTATCCCCACACCGGTTCAGACATTTGTCCCATCGCAGCACTAAATTTAAGATGCCCCTGTGGTAGAATTCGTCCTGCTGTCTTGGCTTCATCGTTGCACGTGAATCGCTGTCCTGCCAGGAACTTCTTCAGCGGACCGAAAACGTGGAAATCACTAGGGGCGAGGTCCGGACTGTATGGTGGGTGGTCCAGACTCTCCCAGTGAAATGACCGGAGCTTGTCGGCGGTTCTGATTGCATACAGTCCGGACCTCGACCCTAGTGATTTCCACGTTTTCGGTCCGCTGAAGAAGTTCCTGGCAGGACAGCGATTCACGTGCAACGATGAAGCCAAGACAGCAGTCCGACGGTGGTTCCACAGTCAGCCGGACGAATTCTACCACAGGGGCATCTCAAATTTAGTGCTGCGATGGGACAAATGTCTGAACCGGTGTGGGGACTATGTGGAAAAATAGTGTAAGGTACGTAGAATAGTACGTATATTTGTAATTACCTGTATGTACCTTATTTTGGCTAATAAAAAATAGGGGCAAAGACTTTCTGATTCGCCCTCGTAGGAGGCTTATTCTATTGAATATTTGTAATCTGTTTTGTCAACATATTATATATTCTGGAAATAACATAAAACTCAATAGGTTATGAAAAAAAGAGTTATTTTAGTTAGTACAATTCGTGTATAAACAGTATGTACTTGTCTTTTGATAACAGTACTTCTTTGCTTACTGAGTATAATACCAAAAAAAAAGCTATAAGATATGGTAAGGAAAGTAATACAATTAACAATGTTTTCAATTAAAAGTTGATTTATAATGTTTAAATCGATATTGAGGCATTTATATGTATTTAAAGGCCACATTAGACATATTCCTACAAGCTTTCGGACAGAAATATCAGACTGGTTTGGATATCTGTTGGCAAGATGATATGTTGAATTTATCCATAGGCGTACACAGAAATTCGTAAGCCATGAGCTACAACTCACACATCCCTATGTTACATATACAAAATTTCATTGCAATGGGGGGTTACAACCCCCATCAACACTCCCCTGCATAAGCCACTCCATTTATTTCCATATTCACTGGTGAGCTTTCTGAGTAGGAAACGAAAATTGGAAAAGGTATAGGAGTACTTATGCATGTAATGTGACCTATATTTTAATTTTATTTTAACCACTGATTCTGCTATTAGAACCTGCATAGGCTATATGCATAAAATCGGATTTAACAAAATCAATTTGAGTTACTTTGAATAATTTGCAACTAGTTTATTAAATATGTATTACAAAGAGCTGAATTCAATGCCCTAGGCTGTAACCCCAATGGTGGGGAGGAAACCCAACAAACCCCCGTTTGCATTAAAAATGCCCCATCCATGTTAAGAGTGCCCTTTTCATTCAGCTGCAGTGCCCTCTTTATGAGTGAGCACCCTGCCCTTTTTTTTAGTCTAGGGGAAACACTATATATTATCAATAACCTTTATCTGCTCATAAACATATAGAGGCATAAGTAAGCACCTTTTGCACATAGTACGATGAAAATTTTTTTGAGGATGTGGCCTTTATCACCCACCAGAAAAAGCATAATATGTTCTACAGTTTCATTGGGATCGAACATGGGTTAACGCACAATAAATAAATATGTTAATCCTATGACACTATAAGGCAAGAGCATTGTAGACCGCTTTGGCTTCGTGCCAAAGGGTAATTTTCGTTAAATAGCAGAATTCGTTAAATCAAGCTCTGCATTAGCTCATTCCTTCTGAATACTGAAACATACTAATGGTAACACTGTTTAACTGTAAATAAATTCAATGATTTAAAAATAAAATACCCATTCATCTTGAAGCGACTTCAGAATGGCTGGTATACTCGTAGCTGAAGGAGGTCTGGGCTTCACGATCGGTGGAGCTGCAAACAATTCAAAATTCAAATTACATTGAACTACAAATGGAGATGTATACACAGTCGGTCTTTTTTTTTTTTTATGCAGATTAAAAAGTAACCCTAAAAATGTATAAAATTTCAGCCACAATTAGGAAATATTGATGTCTTTAATAAACAAAGTATTAAATAGAAAATCTTCATGACATTAACACAACAAACTAATACATTGGCATGAAGTTACATTTCATTATTATTAAAATTTCGTTTAGTGCTCATCATTTCTAACTTTTACCTTTAAAGGCTTCGTAGATGACAAATTGTTGTGAATGATATTGGCAGTGTTATAACCAAGAAGCTCAGTAGTTCAAACTTTATTAGAAATGACAGTAAAATAATTGACGGCGCTTAGCACGTTGGCTTGGGTATTCACAAATTAACATCTCGCCAAAAATTTGGTAGTTCATTAGAGTCACTCCAGGGGGGGGGAGAACGCCTGTACTGATGCTCCCAATTAAAATGGCGCATGCGCTTCGCACGTAGAGCAAATGGACAGGGTGTTTATCCAACGCAGATCAACAAGAAACCCGATATTTTCACTAAGTATGCTCCTTGAGAAATGCTATGAATTTAATACCAACATTCAGAACCCATTTATCGATTTCAAACAAGCTTACGACAAGCCTTCAAAGAAATAGACTTCTCCAAGCTCTGAGAGAATTACACATCCCTGCAAAAATTATCTCAATTTAGTAAAACTATTAATAATATTTGTTAAATTAAAAATAGTTACCTTATTTAATAAAAAATAGCATTTTAATTAAAAAGTATTTAATACTGATCATCTCTGTGTAATCATTTAGTATATCTGACATCTCTCAAGGCTAAACTGTAAATCATCTAAAATAGAACTGGCAACTCACTGTGACTTTCTAAATCACAATACATTTACAATCAAGCTCACTGGCAGTCTAACCCAGCCCACTGAGCTCAAAGCAAGTCAAAAACACCACACACTCATATCGGTATAAATAAAAGTATTAGACAAAAGCTAGTAGATCATACAGATGGGGGAGGGAAAAAAAAAAAAAGACAAACTTTTAATTTCGATGAGTTCATCTTCGGCAAGCTGCTGCCCATTGATAGGGTCCGTGCCATTTTCTGCAATATATTTAATGATGAGCCGTTTTTCAAAGATGCTTCCAGACACGGGAGATAGCACTGGGTGCTCAGGCACTTCGTTCGACACTAGATTAAAATAAAATAAAGACACAAAGTTACATAAATGCGATGTTTCTAAACAATGAGACATTCAACATCAAACAAAAAATATGCACAAAAATAAGTTTTTTCAGCCATGTCCTGAAATTTATTACGAGGTATCTCAAGCTACCCTGGTATAAAAAAATGCTACACGTCTCTTCTTAATGTTAGAATAAATGTTAAAATATATTGTGACAAAGACACATTTTATTTATTTTTCACACTTTTAATTAGTGATTAAAATTTGGTCACCTGTTTTTCAATTAATCAGACCAACACACAAACTAACTACAAGTATGGGATCAAAGTGTTTAATTGAAACTTTTGCATGTTTCACTACCAATCAATATTTTGCAGGATTGCATTGGGAAATAATAAAGTGGCGAGTGTTATGCTGACTGAAGACATATTTTTAATCGCCATTCCTCGATATTTAGTTGCTATGCGGCCGGTGGTGACTATGAACAGAACGAACACCCAACGGGCATATTCCGACTTCAGCAAACTTCATGCCACAACATCGGTGAGTTTTTTTTCAAACATTTAGAAAAATTCGAGACCCGTAAAACATCAATCCATGATGACGTTATCCAAGAACAATCAGCTGAGAAAGAAGTTAGGGTAAAAGTACAGATACCATCCCAACAACGCGTTTCTCTCCTAGAGAAATGTAGAGAAGTCGCTGTTGGACAGAGTGTATGCCACATGATGTCAACCATGTATGTGTGGCAAGAATCGCTCGCTGAAGCATGCCTCGTCATTGTTTTGAGTGTAATGGGAGTGTTGGAGCAATGTCAGAATGTTTCAATATGGATTTTTTTGTTCAATTGCGGTTGAAAGGGAAGAGGAATGTTGTTGGATTGGTTTGTGGGAGAAGGTTTATTTGGTTTGGAGTAGAAGGACCCGATTTGCAAAGTGTGCTGGTATGCTAGGCCTAACGTGGATGACTGTATAGTTGAAGAGGTGAAGTTATCTGACAGATAAAAAGGAATAAAAGTTAGTATGCCGTTTTTATTTTGTTCGCTGCACCAAGAAAAAGTAGCAGGAGGAGGGGAATGGATGGAGGAAAAGAGAGGAAAGCCAACAGCGGGAAAGGTTAAGAGGTGAAGGGGGTGGAGGTTGAGTGGAAATGGAACAGGAGAAAGGGATTAGAGGTGGCCAGAGGAGGAAGAGACTGCCAAGAAAACAAGGGTTGGGAGGTGAAAAGGGGAAGGAGGTAGAGAAAGAGAACAGGAGAGAAAGGTTAGAGGGGTATGGGTGAAGGCTGGGAGTAGGGAAAGGAGCGGAGCCTGTATTGAGAGGTAAGCAACATGGCGGCAAGCCAGGACAAAGTTGCCATGCGGGTTGGAAACACTTCCCACTGACAACAAATTGGGACGATATCTGTACTGGCACCGAAGTTAGCATACATCGGGATACATCTGGTGTTTGGCCACCTTTTTAAAATATAACATTTAAAAATATTCAACTACACCAGAAATTCTCAATTTTCATCATGGGCTATTTTGGATTATTTTTTTGTTTTTGGTCAGTGGGCCAGAAAATATGAAAATCATCTTACACACTATAGACTATAGATATTAACGTAACTAGGGGGGACTTGTCCCCCTGGAAATTTTCTGATTCAATAAAATAGCATTGAGTGCTTTAGCAACCTCTAGAAAAAAATTGCAATTCCTTATATTTTGTAGCCGAGCTAGTTTCAACTGTTTGCAGGCCGGATATGACCCGCGGACTGCCTATTGAGGAACACTGATCTACATTAAGGTTTCATTAGAGTTTAATGTGCGTTTGGTATCAATATAATCAGTACTTTTTTGCTAATCCCACCACTATTCGTTATACAGTAAAACCTGTAACAAGCGGACATCTCGGGACTTAAACATATGTGCGCTATTCAGAAGGTTTAGTGGATAACAAGCATTGGGACTAGGAATTCAAGACCGCAGCCTGGAGTTAAGTTCTCGCGGTTCAAACAATTTTATAGCATGCACGACCGTAGCTAAGTCCCATTAAAAATTCAGTTTCGGGGATGACCAGTCCATAAGATCCTCGTGGATACGGACATGTGGGAACTGGTTGTGTACGTTAATTACTTGTCCACTATTTAGCTGTGTCCGCTAAGGAGGTTTTACTACATAACACTAAAAATATAAACTTGAAAACGCAGCTTGTAATTCGTAAATACAAGAAAATATATATGGAAGACTTACGAGCACAATTTAGTGACATTTTCGATGAGACACGGAAGCAGTTATTGCTATGAAAGTTTATGAAAAAATAGTTGGCAGAACTATTTAAATTTTGAATTACTTAAATTCCGAATTATTTAAACTTTTTAAATTTATCTATGCGAAAAGTCCATAAACAAAGTACAACCGGCACGGAAAATATTATTATTTTTCAGTTACGGTTCAGCATAAGCACATTTTACTTATCGAATTCACTGTTGCCAAGTTGTAAATTGAAATAGGTACAACAATTCGTCTCGGAC
>QLNU02015359.1:61525528-61541930 GCA_006491805.2 Dysdera silvatica | reverse complement strand
GATTTGGAGGCTGAAAACTAAAGGTAAATCTGTTACTCAAATTTCTGTTGCATTGAACCGTTCAAAGCGAGGCATTTATCGAGTGTTATCCCGGGGTGATCAGTATCAACCAAAATCACGATCTGGGAGGCCTCGAGTGACCAGCATTCGGGATGATAGACAAATACGAAGATTGGCTTCAAATGAAAGCCTGTCTGCAAATCAAATAAAAAACACGTTAGCAATGCGAGTGTCAAGAGAAACCATACGTAGAAGGATTGTAGAATGCAGGCATTTGAGATATGCAAAAATGCGCCGCAAGCCCTGCTTGCAATTACATCATAAACAAGCACGACTACAATGGGCAAGGCAGCACATATCATACAGTGACGAATGGCTGCAGGTGTTATTTAGTGATGAAAAAAAGTGGAACTTAGATGGTCCCGATGGCCTTTCGCACTACTGGCACGATCTTCGAAAACGCCCCTTAAGTCGGTTCAGCAGACGTCAAGGAGGAGGTTCAGTCATGGTTTGGGGAGCCTTTAGCTTCAATGGACAGACTTCTTTGGCGTTTTTGAATGGAAAACAAGATTCCAAGGCATACCAGGCAACTCTTGAAAGTCACCTATTACCTTTTGGCGAACTTTTATGTGGACGAAACTGGGTTTTCCAACAAGATAATGCGTCCATCCACACATCCAGGTCAACAAAAGAATGGATGAGCGCTAAAAATATTACAGTTCTCGATTGGCCTGCTCTTAGTCCTGACTGTAATCCCATCGAAAATGTATGGGGCATACTAACGAATGTTGTGTATGCCAATGGAAAGCAATATCCGTCCGTTTTAGAACTTAAAAAGGCTATAGAAGAAGCGTGGTTTAATTTTGAACCAGAAACCTTTCAAAATCTTGTGCTTTCAATGAACGACCGCGTATTTAATCTAATACGAAGTAATGGTGGCTACATTGATTATTAAAATTGTTCATTTCCTTATGCAAGTGCTAAAATTTATGTTTGTGCCTAAACTTTTGTGCCACATATTTTACTTATTTTAAGTTATATATTGCAGCAAGTTCGCTACTGATGTGATTTCTGTTCTCAAATTTTTAATTTGCATATTACATGTGTTCATACTTCGTAATATTAAAGTTCCTACTTCTTCAGTTTTAATAGTATTTTGTTATACTCAAATTTGTGTTGTGTCTAAACTTTTGTGCAGGCCTGTACTACGCAGATTAGATGTATAGCCTACATAGAAGTCAACCTTATAAGCGCATTGTCACTAGCGCATGCAGGAGTATTTGATGGGGCCAAAATCCCCCCACTGCAACAGAATTTTGTATGTACGACATTCTGCATACATCTAAATATACAAAGTTACAGCTCTATAACCTGCCCCCATTGTAAACCTGTAACCCTCCACGAACTTCTTTTTGCGCACGCCTACGCTTAAAATTGGTTTTCCCGTACTTTTCAAATGGCCAAGTATGTCTGAAACGTGCGAGACCAGGGCCGGATTATCGCATAAAAAAATAAAACAAATGTCTAGGCCCCGTTTGTGTAGGCCGGCGTTGTGAAGACTCGGCACTACTACAAAATCGTTGCCAATCGCACCTTATTACCAGGGCAATATTTTTTATTATGGCTCAAATTTCCGTCACGTTTTCTGCGAATTGAAAATTTTTTTTTTTTGTATGTACGTTGTATGCAAATATATGTTACCTATACCGACTTTACTTTCAAAGTTTGAAATTTAAATTCCAGAACGAATTTAGCGATTGATCGGATATTGCGAGCATTTTCGCGGGTCTCAAGACCTTCGTTTTATACGGGTCCTACTGCAATTATACAGGCTTGATTTATACTACAAGGGGCCTGGAAAAAAAATTCGCTAGGACAGCAGAAGCCTTAATCGGGCCCAAACAAACCTTTACCTTTATGCTTATGAGATTGGCTTATTCTTATAAATTTACCTTTAATCTGGTTTTACTTTTCGAAGTGGTGAAGTTAACCACATATTATTAAATTATGTTTTTCTTGTCGAGACTATGCAGGAGGCTTTGATGGAATACACTTATTATCCTTCTATTTCAGAAACAGCACCTTAGGACTGCAGTGGTGAATCTCCCCTGATGACGGCTACTCCGCAATATCAGGATTTTGGTCTAGAACTCAATAATTCAATCAAATGGATTCTCTCTCGACTATTACTTTCAGATAACTTTATGGTTTTTCCATTTAATACAGTTAGACTGGCTTAGGTCTATTTTTTTTTTATGTTTCCTGGTCTAAACTCGCTTATACTGAATATGGCTATATTGAAATTTCACTATATCGAAGTTTTTCGTGTTTTTTAAACTTCGTAATATTCAACAGCCGATATGGATTTATTGAAGCTCATGTTCAAATATTTTCGCTACATTTTAGCGTCGTTTTTAGCGGATTGGGCTATATCCATTAGCATAGCTAATCTCGAAGTCGAGGGTTATATTCCCTCCCACCAATGCGCCCATAGGCGTACGCAGAAAGTTCGTAAGGGGGTTGTAGGCTCAATTGGGGGCAGGAGGGTTTACAGAGTCGAAACTCACATATTCCTATGTTAAATATACAAAATTTCATTGCAATAGGGGGTTACAACCCCATCAATACCCCCTGCGTACGCCAATGAATGCGCCACATATAGCATTTACTTGTAAGTTTCGCTTTCAAGGGGCTAAATTATTTACAGAATAAGCTCTCGCTAAGCCCCTATAACGACAGCACTGGCTTTACCATGTGTTTACATCTTAAAACTAAGTTTTATTTTTAATAACCAATTCAATTATTAATTAGTACTACTCATTGTTTGTTTGGTGGTTTTTAGGGGTCAAAGACTGCACAATGCGTTGCGCCGGGACCTACTGTTTTCCGAGGAATCCGAACCTCTTATGGCCTAGGGAACCAAACCCCGGACTACAGTGAGCAGTGCGATCTTTTTATGAGATCTCTGAGTAAGCGTTCTTTGTACACTGTTGGGAGTCGAACCCGGATTAACGGCGTACTAGGCGAACGCGTTACCACACTGCGCCACCGCAGGGCCTAATTAATTATTAACTTTGCTAATCATACGTATGCGTGTGTGTATTGGAGATGAGTTAGGGCTCATTTTATGATTCCCGAGCTCTCCCGAGTCTTAAATTTCAAATGTAACTTGAACTCCTTGGCATATGATTTAACCTGTTAACCGGGGAATAAAATTTTGTGAAACTCGTTTCACACTGGGGACTTTTTTTCACAGTGATAAGTAATGTCATCACACCATCACGCTAGGATTAAATATATAAGAACTACATAAAACGTAATGCGTTCAACATAATACGGTTAATTTTAATGACGAAAAATGTCGTCATTCGCATTTTGGTAGTCTTCCGGGCATGACGAAAAATGTCGTCATACCCAGTTAACAGGTTAAATTAAAAAAAAACTAAACCACACTATTTAATTTCCTTCAAATTTTCGTATCCACATATTTTTATAATCCTCTAAAACGAATCACATAGTTGTATTCCTTGAAGAATTTCGATAAAGAAAATTTAGTCTTCAGCTTCACTGTCATCTGTCTAATGAGCTCGTGCTCTTGTGCTCGCGATGTGCCCGTCTCCTCCCTAGTGTGCATGTGTGCATAAATAACCTTAAAAAATTATGTAGTAAATACAAAATTGTTCTCCCTTTTTAATTAACTTTTATTAAAGTCTTGGCTTTGTTTGTTTGTTTTTTGGTTTTACGGCTCAAAGACTACAGTGGTCATGCTGCGCCGGGACCTACTGTTTTCCGAGGAATCCGAACCTCTTAAGGCCTGGGGAACCAAACCCCGGACTACAGTGAGCAGTGCGATCTTTTATGAGATCTCTGAGTAAGCGTTCTTTTTGCACTGCTGGGAGTCGAACCCGGATTAGCCGCGCAATAGGAGAACGCGTTACCACACTGCGCCACCGCAGGGCCAAAGTCTTGGCCTTGGCCAAAACAGAAAACGTATCAAGAACGGAGTATAAAATTTTGAATCGAGGGAGTAAAAAACTCCAGATTAAGTTTATATTCTTACGAAGCACTTATTCGAAAAATTCTTTTATCGCTTTTAAATAAATTAATATATATATATATCGGCCTCTCTGAACGAGAGGCATGATGGATAATAAATGAACTTAAAACGATCCAATCCAAATAAATCGTACCCAGAAGACAGTGGACATTTCTCTTACCCCCCCCTCACTTCAAAATGATTTAGCCAAATTGATCGTCACATACACTGCCCCACCCTCCAATTCAATGATCAGTTATCGGAGAATCCCATTTTTCATCTAATCATGAATCTCCCTTCCTCGTTCGCTCAAGGCAGATTGCGTTAGGAGGACTTTATTTAGTGCGACCAACTGCGCTTGCGAAGACGGCGAATTAAAAAAAATATATATATACGGAGCAAAAATTCGAAAATCGACAGACTATGTCGCGGTGGGTTCAGCTCTTTCTCTCTCTCTCTCTCTCCCTTTCCTCCCTCTACGTTACTTCAGAGAATATGCGGATCGATTTAAGCAAGAATCCCAAAAAGAGTAAGAAAGATTCCAATAGCTTTCTGGACCAATGAGTGACTGAGTCCGTCGGCTCGGGGAATGGCGAAGGTGGTAACGTCGACTTTAGAATTTAATGGGGATTCTTTTCATGAAGAAGAAGAAGGAAAAAAAACAGGAGGTTTTTTTTTTTCTTATCTTCTGTATCTTCCTCCTCCATTTTCTACTCCTTTTCGCTTTCGAGATTTGGGCACATTTTTCAACGCTTTCGCTTTGGTGGCACATTTTTTGCCTGACGAATCAATTTCTGGTTTTATTTCGAATTGAAGAGGAAATCCCATTGAAACCATTGCTCGTAGTATATGTCCGTTACAACGGGAGAGAGAGAGAGAACTGGATTTTGCTTTCTGAAATCTGTGCCAACGACCTGATGCGTTGCGAGCACGATTGGAATAGAAATTAATTTCTGGCGCCCCACGCGATACATATTCGATCTGTCTTACTTTTTTGTTCATAATGTCATGGCGCAAGGATATCAAAGGTCGTTCTCCGCCGGAACGCGAACCTTAACTGCTAAGGGCACCGGACAACGGCGGGTTGGAAAACGGCACGAATTCTAGGGTGCCGTTAGCAATTTATGGCATAATAAACCAATGTGCCACCACTGCGCCACAGTATAATAGTGAACTAGCATTTTTCTGCGAAATGCGAACCTTTTAAGGCTTATCGAACCAATCCCTAGACTGCAGTGAACAGTTAGTTGATAAGCTTAGTTTTTTGGCACCGTTGGTAGACGAACCAGGATTAATGACACGCTAGAAGAACGTGCTACCATTGTGCCGTTGCAGGACCACTGTCTTTGCTACCCTTACACCATGAAAACCTTTGTTAGTTAAAGAGGACTTTTTCCGGCCCCGTTGAGAATCGAACCAAGATTAATGACACGCCAGGAGGACGTGTTAGCATTGTACTGCTGCAGGACCACTATCGTTGCTACCCTTACGCTATGAAAGCCACTGTTAATTAAAGAGTACAGTTTGCGGAACCGGTGGGAATCGAACCAAGATTAACCACACATTCCGAGAACGTGCCCTCATTGTGACGCTGCAAGACCACTATCTTTGTTATCCTCACGCCATACAAATTACTGCCAGTTGAAGGATACTATTTTCGGCACCGTTGAGAATCGAACTAGAATTAACGACACGCTAGGAGAACGCGTTATCATTGTGCCACTACAGGACCACTGTCTTTGCTGTCCTTGCGCCATAAAAACCAGTGTCGGTTAAAGAGTAATTTTTTCTGCATCGTTGAGAATCGAACCAGAATTAGCCAAACGTTCCGAGAACATGTTATCATTATGCCACTACAGGACCACTGTCTTTGCTGTCCATGCGCCATAAAAACCAGTGTCAGTTAAAGAGAACTTTTTTCTGTACCGTTGAGAATCGAACCAGGATTAACCACACGTTCCTAGAACGTATTATCATTGTGCCACTACACGACCACTGTCTTTGCTTTCCTTGCTCCATAAAACCTATTGTCAATTAGAGAATAACCTATCAAAAAGAACATAGTTTCCGCGATTCTAAAAAACACAAGATGGTGAGATAAGACCGTTTATTATTACCATAGGCGAAACAAAGGGTGGCTTAGCCCTTGCCCCTAGAAAAATAAAATTTACAAATAAATGATATGTGCAGGACATTGGTATATTGGGGTGGGGTGCAATCTCCCTAGACCACGAGACTAGCTAATCTAATAAATACAACGGTAAGTTCGGAAATCGAAATTGGAATATAACCGTTGTCACAATTTAGGAAGCAGGGGACCTCTCTTGCGTACGCAACTGGTCAGTGTGTACGCAAAAAAGTCGTACTTTAGAGAGATTACTGTTTTATACAATTGTTTCGCCAATGTCTAGCAACATTCCGCTGTAAAAATTGTGAAAAGAGCAATGAGTTTTTAAAAACAAATTTAATTCTTTTTTTAAATTTTAACAAGCATATTCAAAATTTTATTTTTGCTTTAAAATCCCTTTGTTTACCATTAACTCCTTGATGAACACAAGGAAACCAGATGTTGCGCAAACATATAAAGTGTATAAATACCTTCCTTAGACTTACGACACGCAAGTGGAAGAAAATTGCCTAAGGTCGATATTTAAATTTAGCGGGTTTCAATTAACATTAATTCGCAACTCTCTAATCCGCAACTCTCTAACTCATAACTCCTGCTACACTCTAATTCACAACTCTTTAATCCGTAACTCTTGCTACACTTTAATCCACAACTCTTTAATCCGTAACTCTTGCTACACTCTAATCCACAACTCTTTAATCAACCGCAACTCTCTAATTCTCAAGTAACTCGGTAGGTTTTCAGCATTAACAATAACCATCATTATTGCATTTACAGAAGACCCTTGCCCTTTCATTGCGTAACCAGACAGAAAAACCAACAGCAATAGTGGGTTCAATATCTATTGAAACTCAATAACAAATAGTAAATTATGAATTCAAGCCCAAAATATTGTTGGTTTTTTTAGGACATATGTGTCCTTATATGCGTTAAAGGGCACAATTGATCCTCGCACCGTAAGTTGCCGACTTACTGACTTAGGCAGCAGAGCCGGCGCTAGGCGATATGCCGCTGGGTAGAACACTTGTTCTGCTGCCCCAAAATGATTGTCCGTACTTTGCAGTTTGTGTGGTTTAATCCCATTTTGCCGCCTCTAAAAATCTGCCGCTCAGGGCAAATGCCCTGTTTGTCCCCCCCTCTTGGCACCGGTCCTAGTGCGCAGCAGATTTTGCTATATGTCCTACAATTGTTTTCCCATTTCTCCCATATTCCGTTGTCTTTGCATCCATCTTCTTACCATGTCCCAGACATAACTGGCGTACGCAAGTGGGGGTAGATGGGGTTGTAACTCCCCCTTGAGGTGCAATTATGCATATGAATATATGGAGTGTTCTGTAACTCCTTCCATTTTAAACCTGTAACCTCCACCTCATGAGCTTTCTGCGCCTATATATGATTGATTAGTGAAAGGTCTGGGAATGACGGCTACGGGAGAACATGGATCTCATAATCAGTTATTTTTGAGAGCATCTTGCCGTGTGAGGTCTAGCATTATCGTTCTTGAAAAAAAAAATAAGCCTTGGTAAATACAATAGATAATATAGTTGGTTGCAGATCAACGTGTAGACGTGTTGCCAAGTATTTTGTAGCAAAATTAGGAAACATCTGATGTTATAGGAGATGGCTTTTTTTTTTTTTTTCCTCTCTCCAAAGAATGTTACACTCTTTAAAATACTCTTCAAAACTGTTTACACTCTTCAAAAGTGTGTTACACTAATACTATTAGGTAATGTCAATATATAAAATTTTGATGAAAATAGAAATTATTTTATTCAGTTTTTATGAAATCATCTCGTTTCCTTTTAAAAATCTGTTCTTACCATCATCATTTATATAAATTTAATACTTCAGGAAATAGAAACCAGTACACATAGAGTAGAAAATTAAATATAATTCACACAAAATAAAATAAAATTTTTGTTTAGTTTTGTACAGAAACTTTGATCTAAAAGTTTAAGAATGAAGCTTGCGTTCATATTAATCTTTTTTGCACGCACATACAAATTCAACGCCTATTATACATCGGCGCCGACGGTCTGAAAATATTGGGGGGGGGGCATAATATACCTTCAAAAGGCATTTTGTTTGAAATTGAAGGGGGATATGGAACCTTAATACAAATATTGGAGGGCGGGTCCCCCCTGTCCCCCCCGCTAACGGCGCCCGTGCTATTATAGAAGAAAGGAATATAGAATCCAGATTATCCTCCTTGCTGTTGTACAACATTTCACAAGGTATTAAAAACTACTAAAAAGGTATTAAAATATAGGTATATGTGTGGAGCAAGAATCAAAGTGTTTTGTTTGTTTGTTTGTTTTTTTGACGATGCCGTGATACTGCCGAAAAGAAGGGAGGGAAAACGCCCATATTTATTAAAAATTATAGTGAAAACCCTCTTAACGGACACCCCTCAGATAGAATCACCTTATTTTTACTGTCAGATAAAAATTCTTCGGCAGAAACTGATTTACAATAATGTATTTCAAACCTCTGCCTAGCGGTCATCCTCGGATGCGGACGCGAACATCGTTCTTATAATTCATTCTATTAGACTAGAAACCCTTTACGGACAGGACAAAGTACGTTTGAACTTCGGCCTTCACTAGAGGCGTTTCTCACAACAGGAAACTAAGGATAAACTGGACAGAAGCTAAGGAAAAATTTCTCCTCCCATTAACAGAAAGTGGCAATTTTCTGATCCATTGCTTGGCAATTAATCATCAATTCGTTGATTGATGATTAATAAAGACTTTGATAATAAATAAATCATGCATATAGTGGTACACTGAGCGAAACTAATAAGCAATTATCAATACAAAACTATTGCAGTTCAAGTTTATAATTGTCGTTTACTCGACTACCACACAGGTCGTGTAAGCTAGTGTAAAATTAAAAGTATTCTCTTGTAACAGTAATGGAAAAGCGATGGATTTTGCCTCGCAATTAAAAATGCATTTTGAAGAAGGACATAGCCGTACGCAGAAAGTTCATAAGGGAGGGATTATAGGCTTAATGGGAGGGGTTACAGAGCTACAACTCACATATTCCTATGTTAAATATACAAAATTTCATTGCAATGGGGGTTACAACCCCCATCAACACCCCCCTGCGTGCGTCAGTGAAGAAGACAGACTGCTGAATGAAACCTATTAAACAGCTATTGATCAATTTTTTCCAATGTAAATAAATTTTAATATTTAAGGTTTTGTTGTAAATTTTTCTTGTTATATTCAACAAATGCTTATGTTCGTTATTTTAAACTTGTCTTATGTGCTCAAAAGTACATAAGTTTCGAAATGAAGTGTTTAAATGATGGAATATAATAATTTAGCTATTTCAGAATGACCCCATCTTTTACGGTCACCCCTCTTTTACGAACAAATTTTTCTGCCCTGCTAGTGCCTGTTAATGAAGGGTTTCACTACACTTGTATGAATACATGCTTGAAATAGGCAGCATTATATTTTCGTCTTTTGAAAGCTAATCGATCTATTAGAACGTCTCAGATTATAATTATATTAGAACGTCTTAGATTATAATTATATTAGAACGTCTCAGATTATAATTATATTAGAACGTCTCAGATTATAATTATATTAGAACGTCTCAGATTATAATTATATTAGAACATCTTAGATTATAATTATATTAGAACGTCTCAGATTATAATTACATTAGAATTAGAACGTCTTAGATTATAATTATATTAGAACGTCTCAAAATATAATTATATTAGGACGTCTCCGATTATAAGTAATACTCGTTTAGTAAAAACTTTAACAATTATAAAATAAACAGTATCAAATTTATACTAATTTTTCATATCAACTACCTATAACGATTGTCCATATCGATTTCTCATGTCATCCTAAGTCATCACAAATCAACATTATCAATTATATCACATACATATTTTTTTTTTTTTGCATGTAATGAATTCAAACAGTTAACAAGTTTTGAGTACTGTTACATCTCGTTTTTTGCTCCTGGGTGGTCCTTACACCGTCCCTGTTGTTGTTTTGTGTGCAATTGAAAATTTAATTGGAAAGGTTGGCCGCAATAGCAGCGCTGTATTTCCAGACCACCCAGTCCCCTGGGACTCTACAGAGGCTAGCTGCCGTTCTGGGTTGGATCTTTCAAACCAAAGCATTGTGAAACACCCCATTAATCTAAACAACGGCTGAACGCTAGAAGAAGCATGTGCCGGTTTTTCCAAAGAAACAGTCTAAAACTGCGAAATCGTAAGTTTAGCTGTCATCCTCATTTAGGGAGAAAGCCATACCCAGAATTGTTCAAACCACGGGTGGTCAAGAGGCACTCAAGCTTCCACCACGGATGAAGGGGACAATTCCTACCATAAAGTTGTGAACTTCCTTTTCGAACAATTTATTAGTGATTTTTAATTTTTTTTCCCCTTTTCTCTGAACATTTGCCAACCTCAGAAAAAGGTTGTGCTATATTATGTATTCTCCAGTGATAGTCAAAATGTCTTTTAAACAATAGTTCAATAAATGATACAGTTTGGCCGAAAACTCCAGCGCCATTAAAAGTTTGGCCGAAAACTCCATCGCCATTAAAATGGCGAGGGGATCTTCTTCCTCGGATTTTAAGACCGGTTCTTAATTTGTGTTTCACCCCTTAAAATTTTTGGGAAGCCGATTGCCGCCCCCCGAGAAATCATCGAGGAGATTCGATTTCACTGGTAGGCAGCTCACTCGCTAAGAGTGTCGTGATCGCCCTGCACTGACTGAGAGAGCGAACCCAGGATTTTATCGATTTTCTTGCTCTTTATCCCCAGTATCGTTCGTTTCTGAATTTCGCCATTTGCCTAAAATCGTCCCGAACGAATTTTACGACGCGCTTTGGTTTATTCAGATGCTGCCAAACTCGAAGTTCTGCGAAATCGTCTGTCCTGTTAATATCTCTCCCGTAATTCTTTCTAAAAGAAATCCATACGATATAGATTACCATGCGATATAGAGTGCATATACACAGGCAACAGATTTAAAAACGATTATAGAATAGTTAGATTTTTACATCTAACCATTCAATGGCCGATGTTTTATATTACAAAATTTTTAATACCCCTAAACGTCTGAAGTTACTTCTTCTGAAACGATTTCCAGTGAATAGTGAACGCCTTCGGCTAAAACATTATAATCATAAGCCTCTTTTTCATTAAAAATACATGTTTGGAATAATTACATCGTTATATGTTCTTAATTAATACATACTATTAATTGCATTAATAATTGAAACACATATATAATTATATTGAAGTCTCTCTCTCTCTCTCTCTGAACTACTACCTCTTTTAATAACGACCACTTTTCCCCGAAATGGGGGTTTTCTCTATGGACTCCATGCTAAATTTACCTCCAGTCAGAGGCCATCACAAACCATTTTCCCCTCAGATTCACCCTGTTTTGGAAACCGAAAAGAAGGGAATGTCACTTCCGGTTTAGCTTCTGACCTTAAACGGACTAAACAATTTAAGGGTGACATCCCCTTCAAAATTTTATGATCATAAATAAATAAATAAATAAATGTAATTTAAATTTTAGAAAGCCGACCCACTTTTTTTTTAGACTCTGTGTCTGATTATTATCAATCATCATCGTAACTCTCACTGAAAAAAAAATCCCTATCAGGGATTTCTCTCCTATCAGAATAGGAAACACATGGGCGTACTCAGAAAGTTCGTTAGGGGTATTATAGGCTCATTGGGAGGTCGCAGAGCCACAACTCACAGGCAGTGAAAATCGGTTATAACGACCTGCAAGGGACTGTGCAAATTCGGTCGTTATAAACGATATCTTTTTAAAATCATGGTAGCCTACAGTAATGCCCTGTAGAGTTTTATATATTATTTTGATAGTAAAAAGTATAAACTTTTTGGTTTCAAAATTAAATAAAAATATACTTAATTATAATGAATTTAATTTCCGTTTATATTATGTTATAGCCAAACTAAGTACATAGTACTTTCTTAGTTTTTTAAATTGAAAAAATTGTAGAAAATACTAAAGTATATAATGTAGAAAACAAATGTAATAAATAGTATTTATTATATTATACTAATGACTTCAGAACAGTGCCGGTTTAAGAATTTTGCGGGCTCTACGCTGAAAAAATAGAATGGGCCCCCTTAAGAACATTCAATTAATAAATCACTTTTTAAGTTCACTATCTTTAATATTCAGGTTTAGCAGTAATAAAAATTTCTTGGACATTTGTAAATAAACAAGATTAGAATAACGCTTAAATTTTGATAACTAACTTTAAATTTTAATAACTAACCCACATGGTTCTGCTTTATGACTGTCAAGTCGCGTCGTTATATCCGATACGAATTTCCCTACTTAGAATCTACGTAGACTACAAAATCGCCGTCGTTATAGCAGGTTTCGTCGTTATATACGATGTCGTTATAACCGATATATTTAGTATGGAGTAGAATAGCAAACCAAACTTCTTGTAAAAATTCCGTCGTTATATGCGGTTGGTCGTTATAAACGATTTTCACTGTATTCCTAAGTTAAATATCCAAAATTCATTGGAGTTATAACCCCCATCAACACTCCCCTGCGTACGCCAATGAGGAAATACCCAGGGAAGTACGTAAATAGATTAATGGAAATTTCAGCATCTGAAGAGGATGAAATTTTTCGTTTATTTTCCAAACCAAGATTTTTTAGAAAAAAAATATTACAACAGAAAAAATTGTAGCTTCAAAACTAACTGATATTTATTCTTTTTCTTAAAAAGATCTTAATTTCATAGCTTGCAATTAAAATTTCAAATTGCTAAATCATATTTTTTTTTTATTTTGTATTTCTCATTTTGCATGATAATGTAACGCACATGTTAACATTTATGCATGTAATTTTCATTGTTTGCTGTTTAATTTCATGTTTATCTACTCCCGATACAGACCTCCACTGAGACCACCTCTCTAAAGGACCACTTTTTTATGGAGTCTTGGATGGCTGCAATAGGGTGGTTTTGCTGCATATACATTGTTATTTATGCGTGAGCGTAAAGAACTACTTTTATTTGTTTTGATTTATTTGTTTTTTCATTTTTTTTAACTTTTAAAAATTTATATTTCTTTACTTACTTACAAAAATAAACCAAGGACTAAACTTCTGAAACTCTAAAAGGATAAAAACAAAAACAAAATAAGAAAAAACAATAAAATAAATAAAACGAATAAAAAAACAGATCGTTTAAACTTGATTATTTTGTTTTGCACCAGTGAAGTGTTTAAAATTCATAGTCGTTTTACTGAGAAAGACGAAGACAAAGAAAGCTTGACGAAGCTTGAAAAGTAGAAGATGAAGCAAAGGAAAGACTAAGTAGAGAAGTGGGACTGAAATATTAATATAATTATGTTTAAAAACATAAATTATATAAATAAATATAAAATATTATATGTAAATTATAACTTAATTTATAGAAAGTGCAGTGGGTGTGTTCCCTTAATTTTCAAATAGGGCTTGTTTTTTTTTTCTTTAACAGCAATACCGTGTGCAGAAATTTTCTTTCGTGAGGTAAAGATGGAAAATGACGCTTTACCCCTCCCCCCCACCAATCTTTGGGGGGTTACCATTGTGCTTATTTTCCTATGTTAGCCAATGTTAATTTTTGCTTACCAGGGCGGAAGTTGAAATATCCAAAATATTGCTTACGCAATGCTTGATATCCCCTTAAACTTATTAATTAAATATGCATTTTTATTCTAACACACGAACGCCTATATTAAACTACTATACACTATCACATTATTTCATTTGGTGCTGCTTTATCATTAAGCCGGAGTAGGAGACCGCCTAGGGCGGCAAAATGGCGTAAAAATTTTAATTTTAAATCAAACAAAGAAAAAATTGAGCAAATGAGGAGAAAAAATGAAAAAGAAGAAAAATTAAAACATATAATTGTTTTCAAAAGCATACGAAACAATTACTTAATAAGTCTTTACTTTGACGAATGTAAAAATGTTTGATGTGTTTCATTGTTTAATTTTACACACAAGTTCTTTCATATCTAATACATTTAAGCCTTCTAGCTCTGATAATACAACGTTGTGTTTTGAAATATTACTCCTTTAATATCTCAGTTTTCAAAAATATAAAATGTTGAAATTAAACAATTATAACATGTAGCAATTGTTTTACTATTCACAGTACCCTAACGTTACAAAATAACTAATATAAGTCTAAAATATAAATATAATTAACGGGTTTAATTATTAAAAGTATAAAAGAAGATTTACATTGTTCTACCGCTGGGTGTTGGTGGTGGTAGAGAGGGAGATCTAGTCGAAAGAATGGGGGGGGGCAGCATTTTTCAATTCTCGCCTGGGGCGGCAAAACGCCTAGAAACGGTTTTGAACCTGAGGCAGCTACTTCGTATGCCATATTCTCGGCACTGCCTATAGCAGTAGTGTACAAAAGGGATTGTTAAAGGGGTTCAAGAAAGCCCTCCATTGGATAAAAAAAAGGTTTTTTTTCCTCTAATGGCTGGCACATCTAAATAATAAATATCTAATAGATAAATAGATGACAATAATAGATAATAATAGACATCTAAAGCCAACCGAATGTGGATACAGAAGGAGTCTATATGTCCATTCGGTTCCTTGCTTTTCAATACCGTTCCCACGATGCAACTGAAGTAAGCGTAGGGCATTGGAGCAGATAGGTCCAAATCCATTTCTTCATGCAGATCTCATAGTACACAAAGATGGATTAAAAAAAAGTTGTGTCGTTTATCTTAATATCGAATCACTGGATTTCTTTTAAAACTTCTTGAGCCCACCGTCACTTTTGAATTGCTACGCCCCTGCCCTGCTTTGGCACTACATAGTATTCTGTGTATGATAGAGTTTCTATGTACGATAGAATACTCTACGAGTTAGTGAACTTGCGAAAGTCGTCTCTTTTTCATTTATTCATTTTAAACTAGTTTTACCGTGGCAAGTGAAGCCATTCGTCAGAAAAAGAATAAAGAACGCGTATTAACTGAGAAACACTAAAATAAGGGGTTTTAATATTTCAAGGGGGGGGCACAAAATGTTTAATAGCTACTGTTAAATAGAAATAAATAATGAAAGTGGCACTTCAAAACTGCATAAAGTTTTGAGTTCGATACCGGGCTTGCAAAGATCGTTCCCCCACCCCCAATAAACACATTAGTTTAGGTTAAGCCTTGGGACCCACTTTGGCTTGATTGGGCCCTGTTTAGAACCAAAACTCACTCATAATGGCAATTTTTGTCCTTGTGCATTACGCCCCTCTCGTATTTTATTTTTCTTAAAAAAATAGTTTATTGTGTTAAAATACTAGTTCATTAAAATGAAACTGGTTGAAAGAGGACACACCATTTAATTACCAAGTAATGAGTACTTTTCATTTGTTCCTACTATTACATTACTTTCTTAATATCGTTCTCCAACGATCTTTTTTGAAATTTTTTTAAACGTATTTTTATTAAATGGATTTAAGAAGAACAACGTTTTTGGCGTAGGAGAAAAAATTTTAACACATTATTCGACGTACGTTTCGGACATACAATAGCCGACCCTCGTCAGGAATTCGAATGATCTAAAACTAAACAGAACTAAAGTGTTGCCATATCAGAACTGAAGTGTACACGGCAACACTTCAGCTCCGATACGGCAACACTTCAGTTCTGATACGGCAACACTTCAGTGCTGATACGGCAACACTTCAGTGCTGTTTAGTTTTGGATCACTCGAATTTCTTACGAGGGACGGCCAACGTCTGTCCGAAACGTACGTCGATTAGTGTGTTTGAAATTTTCTGCTACGTCTAAAACGTTGTTGTTCTTAAATCCATCTATACTGCGTAGTGTTACGTCATTAATCAACCGTATATTTTTATTATTCACAGATTTTATCTTTTGTGGAATTTATTTATTCCACATATTTGAGCCCATATGTGTTATGCAATTATGTTTTATTTCTCTTCTTATTTTTGGCAATTGTAACTTTTGAATTATTCTAAATCTCGTAAAAGTTTTGTTTCTTTTGTATTTCAATTATTTCGACGTGTTTGTTCTCCTTTATTCTTTCAAATATTTTAGCGCATATACAGTATCTATGAATTTTATTAAAGGTCATTGCATTGGCGTACGCAGGGGAGTGTTGATGGGGTTGTAACCACCCATTGCAATGAAATTATATATATTTACCACAGTAACATGTGAGTTGTAGC
>QLNU02015359.1:61500729-61510994 GCA_006491805.2 Dysdera silvatica | reverse complement strand
CTGATTCCCCCTGTGGATCCACTCCTGATTTAGAAGAGCCCTAGGCCACTTTTTTGTTTTAAGACTACGCCACTTGGCCCTTGCAATCTTCATTCAATAAATCTAGAATTTTTCTTTGAAACATATTATTTATGCTTATCATCAGTGGCGGATTTATAAAATTGCCGCCCTTAGGCACAGCCTGTACTGCCGCCCCCTCCCTCCTTTACAAAGAGAGGAATATTTGTTAAAAAAAACACGTGTTCTACTCTTTTTACATTTTTATGTGTAAAGACATTTGCAGTAGACACAGTGTCAGATAATTTGTTTAAACATTTGGTATGTAAAGCAGATTTTTCATATAATTATTCAAACTAATAAGATACAACTCGAAATTATTGCTACCATAGTCTCCGACTTCCTGGATTTGAGACACTTTTTGAATCCACAATAATTTTAGTACAGATTTGTCGCGGTCGGACATAATTAGCATATTACGAACGAACTGGTAACGAATAGACAACGCACTGCATCAGAGAACAAGCGCAAAACGGCAATGCAATAGTATGAAGCCTGTGATCGTATCTTGTGTGTGGCGCAAGAGCAAGGGCTATAGCAGCTGTGATACGCATGTTTATTATTTTATCTTAAGTTATGTTCTACGTTTAGTTTGCTTTTAAGTTTATGTTTTGTTAATAAATAGTTAATGTAAGATATTATTACCCTTCACAGGGATAACACAATTGCCAAATAATGGTCAACACAGAAAAGCCTCCGGGGCGAGATTTTTGTGAGTTTTTCGTGGGGGAATTTATTATACAATAATTTTTTGCCACCCATATATGTTTAGCTCAAGCTAAGAATGAGGATGGATGAATCCAGGATGAAGACAGCGCCTCTTTTTTTTTCCAAAAACAAAAAAGCTCTAGTTGCTGGACATAGTGTGCCAGTTTACTATTAGTATATATAACAAACGTGTTAAGCCTCGATTTATAAATGGGTACGCTGGGCAAATACCCAGGGGCAAAATTTTCAGGGCCCTTTGTCTTTCGATTCTGTAGTTTGTATTTGCAGGCAAGTTAAAGTAATCGCTTATATGTCATCGCTATTGGGGAAACAGGGCAATAATTAAAAGAAACATTATTTTTTCAACATTGTTGAGTTTGGACAATTTTATGTTTAAGCACTTTGATGCCGCCCCTAGGCCTGTGCTTTGTGTGCCTACTTAAAAATCCACCACTGCTTGTCATCAATGATAATTTCTGGAACAATTGTAAATAAGCTGGATTACAATAGCGCTTAAAGTTAAACAATACCATCTACAGACCTCCTTGATCAACACATAAATCCGGCACTGGTTTAATAGCAGGCCGTTTGATAGTCAGAAGAGGTGGAAGTACCTTTTCATCACCACACTGGGTCCCAAGTTTGGTCTCCGGATTTGACGTCGTCTCTTTTTTTTTTAAAACACTAGCTTGTCTGTGCTCCTGTCTAGGGATACAGCGTCGCCTTCAGCGGCTACCCTTCCTAAGACCCCACCCTACCTTATAGTAGTAGTAGTTTATCCTTGATAAATATAGCCACATGCTGAAAGAAAGAAAAAAACAGGCAGTATGAGTGTGTGTATGATGCTCATAGATGACGAAATTAGCTTTTTATCACTATACTGGGCCCTCAATTCGAATCCGAGATTTAGCAAATCTCTCTTCTTTTTTTTTAAACTAATTTGCCTTGTCGAATACAACCTTGTCGCCACAACAAAAGAATATAATGTGTGTTAACTGAGAAAAATTAGAATGTGGGGGGGGGTACCCCGCTAAACTGCAGGCAGTTTTAATTACTATTAAAGATAAAATACTCCTTTATAATTGCATAGGGTAGTGGGTTCGATACCAGATCTGAGAACGTCATCTTCTTTCTTTCTTTTTTTTTTAAATTTAAAATTCAGTTTGGCCTTGCTAAATGAAACTATACGCCATAAAAATTGAAAACAGAATGTGTATTGACTGAGAAAAGTACTGGAGTAAGGGGACAAAGCGTTTAGTAACTGCCAACTTGATGGTCATTAACGATATAAGTGGCTATTTGTAACTATATTTACATTCGGGATTGCGAAGAATAGGTTTTTTTTTTCTTAAAACATATAGTTTGGCCCTTCCAAATTAAATCATTTGCCATAAAAAGAAAACATATGCAACACATAGATAATATTAGTTCACTATTCAGATTTATAATACTTATGTCAGTAATGAAAACTTCCGGAACGATTGTAAATAAGCAGAATTATAATAAGGTTTAAACATATAACACCAAGCTCCTTCAAGGCCTCTGTGGGGTTCCTGGTGTTCCTTGGCCTCTATAATACTTATATCAGTACTGAAAACTTCCGGAACGATTGTAAATAAACAGAATTACAATAAGGCTTAAACATATAACACCAAGCTCCTTCAAAGCCTCCGTGGGGTTCCTGGTGTTCTTTGGCCTTTATAATACTCATATCAGTACTGAAAACTTCCAGAACGATTGTAAATAAACAGAATTACAATAAAGCTTCATCATATGACACCAAGCTCCTTCAAGGCCTCTGTGGGGTTCCTGGTATTTCTTCTCCTATACCTAAATGTGGCACTGATTGTAAAATTTATCAGCAATCGTCTTGATAATATTTTGCTACTCACGATGGTACCAATGTTAAATCTCAGCGTCCTGGTGTTTATGACTGCGGACTTAAAGCTTCCCCAGGCCAGGGTTCCAGTCTTGGTAGGCCTGGCTCTATGTAAGCATATCCGGGTTCATGTTAAGCTGTCAGCCCCAAACGACTGACAGCTTAATGTGAACCCGGAACCCGAACATACTAAGCTGTCAGCCCTACACGACTCATCGTGCGATGGCGTTTTAAAATACAAACGAAATATAAGGTAAAAGTGCGAAAAATTAGAGCAAAATTGTCGAAGACAATTACATCATTTATCGATCATAAATGATAAGCATACCGATTATATATATATCGATTTTTTAAGACAAACATTCGTTATCCGCGAGTACATCGAACTTGAATAATTATTAAATAATCGATTTTAAATCTGGTAATTGTATTTCCAAATCTATTTCTGGTCACGTACGGAATTAATCATCATGCTACTTAGACGGGGTTTCCACCAGTTGGGCGGATCCAAAATTTTTTCAAGGGGTGCGATTTGTTTCCGATTCTTATCTTGAACCAAATTTCCGGTATTTTTCATTTTCCATGATTGTCGTCCCTTGGATACGTCAGTGGTTCCCACGATACATGGAAAACTTGGAATCGTCAGGATTTGAAATCGTTCCTAAAGATAGAAAAAAAAAACAAGATTTTTTGGTCAAACCTGGAAAAGTCGGGGTGGGGGGAACCTTCGTGACTTGAACAACAAAATCTCCCACGGACATGCCATCAAGCGCGCTGACATGAGGGGGCACAGTCATGACCCCAAAATATATTTTTTCACTGTAAAAAATTCCAACTTTCATGATAAATGAAGGGTGTTATTCCAAGACCATGGCAAATTCTGTCCTTGACCCCCCCAAAATGAAAGTCTGTGTCCGCCCCTGGGAGCCATCCCTTCCCCCCAAAAAATTGCTTGTAATTGATCAGGGAGTTTTGCCGTAATAGCCAGGAGAAAACTTTGGAAAGTTAGGGAATTTTTTCTTCAACGTCAGTAGGAACCCTGTACTGAAATGATACTGCCATGTTAAATAACTTTTAATATATTTTGGTGCCTGTTAATATTTTCGCGTCAACTTATTGGCGTAAAGGCACCGTATTTGGCGCTGTATTTACAAGTTCACGTAACGCGCTCATGTAAAGTTCCGTCATGCTGAAGTTGCAGCACTTTGATGCGGCTTCCACATGTACGGACGTTGAAGTTCCAGTGCCCCAGAATTTATTTGTTTAATTTGTGGGATAGTTTTGTGGACACCCAATTTTTGTTCCTTCCCATGATGGCGGTATGATAACGCGCATATCTATCACATAGAAAATTTAAACGAGTTTACATTTCGACTTTACCGTGTGCGCTTTCTCTTTTTTTTCTACCGTTGCATATTCCTATAACTGTAGTCTAGAGAACGACTTCCTAGGCATCAGAGGTTCGCCTTCCTTCGTTTTCTTCGGAAAATTCTGGGTCCTAGCATAGCGTAACCTTAACCGCCCTTAAAGTACTAACGAAGGAAAACATCTCGTCCCTTCTGTTTGCTGTAGCCTAGTATAAGGTCTTCGAAGGTTAGTGTTGCCATTTCATCAGATCCAATTTTGTTAAAAAAAAAAAAATCCCTATATATTTTCCCAAATCCTTTGAATTTCTCCACATTTTCCCTCCTTGGAAACAGTAGGATAGTAATTCAAAACTCGTGGGGAGGGCTCAGCTTTAAAGAAACTTATGTGATGCGGCTTTAGAAAAAATAATGTATTCTGAGTTGAAATGATGTACGGTCAGGTTTTCTGCTCAAACTGAAGAACGTGGAATTATCATGGAATTTGAAATTGTCCCTAAAGTTCAGGGGAAAAACAAGATTTTTTAGTCAAAACCTGGAAAAGTCAGGGAAAATTTTCTTAACTTCTATTCTGAATAGCTAAATCTCCCACGACCGTGAAGCCATTTTCCCCGCAACCAAAATGTAGTTGGAAATTTTTTGATTGGTCAGGGAATTTTGCTGGAAAAGTTAGGGAATTTTGTTGAAAAGGTCGGGGAAAAACTTGGAAGAGTTAGGGAATTTTTTTCGCCAGTGCGTGTGGGAACCCTATGTACGGTAAAAACAAATATGGAGAGAGACCAATCTTGCAATGGAATGAGATGTACTTATATTATTTCCTATTTTAATTATGTATGTGATTTTGGGCTTTAACTGCTCACCGTGGTCCGGAGTTTGGTTCCTTAGGGGCTGCCCATAACACGAATCTTCTTCACGAAAGCCTTCGAATATTTTTTTCGGTTCTGCGTGGCAGTCCTCACACAAGATCGGGGGGGGGGGGGGCGGGCACGATGTCCGGGGATCCATCCTTATAATTTAATAATATGTTCTATATTTTAATAATTAATACTGGTGAATGCAATATATTGATTTATGTTATTTATTGTTTTGCAAAAAAAATATTGTTATAATAATTATTATTATTTTTTTTTTTAGTTGAGCAGCCGTCAAAGGTAACATGAAGGGAACGAGTCAAGAAGGACCCGGGTAAACAAGACTTGCCTACCCGTCCCTTTTGACTGCAGACGGGTCCATTATTCCCAAGCTCCCCCTTTTTCCGTCCAGGGTTCCCAAGTTCGCAAACCGACTATCTTTGAACTCTTGCTTATTTTTGCTGTCAGCCAATCATAGCCCTGGACGAAGCCAATTGGAAAGGGCACCAATCAGCTCCGCCGCCCCCTCATCCCAATCACCCGCCACCACCAGGACCTCCACTGCATCATCATCATCACCACCACCACCACCACCATCCTGCTCATCACCCGGCCCCCCACGGTGGACCTATGCCCGCCCAGGTGCCTCATCCCCACCCTGGGGGGCCGGGGGTTATGCCAGGGCACCCCCCGATGCCTCCCCATACTTTGCCCGATGGACGACCTATTGAACACGGGTAAGTACTTTCAATGTTTATGTGTATTGCTCATTAATTACTTTCAACTTGCCAATGATTATATAAAAAAAATTGTTTAGTACGCTTTTTATATATAAATATCGACATCTATGCTGATCTGACATGCTGTACCGACCCATTTACCAGCCATGTGAGATATGTCATTTGCCACTTGATTATATCCCCTTTCGAACTTAGGCATAGCATGAAGATTTACTGATCTACACTCCGTCCATACAACTCGAATTTCTAACATAAAATTACAGTCCCTGGATCTGGGTTGACATCTGGAATCCGACCTTTGACATGTGTGATCCGGGGATGTAACTGCGACTTGAAACCAGAGAGGGGCCTGGACGCCGAGGGACACATTACCATTGGACAGCCCTCTCTGGGCTGCCTGTACATAGAGAAAGTAAAGATATTTTCAATGAGTAAAATGTGATTTTAAATTAATATGGTCAAGCGTCAATTGCGTCTCTTGAATTTTACTAGCTACATTACAATGCAACGAAGAGGTATGAAAAGGTTGGCCGCGAGCAGTAGCTGCTTTCTCAGTAAGGAAGGGTAACGTCCGCAAGGAAGTTATTGAGAAGAGTGCTCGAAACGCTCTAAAAAAATAAAGTAGCAAGATGTTAAAAAAAAATCTGAAGGATACATTTTGGACGACGAAGTCCAGCATTACACAAGCCAACAGGACTGACACGTCTGCAAGAATTTAAGAAAAAAAAAATCTATGGCCGCCTTACCGACCAGACCTCACCAGCCTTCCAAGAAAAGAGAAACGACAGGCAGTGCCGGATTGAGCACCTTATGGGACCTAGCATTGGCGTCGACGGCATAAAAATATTGGAGGGGACAACATGCCAGTAGAAGGCATTTTGTTTGAAATTGAAGGGAGATATGGAACCCTAACACCAACATTGGGGGGGATGAGTACCCCCTATTCCTTTCTAACGGCGCCCATGAGACCTAGGTAGGAGAGAATGGGGTCCCTAAAGAATGTGGCCTCCGCGATATCCACTCATAGTCAGTATAAATCATGAGTTTTCTTAATTTTTTTTCGAAGTTCATTAATAGTCAAGTTCATTAAGTTTAATAATATTCAGATTTATCAATAATGAAACTTGGACATTTGTAAATAAACAAGATTAAAATAACGCTTAAAATTAAGTAATAACAAGTTCCCTGAGAAACACCCCAAAATGGCTGGGCCGTAGGCCTGGTCCTACTTCGCCTATACGTAAATCCACCACTGGTGAGAGGAAATGCGAAGTAAACTATGAGAGGATGGGCGTAAAATCTCGAGAGGGGGTGAAAGTAATAAACGGAGAAGGGAAGATAGACAGTAAAAGAGAGAAAAAAACAAAACAAAAAAAAACACGTCCAATCGGTCAAACGGCAAGAGGTCAAGTCCTCTACACATAATTGCTTTTTATTATCTAGGGGTGATCGTGTTCCAGGATTTCCGGGAATTTTATTTTTTTGCATCTTCCGGGATTTCCTTTTCAAAAATTTCAAAAATCTCGATTCCTATAATTTTTTATATTCCTTTGGAAATCAGTGTCTTTACCAAAAATATTACGTAACTTTTCAGGGAATTTTCTGGTATGTTCAGGGAATCTGGTTTGGACTTATAATCACCCCGATTATCATAATAGCTTTGCACCTACTATTGGTTTGAAATGGTAATTCATCGCGCGCCAACGGAACTTATTTAATGTCGATCATTTGGCTGTTATGACTAAAAATAGTCATAAGACAAATTGAGAAGAAAAATGATGTTACTTCCGAGTACGCAGTTTAATCTTAAAGATTAATTACAGAGACATACGTCGTTAGCCTACTACTTGCGAATTTAGTATCTGATATTAAAGCTGTTCCCAGGTTCCTCGAGAAATTGTAGTTCCCGACTCAGCACGGCAATTGTTGTCCTCGCACCGTTTAAACCCAACCTAACAAAGCTACTAAAGTAGTTTTATGTGATTGAGTCGGATACTAAAATATCTGGCTCATGTTTTCTTGCGGAAAAAAAGGTTGAGAAGGCCCTCAAACTTGGCATCAAGCAGCAAGCGGATTTCGCCGGCTTGATGGCAAAAAAGCTTCGTGTTGTAAGTACAGATACTAAAAAAGCTAATTCAAACATATTGTGCGTCTTGTTTCTCGGCGTCCGCAGCATCACAGATATAACAAACGAATTTTTCCCTTTGTAATTTAATTTTTTCCCTTATGTTCAAGGATTTGGGGATTTTTGTTTATTTTAAAAATGGACTATTTTCTATGAAACGCAGAGCAAATTTCAGATGTTAATAGCATTAAGATTTTGTGTGTATAGTTCGTTTACGAAAAGTAGTCCGATGGTACCGTTAATTCTAACGATAGCTGACATCACAAACGGCCTACCAGAGTACAGCAGAGGGGAAGATGTCATTTCAAAACTTTTTTTTGCAAACGTTTGTCTGCGCCAAAAACCAGTTCTGAAATGACGTCCTCCCCTCTGCTGTAATCGGCTAGGCCGTTTGTGATGTCAGCTCCCGTTATTTCTAACGGTACCATCGGACTACTTTTCGTGAACAAATTTTTTTCACCCATTGAAAACGAAACTCATCCCTACTATTATTAAGCTATCCATGGAAATTAATAACTTTCCGTAGTATCCTATGGAAAGTTTATCCATAATTTTCTATGGAAAGTTTGTCCATAATTTTTTATGGGAAGTCTATCCATAGTTTTCTATTCTTTAGTTATTATCTTGATCATATAATGGTGAAGATAAAGTAGCACCAAAGCACGTGCCACATTAAATATTCATCTCTTTTCAAAACCTTATAAATAATAGTGATTATGTTCACCTTCGTAGGGTGGCTTCGTGGGGCCCTATACCATTTTTTTCCCGGGCTCCTTTTAGTATACATTAAGCCTGTATAATTACGGTAGGACCAATATATATATATATAACAAGGGTCATGGGACCAATGAAAATGCTCTCTATATCTTATTATAGATTGCTAAATCCGTTCCGGAATTTAAATTTTAAACTTCGAAAACACAGTCGGTACAATTAACACATATTTGCATACAACGTATAGTCCGTTCGCGTAGACTTGGCGTCCGATCCCGTTAACAGACGGGTTGTTTCATTGCAGTAGAGTGTAGAGAGTCTTCTAGAATTCGTTTTTGGCGCGAGAAAAACGAGTGGTGGAAGACGCTCTACCCCAGGGGTCGACAACTTTTTTTAGCTGCAGGTCAAAATCAACCAAAACGTGTGTATCAAGAAGACGTTTCGGGTCAGTGGTATTTTCATTTTAAAACAGTCTTTTTTGGTGAATAATAACACTGTTTCCACAATTGCGCCAGACCGATAGTCCTGCGCCATTTAGCGCCAAAACGTATATTTTTTGCAAGATTGCGCCATTTCTGCGCCAAATTTTTTTATTCGTGTTAAAATTGCTAAACGTAGCGAAATTCGTTTCATTGAAATTTTTGTTTCTCTTAAAATGGCGTCATCTATAGAATCCACAAGAAAAGAATATGATAATATAAAATAATTGGGAAGAGCCCATTGTACCAGTGTTACTAATTCGGAGAGACAAAAAGTGTTACGTTTACATCTATAATAGCGAAGAATCGGCTCCCGATGCGCAGCCTAACGCCGTTTTTGCTGGCATGAGTAGTGCTGCCAGTCTTAGTGGATTTCGTGCTAGATTTAGGTTTTTAAAGTTTCAGCACTGACGGTTATCAGCGACAACAGATTGGGAAGAAATTTTTCCGGAATTATTAATCTGTTTAAATATTTTTTAAACGAAACTGGAATATTTATTATGGGCATGGGAGTCTTGTCTCCCTAATTTTGATTCCTAGTAGTTTCTAATATTTTTAAGTATATAGTATATTACATCACATGTTGTTAATGCAGGGTGTCCAGCCGTCGAGAAAATCCGGAAATGTAATTGAATTTTTTGCTCCTCGGGAATGTCGGAAAATATGCTTGAAATTCGTATTTAATATTTAATTTTCCGGTTCGCGTCCGGAAAATTTTCTACTTCGTTTTTGTTAGCCACACTGTGAAGTATTCGTTATGTGAATAAAAAAACGCAATGCAAACAAGCAATATTCCTCAAATCGAATAAATGGAAACCTATTAAATAATACATCGCAACTCTAGTCTCAGTTTTGATGAATATAACGAAGATTACGGATTTTCAGCTCCAATTACGCCAGTATTGCAGTCGTATTTTAAAATTACGGAAAATGTCCAAAATGACGCAATTTGTGAATATTTTAGTTTGTGAACAACCCCTTGTTATGTTTCATGGGCATCTGGTGGCAACCTGCACCTATAAACATAACATAAACAATTGTTACACACTTGCGTATTTCTTATAGAAGTCCGGGAAATTCAAGTTACCAAAAACATACGCATTCCATGCACGTGAACTTGTCACCAATTTTCCTCGCCAGATTTAGCAAGGAAAAACTAACTGCAAAAATTAACTGAAATCCGCTAAATTTAGCGATTTTATACTAGATTTGCCACTTCCCCCTCCCCTTGAAGAATATTACGCTGCACACCGTTTTTGTTTTTGTTTTTTTTTAATTAAACATTTTAATAAACAGTACCAACAACAGCTAATATTGTTTATAAAAATTAAAGATTTAAAATTTATGA
>QLNU02015359.1:61466890-61500629 GCA_006491805.2 Dysdera silvatica | reverse complement strand
GTATTGTTTTTTATTGTAGATTCGCAAACGGTATTGGTAGTAACTTCACCGGGATTGTGGTATTAACTATTGTCATAGGGACACGCAAGATTATGTAAAAAGGGAATTGTGTCAAAAGGAAGCCACTGAACAAACAAATAATAAAAAATTCGAATTGCGGTGAGTGCTTACATGTAACCTCAAATGCTGAACAAATAGAACAAAGCGCGAGATATTTATATATCCTTGTTCAGGAAAAAGCGTACGGGAGTATCCGCCAACGAATCGCGTTGGATAATGGTTTTTTAGTTAAATATCGTTAGCTCAAATCATATGGCACAAAGTGTATAGCCCTGTTCGATATGTTAGGCCTTCGTTTATTTCTGGCTGTTTTCGAGATTGTGCAATCACACTCCATCTATGGAAAAATATTCTGTAGCGTCAATAAATAATACCAAACACTAGCTGCTTTTGTTAAAATGGCCGAGAAGCGAAACTGAGTTACCGCGTTTTGATTTCCTTCTTCTTCCACCGCTTGAAGGATAATGGCGTTGGGGACGGAAGAGAGATATACCGCAACTCGATGGCGCCGCCCTTGTGTCTTGCCCTCCAAAAACCAGAACCTCGGACAGCAGAAGCGAGCAGGATTTGGTGAGCCGGTTTCATCCCTTTACCCATCCCTTTTCCCCTCTCCTTCGTCCTCCCCCATCTCCCCGTAAACGTAGCATCAGGCCATGCATCCATCGACCCACAACAACAAGCGACAGGCAAAGCTCGCCTTGTTCCGACTACGTATTACCGGTTTAGAGTTTTACCCCATATCTTCAAAGAGGAATCCATTCCTGGGTGTTACGCTGTCTTTGGAAGTGACATTACGTGTTTCCCTCCATTGTTCGTTCACGTGAGTGTGACGTCAGAATCGTATTTGTACATTCGTCCAAGCGAAAAAAGAACACGTGCGGACTGTTGGATTTCTGTTTCAAGGGGGGCAGGTACCATGTTGATGTCACGGATCATCGACGAATCGAACGATTTTTTTGTTATACATTCACCGCGGATTGGTTAATTTGTATTTTTTGGAATGCTGGAATGTCGCAAATCTCGTGAAAATATTGCTGTTATGGTCTGTGCTTTGACTGGCTAAATGAAGCCTGTTTTCAACCCAGGAATGGGAATCCCAGGTGGACCCACCGCGGACCCGTTTTACTCTTCACCTATTTTTTCCTATTTCAGAAGACACACGCCCTATTTTGGCCAACCGGACTATAGGATGTATGAAATGAACAAAAGACTGCAGCAGAGGAACGAGGTAAGTAGTTTTCTGCAATATTTGTTTTCCATTGTATGCATACATAAACATAGTCAGTGGCGTAGCAATTAAAAAATTATTAGAGGTGGGGTGGGGGTGTTCAGTTGGCTTTAATGAAGATTATGTGATACTGTGTGCAAAAATAAGTATATCTCCCGGTATCCAACGGCGGGATGGGACCTCCACTTTTAAGTGTTTGTGGGAGTGAAGGAACAGGAGGTGATTTTGAGATGGCCCCCAAAGCATATTTTTCTGAAATTCCAGCTTTCTGTCAATAAAAGGGGTATTTATTCCAAGACCATGACAAATTCTGTCCTTGACCCCAAATGAAAGTCTGTGTCCCCTATTGGTTGGGAAGGGGAACTGTGGGGGCTCAAGTCCCCCAATGGCTATGAAACAACATTGTCTTTAAAGCCACTTGAAGGCCACCCCCCACACTTCCATAATTTTTGAATTGCTGGCTACTTGTATAAACATACAAGTTATTGGGGAAGGCAAACATATTATATGTACCGGGTTTCCCCGAAAATAAGAAATAAGACCCGGTACTATAAGGCTGTCATGTTCTATTAAATACAGTTGAACCTTGTTAAGACGAACATGCTTAAGACGAATTACTTTTAATACGAACCATTTTCTGAAGTTCCGTCAGATTGTATAGCATACTATGCTTTCTGGAAAAGGCGAATTGCTGTTAATATGAATGGATTTTCTGTTCCCCTTAGTATTTATCTTAAGGAGGTTCAACTATCAGTAAATTGCTAAATTTGTTTGTGTTTTGTTTTTTTAAATGAATTTAAATATTTTATTTTTTTGCTTACTTTTATTTATATATAAAGAATTTCTAGAAGGCAAAATATTATTTATATATAAAATTTCAAATAAATATCTTAAAATTCATATTTAAAACATGGGTGATAATACAGTGCCTAAACAAAATATATTTTTGTATACAGTAACACTTGGATAATTTATTTTTAATCCCAATTATTGGTTTATTGGAAATTTTTGTCTGGTCTTTTCAACTTTGAATTGACCAAACTGTTCTGTATTTTAAATACAGTAGAACCTCGCTGAATTGACCAAACTGTGCTGTATTTTGAATACAATAGAACACTGCTGAATTGACCAAACTGTTCTGTATTTTGAATACAATAGAACCCTGCGCAACCGAAATCTGGGTCAACTGAAATGGCTTGCTTTTTGCCTTATTAGTTTAATTCTTATTTTTCAAAGTAGACACTCAATGAATATTTTTGTGGAATACGCTTATATTTGTAAATTAAAATGAATTGGAAAAGAACATTTTTAGGCATAGTTTTAAATTTTTTAATGACAAAATCGATGTATGTTTCAGGTTTCAGACGTACGCTAGCCATCTTTTGTGAGGAATGTAAGTGGTCACAAAACTAAACTGAATATAACATGGGTTACTCACAGAGGTGTAGAGTTGTATGGGCTCACGGGTCCCAAGCCCCCAATAATCACAAATAGTGGGTGTACGTATACTGTCTGTATACTGTATGTATCAATGTATAAATATACTTGCCCCATAATAATTTGAAAGTCTTTTGCTGGTGGTTGTGATGGAGTAGCGAGACCACATGTAATTTGCAATTATTTGTGTTCTAGTGCACTCGGATTTCAAGAAGAAAAAAACAATACAAATGCTATTTAAGAACGCATGCCCATATCCAGAGGAAGGGGATCTTGGGGACTGGTCCCCCCCCCAAAAAAAATATGCTGTACAAATTTTTTATCCCCCTCCCCCGAAATTAAATCCTGGCTACTATCTTGCAAAATCATAATAATAAAAACCAAATGTGCAAAAGAAAAGTTGGATAGTATTAGTCTGTTCTTTTTCACCCACTGCACCGAGTGCTGGTATACATGGGGGGAGGTTGATGGTATTCTAACCCTTCCATTCTGATGAAATTTTATGTATATATGCATATGAATGTATGGATTTGTAGCTCTGTAATCTCCCCATTGTAATCTTGTAATCTCTCCCTTACGAACTTTCTGCATATGCCTGTTAGGGTGGGTCGAATTTTCAAAAATTGCTCGAATCGAAACGTAATAATGCGGAAACGTTGCTGCTTGTCGAGATAAACACAGTGGCAAAAGAAGTTTTGGAATCTGATAATATCTTCAGGTCGATCATAATAATCAGGTCGATATCTCAAAATTTGAGAAATTAGACATAAATTGACCTTTATTAAGAAATTTTGAAAAATGCCTTAAATTGATCGGATTATCACGAAACTTTAATTGTGACAGTAAATAGAAACAAGCTAGCTGGAAATATTACTTTGACGGACGAAAATACCCCCAATAGGAGTGGGCAGGGGGGTCGCTTTAGGACGAAAATTGGCCAAAAGTGTGAAAAAAATGAAACATCGTAGATGCGTTCATGACTGTAGAAAAACAGGTTACGCAGACGTTGTGATTATCTATTGCTGTGCAGCTCTTCGCCTGTTTGCATTCCACATTCAGTGAAAAGAAAATGACTCAAGACTCAACAGGGGAGGTGGCCACACTTTGGGTTCCACCCACGCCCTTCCCATCCCACCAACCATAGTTGGATGTGGAAAATTACTATTCTTTTGATTTGATTTAGTTCCCCATTAACTGGACTTTGTTTTTAAATATTTGTATTTGATAGCAGGAAAGCAAAGTTTCTCTGATGAAACTACCTCTGCTGTCTCTGCCACATACTTTGATCGCTGCTTCTCTGATTTGTTTCACAGTTCATTTAACCTCGTGAGTCCAAGGGTAGACACAGTGGGGTGGTCACAAATGTCATGACCCCCCAAAACATATTTTTTCACTGTAAAAAATTCCAACTTTCATGATAAATGAAGGGTGTTATTCCAAGACCATGGCAAATTCTGTACTTGACCCCTCCCCCCTCCCCAAAATGAAAGTCTGCGTCCACTATTGCTCGAGTGTGACATGGAAATTCGTCTAGGTCGAAAGTTGGTATCTAATTGGAATGAACAATGTCTAAAATTTCCTTGGATGTTGCAGATGCTAGAAGTGGAGGACAGGTAATTTTCGTTGATCACCAAGTTATCAACCCAGTGTAGTCTTTTGCATCAAAATTTAAATCAGGAGTGATGAACGTACATACGGATCTGCATTTCTCTGGTATTTCCCTGGCTTTTAAAATGCACCTTAAAGCAAACTCTCTGACATGCCGTCTTTCGTCTTTCACAATAGCCAGAAAAAATTCTCTGGATGGGCAATGAAAGCATTGTTTTGGATTACTGGATCAATGATTGTTTTGAGATGATCTGGTAAATATCGGGAATCCTGAATACACTGAAACACATGTTTTGGGCCTTGAAGTATTGCTGGTTGGGTTTTGATTGTGAACCATAGAGGTGAGTATACTTTCAGGATGAACGTTGTGATATGAAGAAGGTTTGAAGATGGGTCTGAGGAAGCAACGTATAGTCTAAGGACTCTATTAGCCGTTATCAACCACATGAAATGGCTGTTCAGTCCAGTTTTACAAATATCAAGATCTGGAGGAAAAACACCCGAGTGGATGGCCAGTGAAATTTCAAGCAAACATTTTTTATCTTTGCTTAGTATATCCTTGTTCACTGTTGGAAGTATGCAATGAATTTCCAGAAATTTTGCCATTGGTAATTTTTCGCATCTTTGAAGGTGCTTTCCGATAGGTTCAGAGTACGACTACGGGGCATTTGTTTTGCCATCTAATTTTTCAATAAAGTGCCTCAATGGCAACTCATTGAAGTGGAGCATACAGATGGACCACTGTAAAGGCATTTTGACAGAAATTTCTATAAACCTAATGGCTCCATTTTTCCACCCAGTGTTTGTGTTTGTTCCATCGCATCCAACGGCTTCTTTGCCCACCTTAAGAATCTTCTTCTGGCTATGGTAAAAGAAGAACGACATCATGTCAGAGAGTTTGCTTTGAGACATATTTTAAAAGCCAGGAAAAAACTAGAGAAATGCAAATCCTTACATGCGTTCATCATTCCTGATTTTAATTTTAATGCAAAAGACTAGACAAGGTGGATCATCTAGTCATCAACGAAAATTACCTGTCCTCCACTTCTAGCATCTGCAACATCCAAAGAACTCTTAAACCTCATTCATTCCAAGCAGATAACAACTTTCAACATAAACGAATTTCCATGTCACACTCAGGAGGTTAAACTTACTGTGAAACTAATCACAGAAGCAGCAAGCAAAATATGTGGCGGTGACAGCAAAAATGGTTTCATCAGAGAAGTTTTGCTTTCCCGCTGCCAAATGTCAATATTTGAAAACGACATCCAGTTCATGTGGAACCAAACCAAATCAAAAAATAGTGATTTTCCATGTCCAGCTGAGGTTGGTTAGTTGATTGGGAAGGGCGTCAGTTGAATTCCGTGTGGCCACCTCCCGTGGTGAGTTCTGGGTCATTTTCCTTTTCACTGAATGTGGAATGCAAAGGGCGAAGAGCTGCACAGCAATAGTTAATCAAACAGTCTACTTAACCTATTTTTCTGAAGTCATGAACGCTTCTACGGTGTTTTGTTTTTTTCACAATTTTGGCCAATTTTCGTCCTAATGCGACCCCCTGCCAGCTCCCTTTGGGGGTATTTTCATCTGTCAAACTATTATTTCCTGTTAACTAGTTTCTAATTACTGTCACAACTAAAGTTTCATGATAATTCGACGAATTTAAGGCACTTTTTGAAATTTTTTAAAAAAGTTTATGGCTAATTTCTCAAATTTTGGGGGTCATGCGCGACCTAAAGATATTATCCGATTCCTAAACTTCTTTTTTCACTGTGTTTATCTTGACGAGCAGCAACTTTTCCGCACTATTGCGTTTCGATTCGAGCAACTTTTGAAAATTCGACCTACCCTAATACCTATGTATGATGCTGGGTACAAACCCATGTAACTTTATGACGTAAAAATGAAATTTTGAGTCAAGGGGGCTTTAATGGCATGTTTTAACAAATGTATCACATCTGTATAGTTCTGGCAAGGTTCTGTTGCATTGTTAATTGGCAGGGATTTATACATCCCCAACACCCCTGAAGATTTTTTGATACACCCCCTTAATGAAATCTAAACACACAATATGTTTAATGAAAATAACTTAATAAAATCTAATCCACGCTCCCTAAAAATATTGAACCACCCAGTTTATAAATCCCGGATAAACCACTGGTAATTGGTATGCATCAATCAAGCCCCCTCCGGACTTCATCCTCTATATGAAACCTATACAAGGGGTGTGTCACTCCCCTCCCTTTGAGCCTGAATTATATCATGAAAAGTGAAATAAAAAGTACCAGATACTCGTATAAAATTAGCAATTGGAAACAAATACCTCCCCCCCCCTCCACTCCCTTGAAAGATTTGTGTGTGGATCTATGCTTCAGTGTTGGAGACTGTGAAACAGATGAAATTCAATGGTGCCCATTTGGGCAGTTGCCCATGGCTGTTAAAAGCATATGTTGCAAGTTCCAAGAAATCAGTTTTTAGTGGCCCATGTATATTTTCTAAAGAGTATTTTGTAAATTGAGCTTTGTATGTGACGTCATACTTATCATAATTCTCATGTAGCTTCTAAATGGTAGTTAAAATAAATTTAGCATTTATATAAATCGAACACTACGCAGATTAAATCAAACAACAATGTCAATCAACGTTTATTGGCGTAGTGATACCAGCGCCGATGTTATGGCGTGATTAGATGGTGAAACGTTCGAAAGAAAATAAATATTTCTGTAGTCGTGGGTTCAGGTCCCACCGAACGCAGAAATATTTATTTTCTTTCGAACGTTTCACCATCTAATCAAGCCATACCATCGGCGTTGGTATCACTACGCCAATAAACGTTGATTGATTGACATTGTTGTTTGATTTACATTTAGCATGTTACACTTTAGCATGGCTTTTTTATTTCTTTTTAATATGCCAGTGTTAAAAAGATGGGAAGACTGTGAAATATTGAACTGCTGTAACAGGCCTGTAGGCAAGCCAGAATCAGCAGAGGTATTGCCCTATGTTTGTGTTCCAGTTTCCCTGTTGATATATGCAAACATTAACATTTTTCTTATAAGCAGTGAGGAATTTTCCAATAGGGCCACAATACCTAGGCATAAGAGCGCCATAGGTAAATTCTTTTTCTCCCACTCAATTCTTCCTCCATAAAATTTAAAATACAAACTTTGATATATATTAATATTACCATATTTGTAATTATAATAAACTAAAAAAACACCGTCAAAGGAACGTAAAATTTACTTGGGTTTATTGTGACATAATATCTGAATTCTCTACTTCTCCTTTCCATTATTTTATACTCATGAGTCCCCGGGTTCCCTATGCCCCATATGCCCTTTGCTTTGCCCCAGTTGCCCCTTCATCCTGGCTACAGGATACTATACCGTAAGCATCTAGCTATTTCTTTAGACGATTTGAATGGATGAGACCAGTACACAAAACTGAAAGTTCTTATTTTGTTAATTCCGGAAACACTAGATTCTTCACTACTGATCATTCTTACGTATTTATTTAAAAACAGTTTTTATTATATTTATTTCCGAGATGCTTTACCAAACATTGGGATTACTCTCAGAATTTTGCTGGTGATCTCTGTTACTGCAATCGCAGCAGAATATTCGTTCTCTAAATTGAAACTACTTATTATGGTATAACAAAACATACTTATGATCTACAATGACTGACTGCCATCTCAATGCTTTAGCTCTTATTTCAATTAAAAATTACTTTTCTTTAGACTTTTCATTTTTGATAGATGATGATGCTTCACAAAAGGCCAGAAAAATTTCTTTTTTAAGTTGTAATAGTATAATAAAAGTGTCTATATCCACTGAATTAGCTTTTCATTAATTCGTTATAATTTAATAATTATAGTAATAATTTAATTAATAATAATTAATTAATTTTATCTCCTATTTTTAATTTAACTTCATCATCTTCTATCTTTACCTTTTATGTTTGTACCAGTGAAGGACTTTATTTTGTAATACTAAACCAAGGCCATAGCCAAAATTTAATTTCGTAGAAGGATCAAAAAGTTTTACAAAATAATGTTGAATAAACATGAGTCACCTTTATCATAAAGAAGAAATATAAATGCATCATACAACAGACAACAAATATCAGTTTTGCCTTTAGATATCATTGTCAAATTTTTGCCTATAGTTTTGCCATTAAAACTTAATTTTCTACAGTGTCCTTTAAAATAAGTGATTTCTATGTGTTTTTTTTCTAAGTATTTTCAAATTACTGGTCTATAAAACGAGATTTTGTGGTCAGAATTTTGAAAATTATTCAAGGTTTGAGAAGGTCCTCCTCCCCTTTTACAAGTTTGACAAATAAATGCATGTATGTGTTTTTGTGGTCCTATTACAAATTTTGTTTCGGAGGGGAGACCGTTCCCTAAGACACCTCCCCCCCCCGATAAGACACAGCCCCTAAGATACATACGCCCTAGTGCCATGGCAAGCGAACATGGAGCTTTTGTCATGATTTCCTATTTAAAGTGCCTCGATTTTTTAAGTATCTCTTTCACTAGACCAGATTTGGTATTATCATGAAAAGTTATGGCACGTCTTCTGTTGGTCAGTGATAGTGGGTGTTTTTTTTGTTTTTTTTTTCAATTAACATCTTTAACTGGTCCATCCGTTGACAGTAATGGTCTTAGGTGCTGTTTCAGGATGCTGCAATTTGTTACGGTTTGGTTGGCTAGTAATAGCTTGTAATAGATAGCTTCATCCATATCCCACCTAACTGACAGTATAATCATCAGATGGATGCTTTCTTTTGACAGTGGATCTGGTATTTTTTTGCGGTCCAACCATTATCTTCGATACTTAATATTATGCATAACCTATTTCTCATCATCTGTAACAATTCGAATCAGGAAAGGTGCTTTCAAGCGGAAGAGGCAAAATATGCACACCCCCATTATTCATTTGTTTTGGGTTGCGCTCCAATAAGTTATGAAGAACTCATTGACCCAACTTAAAAATTTTACCAATCTTTTGCAAATGTCAATGAATTTTTTAAATGGGTTAATTGGAGTTTCCTGGCTAATTCTTCTACTGTTATACAAGAACTTTGCTTGACGATCGTTTGTAATTGTTCATTTCATTATCCATCTCTTGAGGACATCCTGGCCTCAATTCATTGTTTCTGGCTATAATTCTCAGACCAAAAATGTTCGAGCCATGTTTGTCCTTTATCAGAATAAAATACCTAGCATAATTTTGACACTCCTGCAATGGTATTGTTGCCTTCACGATACCCCCAAACAATACTTGCCCTTTGCGGACTTTCGATACTTACATGCTAAGGATTTAGCAATTATTTTAAATGGGCAGCTTTTAGGTTTATTCAGTCACTTTTGGGTTTATCAGCACTTTTAGGTTTATTCAGTCATTCCAATATTTCAATGTCTGGCAATATACACACCTTCATATACCTGCTACAATTTTGCCATCTGCAGGCATTCATTCTGACTACTTCAGAAATATGATATTTCTTATGAGATGATCCAATATATATTTCATTATAGATATTTAATATGTCAGTTGGATTCAGGGACATAGCTAGATGCTTTTTTTACAAGTAGGGCCTTAGAACTTTGTTAATGCTCTGATGTATTTTATTAATTTATTTAATAATACAAGGGCCGTCCTAAAAGTAGTACCCATTTTATAATTAAAAAAACAACCAGTGAACTTTTGAGAAAAACATTTTGACAACATACCTTACACTACTTTTCTACAGGGTCACCACCTAAATTCAAATAATTGTCATAGTGAGTAATGAGTTTTTGTATTCCTGCTTCATATTCCTCTGCCTCCAGTTTCTTGAGAAAAGTAGCCTTCTTTCAAGTCTTCATCTTTGTGAAAACTTGTTCCTCTCAAAAAAGTCTTCTGATTTTGTAAAAGTCGTTAATTTTTATGAAAATCAGGAACCAGGTCTGGGTTACGAAAGACTTTGGGAGGAACAAGTTTTTACTGCAACAAAAATGCGAAAGGGGGGGTTTCTTCCAGGTCTTCATCACTGAACCGCCTCCCCTCCATTGCAATGAAAATTTGTATATATATATACATATCGCACTGTTGTGATGAAAGTGTTAGCAACTCAAAATTCATTGAAAATTACTTCATGTGACAACCAGATATAGAAAACGGTTCTGCATCCTGCCGTGCAAAACGATAGGCCATAAGTTATTCGGGTCTCCACTAGTTGGCACGTGTCATTCGATGAACGTAGCATCCCTCAATTCAGCCTGAAACAGATATTTGTGTTTTCTGAAAATTGGGATTCTTTTAGTTGTAATACTTTCGTCGCAGGAGTGTGATGTGAGTTGTAGCTCTGTAAACCTCCCCCCACCTATGAACTTTCTGTGTTGGAACCTATGAACTATTGAACCTATGGACTTTCTGTATGAACCTGTAAACTTTCTGTTCTATGGTTAATTTTCAGTCTTATGACATAGGATTCTAAAAAAAAATGGATCTTTCTCTCTTAAAATCTGTTAACCTAAATTTCTTCTTTTTCTCTCACGGCACTATAATCCTTAAGGTACCTGGGCATCTTTTAAAATAATTAAATTATTTTAAGATTTATAATTATATTGCAGGAAAGTGACAGTTTATGGTGGGATTCATTTGCTAATGAATTTTTTGAAGATGATGCCACTTTAACCCTTGCATTTTGTTTAGAAGATGGACCCAAACGATACAGTAAGTATGAAAAAAAAAATTCTGCAGTGTTATTGAGATAATTTTAAACCTACTTTTATGCTGAAATACTCCTTTTTTTTTAAAATTATTTTAAACAATTAAAAATTTGTGAAATCGAGTTTCTAAATTCATTCTTCAGCGCTAAGAGTTGTCCTACTTGTGCTTTAAAAGTGGAATAGAACTTGTTTGCGTATTTTCAAAGTAAATGCAGCTGGCTATATCATTGATAGCCCATTAGCAAGGCAAGGAAACCAACCAGACATGTTATTTCATTTTATAGTAAATGAAATAACACATGATGGTTTGAAGTTTTATTTAAAACAACCAAATTGGCATTTCAAACTTCAATATTTTAGGTATCGTGAAAACACCTTGCATGTCACAATGTGGTTTTGCTTGCTAAAAAGTAGTAAATTATCAAATCTCAGTGGGTTTGGTAGTTTGAATCACTAGTGTGGTAGATTAGCACAATGGAATACAGTAGTACAGAAAATGCTATTCATCTGCTGTGTTTGGAAAATTTATTTTTGGGATGCAAATACGGTGTCATGATATAAAGCGTGCCGATTCACATACTTTGATGAGGGGAGGAGGGCATGTTGATAATAAAATGAAAGATCGAAATTTGTTATCGTTAAACTTTTTTTCAGAAGGTGTTTTATTCAGTGGTTTTCAGTGACATTTTTCTTTAGGCAAGCAATACATTTATTTTTGCTTTGTGTCGTTTTCATTGAAAATTTCGTTGTTCAAAATGTCTCATCTCAAAATGCAACAAAAGTTCGCATTGATGCTACTAGATGACAGCATTATCGTTCTATAAGCGCTTTAAAATTGCTTCACAGATTAAAATCATTTCGCACTTATGATACTTAAACAGTTAAAATAATCACCATTTATAATTGATGTTGATGTTTAATTTGACGAACTCACAGATTTCAAGCATAAAACACGATTATATAGAAAATTAAAATACAAAAAATACGATAACAATAAAATGCTAAGTATATATATGCCTATGGTTAATATTCTCGTTGGAAAGCATTTCTTAAGGTGCTCCTGATCTGACATCACAAGCCCTGCCCCCAGAGTGCGGTGTTCTCAATCGACACAAACATTGCACACTATTAATTCGACCTCTGATACAATTTCAATTACACAAATGCAATTTCTGCTGAACCTTTATTATTAAAGTAAAAATGGAAATCTGTTTTAAATTAATTAGGCAAGAAGTGCTTACATTGCTTCTGCTGACCGTATGCCACTGGTTTCATTCTGAGTTAATGATTTGTATTCTTTTCAAATGGGATTTAATCCCTGAACACCTGCCCCCTTGTTTACTGCATTGATTCAGATGTTGCGTTATGTCATTGACCTCCATTCCAATCAACCCTGTTCTCCACGCCTGATGTAAAATTCTTAAGTGGATCTATTGAACTTTAAAAATAACCTTACCAGTTTGAATAATTATTTTATGAATTAACATATTATGTACAAACCTCTAATTATTTTATTATGTTAATTTATTAATTTTGTACTGTTTGAACTATTTTTTTAACTATGGGCCAAATGCATAATTAATAATTAAATATTGGTAAATAATTTATGACAGAATTTAGTACAGTAGAACCTTGATTATCCTAACTTCAGGCTGAAATTTAGGTTAACCGAAATTACCTTCTACACTTACTATTTTTATTATTATTGTTTTTTAGTAAGCACTTATTCACACAACACAATGTTTTCAGTAAAAACACCCATACTTATTTTTTAGGGTACTCTTTACTTAAGAAAGAATCTAATACAAAAATATTTTAGAGACAATTAGACATGTAAGAAGATATGTATATATTGGATACATGCGAAGTTGCTGGACTAGTTAATATCTTAATTAACACATAAAATATTCTTTGACCTTTTCACTATTAATATAGTAGTTTCATAATATGTCATTAAATATTTTTGTATATAAATTTTATAGTTTCTTGTACTTTTACATTAAAAATTGAATTGCTGGATTATCCGAAATCGAGCCAGTGCTTCCTTTATTTCAGGTCATCCGAGTTCTATTGCGCATGTGTAGATTTTGTTTCATTTATGTGTCTATAATGGCTCTTTACAAGCCACTACATTGTTAGAATGAATCGTTTTCTGAGAAAGTAATAAACACATGCGAAAGTAAATAATCCTAGTCAATCCCTTCAAAGCCAACTTGAGAATTTACAGAAATAAGTCCTTTATTCAGATGAGAAACATAGTTGGATGATGGCATGCTGTGAATGTATAAATTATTATTATCAGCTAAAGCAAGGTTGACCAACATACAGCCTGCTGGCCACAATCTAGCCTGCCAACATCTGTTTGTAATGAAAGAAAAAAAAAAGATTTTTTAAAAATCAGGAAAACCGCATGTCATCCCTTTCCATATCGCAAGCGAACACTTAAAGAACCAAAAGAAACTCTGAAAAGAGGGTGGGTGTTTTTTTATATATATATTTTTTTTTACGAAATTCACTGAAGCCACTGGCCTGCGAGATCCATGAAATTTTTTAAATGGCCCTCTATGCAAAAAGGTTAGACAACCCTGGGCTACATATATACATATACTTATATACATAACATAGTAATGGCACACCGCTACTACATATATGCTTCCATAGATTCAGATATAATAGAAAATAGTTGAATGGCTGAATCACTGAGCGAGTCTGCTTGTTTATGAGAGATGAGCAAAATCATTGATTCTTTCTGTAAATGCTTTGACTTGTTATACATAGGTCAAATGATTCTGGACAGGTCAGAGAGAGAGAGAGAGCTTACACATGTTAGCTTGTCAGAAAAATAAACAACTGACTAACACTTGTTTACTTATTGAGCTCTACTGAGCAAGTTTCTACTTATTTTTTTATACACACATGGAACTTGTTTTTTTCAGTATTGCATAAGGCGTTTCTTGCCACAACACGTTTTTCTAAAAATGAAGTCTCTTCTTTCATGAACTAAAGTTTGCATTTGTAAATGGTTATTATTTTAATTACTTTTGTCTAATATAGCCTACGCATGCACAAAATTAATACTGTATTGACATACTGTAAATCAATTTGCAGCTATTGGACGAACGCTCATTCCCCGTTACTTCCGGAGTATTTTTGAAGGTGATGTGACAGACTTATACTTCAATCTGAAGAATATCAAAGAATCTTTCCATAACACAACAATCACTTTAGACAGTGATCAATGCACAATGGTAGCTCATCATGGGAAACAACCCATGTACAACAAGGTAATTATAGTTTTTTTTTTCCCGTAACTTGACTGGTGAGCTTAATGAAGATAAAGATAACCAAGCTTGGGTGTTGAAAGGGTATTCTAAATCCTCTATTTTTTACTCAGTTCTGGATAATGAAGGAATATTCATATATTTCAGGAGTTATGTTAAACTGTTTATTTTTAAGAGAGCTCAACGAAATTTTGAAATGATTTGGGGATGGGGGCTATGTATAATTGAAAGTACACACACATTTCTCTGGAATCTTGATTATGTAAGATATTATTACCCTTCACAGGGATAACACAATTGCCAAATAATGGTCAACACACAAAGCCACCGGGGCGAGATTTTTGTGAGTTTTTCGTGGGGAATTTGTTATCCCCGTGTATTATTTCGTGGCAATTGTGTTATCCCTGTGAAGGGTAATAATATCCTGCAACTTAATATATGGAGAAAAAAGCGTTTGTTCTTGTTCTCATTCGTCTAGTAGGTCAAGACACCGCGGGCTAATTGCGGGGACCCTGGTTCGAATCCGGGATGAGGACGGCGTCTCTTTTTCCCCTAAACAGAAAATAGCTCTAGTTTGAGCTACTGATATGTGGGTGTCAAATTTATTTGTAATAAAAAATCCTCCACGAAAAACTCACAAAAATCTCACCTCAGTGGCTTTGTGTGTTGACCATTATTTGGTAATTGTGTTATCCCTGTGAAGGGTAATAATATCTTACATCCTCATATATGGAGAAAAATGCGTTTGTTCTTGTCCTCATTCGTCTAGTAGGTCAAGACACCGCGGGCTCAACGCAGGGACCCTGGGTCGAATCCAGGATGGGGACGGCACCTCTTTTTCTCCTAAACAAAAATAACTCTTTTTTGATAATAGCTCTAGTTTGAGCTACTAATACGTGGGTGTCAAATTTATTTGTAATAATCTTGATTATGTTTTCTCATTATTTAGATGATGGGCGGGCAATACCCTAATGAACTTATGAAGGAACAGCTTGCCAAGGACAATGCTGTTGTGGTAAGAATCCACGTTTTAGATCATATCTCGTTAATAGTATCTTATTAAAGTCTATTAAGAGGTATTTAATGAAGATGATTTGTATGATATTTGCTTTGTAATTTCTTAGGTCTGCACTGAAGGCAGGCTGATCGTCGAATTTACTTTTGATGACCTGATGCGGATTAAATCTTGGCATTTTGCCACCAGGCAACATAGAGAATTAGTGCCAAGGAGCTTAATTGCATTACAGGTATAGCATTACAACATTTTTGTAGTGTTTGAAGTCATTTTTCTCATGATTAGTGTCATCAACACTGTTTGTTATATTTACTTAAAACAACCCTCACTACTTTTTAAAACTTTGTCTTTGAAGGGGTTGAATTAATATTATATAATAATGACTTGTTTGTTATTATTAGTATATACAAATTATTTGTGTTTTCATTTTACAGGCACAGCAGCAAGATCCAGCAATGCTTGAGCAGTTATCAAAGAACATAACACGACAAGGCCTTACTAACTCCACACTCAATTATTTGAGGGTAAGCATTTGGCAAGGAATTTCTAATTTTAACCTAGCCATGGTTGCATTGTGTATAGTTTTGAGTGGCCTCAATAAGCCTGGGTCGCTGAGTTCTAACTAGTTCGGAGCTTCACTAAAGTGATGTAGACCTAACATATTCATTTAGTGTGCTGTTAACATGAGTTCAAAAATGCAGGTGTGTGATAGAATGTGTACCTTTTTCTTCCCCCCTCCCCCTACGGTCCCTGTGGTTTCGTCCTCTTAAGCCAGTATTTCTCAACCCTTATGAGACCGTGGCTCAGTAAATTCTTTTTTTTTATATGATGCAGGCCTGATGCCAACAAATGTATTCGTGAATACCTTTCCATTTTTTCAAAGTTCATACCTTAAATAAACTATGTAAGGTGTTATTATCCTTCACAGGGATAACACAATTACCACATAATGGTCAACACAGAAAATCCTTTGGGGCCAAGTTTTTTGTGATTTTTCGTGGGGAATAATTATACATGGAAATTCAAACACCCACATTTATTAGCTCATACTAGAACTTTTTGTTTTGGGAGAAAAAAGAGATGCCATCCTTATCCGGCATCTATTTTTTCTCCTAAAACCAAAAGCTCTACTATGAGCTAATAAGCGTGGGTGTCGGAATTTTCACGTATCTTAAACTATCATAAGTATGAATAATTATGGCATAATAACAAAGAGTATCAGTACATTCCCATTAATATACACTTTGCTGATGCACTTCCTTGCTGATTGGTCACTGGCATTTGCAACATAGATGTTCATTCGTTCAGTTTAAATGGTGCTGGATTACACATTATAGGAAGTAGGAATAGGGCTAGCGATCTTGGGGGGAGGGTCTATTTAGGGGGCTTGATATTGGCCCAATTTTAGGAGCTATTTTTTTAATCTTGTTTATTTATGCATAAATGTCAGAGTTTCATTATTTATAAACCTGAATATTATAAATAATAAACTTCAAAGAACAACTCGCGATTTATTGGTTGAGTATTGCAGAGACCACATTCATTAGGGGCCCATTCTCTCTCTTTCCAGCCTGGGGCCCTTAAGATCCTTAATCTGGGACTTGTTTTAAGAACAGGGGATGTGTCGCTCATTGTTGTGCTTGCAGGCAAATTTTATAACTGGTCATAATGAGAGGCATACTCTTTCTCTAATACTAAAAGATTTCGATGTCTGGAAATTCTTGATTATTCGTGAACACTCACATATATTCATGGCTTGGTCTTTGGCATTTTCTGCGCAGATAATATTTAGGCATTCTGGTTGTGAGTTTTCCGATGCATTTGCGACTATTCTTTTTTTCAGAATATTTCCATGACAAAATATCTATTCTTAAGAAATGCTCAGGAAACTAAAATGACAAATTCCAGGAGAATCTCTCGCGGCCCGGTATAATTGATGCCAGGGCCCTACAGTTGAGAAACACTACTCTGGGTAGCAGAAGTTCTGTCTCTTTAGAAAACTGGAAGTCTTAGCACAGCATGACTTTAGTTGTCTTTATGCTATAAAATACAAACAGCAACCGAACAATTTCTGACTTAATTACTGTTTTGTGAATGTAAAGTCTTATACCACTAATATACATTATAGAGCCATGCGGCATACAACCGCCTCGTCTGTTTATTAAAAACACTTAACGTTTCACTTCATTCTTTGCGGAGCATCCTCAGAAGCAGCATCCACAGCCAACCAAGTTTCCCTTTGCAAAAATGCAAGACTTTCTCTTGGTTGCTCGGCAGAAAATAAATGGTTAAAAATATGAGATATATTTTATAGTACCTTTTCTCTGGCTTCCCCCGATGGATGATGCGCTCTGATTTATTGGTTGTTGGATGAAGGTTGTCTCTCATTGACCCAGAGGGTGGCGAGTTTAGATTGGCTGAATGAGGCCCAGCTTTTTTGGGAATTCCTGCCTAAAAATTCACAAAAAGTCGGGTTGCTGTTACAAAACACATAAAAGTCGGGTTGCTGTTGCTTCTGAGGATGCTCCGCATAGCACGAGTGAAACGTTAAGTGTTTTTAATAAACAGACGCGGTGGAATATCCCGCAAAGCTCTATAATGTATATTAATAGACGTGAATGTCTTATACCACTACTTCATTTTAATCTTTTTAAGTGTGTATGTTATTCACTTACACAAATAAAATTATCTTTGGAAAATTTTATGTTCTGTGGTATACATTTCCAGCTTTGTGTCATTTTGGAACCAATGCAAGAATTGATGTCACGGCATAAGGCCTATTCGCTGAGCCCCCGGGATTGCCTCAAGACAACACTGTTTCAGAAATGGCAGCGAATGATTGCGCCACCTGGTGAGTTATTTCAAAAATATGCACTTTTTTTTTTTACTGTGTTGCTCACTATTTCACATGATTTACATGAAGCCACATTCTTTGAACTTTTCATCTAACCACTTTAACACTAAATTTCTAACTTTTTTTAATATCACATGACCAACTTTGCGCTCTCGAAGTTGGAGAAAAGCTAAAGAACACATACAGTATTTTGTTATTGTTTATAATGCGAAGCATAGATGGTGGCTGTCATGCAAATTGTGCTAGCTTATTCCATTATTAATCCCATTAGGTGCTTCTCACTGCGGGGGCCGTAACGAAATTAAATCTCAACCGGACGTAGGTATGTGTCATGTCTATTGGCGTTGCATTTTCCATAAACTATCGGGTAAATCTTACTGGTGATGGTTGAAGCCATATTTTCTTTACTATTTCTGTGATTCACAAAAAATGCTTTAGTGTTTCTACGAATCACAAAATTTCTTTGTTTCTGTGATTTACGGAAAATTTCTTTTGTGTTACTGTAATTCAACTCACAAAATGTTTCTTTCCTGTTTCTTTACGTATGTTTTCCTTTCTCTCCTAAACGTTATTGTATGCATGATTTGCTAAAATAATAATTTATATTACAAAAAATGTTGCAAAAAATAGGTATTTTTCTCAATTTAGTACCATACTCTCTGAGTAATTATGGCTTTATTTATGTTATAGTAGATATTTATGTACTTAACACTTAACTGGCCACACATTTCAAGCTGAAAATACTGACTGTTTCCAGTAATTTTCTTTTGAAGCAGTCTGTTATATTGATCAAATACTTTTTTTACGTAATATAACAGTGCACTTCTTTTCACGTATTATGATGTTCACTTCTTTTCACATATTATAATAGTGTACTTCTTTTCAAATGTTAAACAGCAGCAGATTGTGAATCAGATTGTAAACATGTAAATGGGACAGTGGCCAGTTATATGTTAAACGATTTTTTTAAAATGCTGCGATCAGAGAAAGATTTTATAAGCTGTCTCAGTATTATTTTTCGTAAACCTAGCCCTGCTTTACATTTTATATATTTAAATTTGTTACATTCCTTTGTTAAGAGTGTATAGTTTAAAATTATGAAAATTAAAACAGTAGTCCCTGAAATCCATGATGTGAACCATGACCCCTGTGCATTATTAATTGGGGGGTAATTAATAATGATTTTTATTAAAATATTTAAGCGTATTAATAATACGCTTAGTTTTACTTTAAAACAGTTCGTTGGTTTTTTTTTCTTTATTTGAAGCTACTCTAGAATTCATTTTAATCTAAAACGATAGGAATTTAAAAGTTGGGGGTGAACGTTTTAGATGAGAGAAAGGGCTCAGATTATTAGAAGTTTGAATTACCGATATTCTGTTATACTTTTAAAGGATGCTAATCACTTAAATTTGTCTAAAGCGTTAATCCACAGAGTTGTTAATAAAGTTCTGTACTAAACGATATAACCATCTTAGCAGAATAATTTGTTTAAAGTACAGAACGAATAACATAAAAAAAAGTGGATTGCATGCTATCATAAAAATGATGCGTATTTCAGCTTGGTTGGCACAGTATAACCTTTGTTTTTAGGCCATAAAAATTTAACTATCAATGTAGTTCTTTAAAATTATCGGGGGAAGGGAGCTGAAGCACATTATGTACATTTATACAATACACTACATGTAAAATTGCAATTTATTCCAAATCAGTGGGGGAATCTACGGAGGGGGCATTCACCCATATAACTCATGTAACCACTTAGCTTACAATGTCGTGTCAGAGACGTGGTGAGGCGGCCGTGCCAAATGTAAATAAAACGTCTCAGAAACGTTGTAGAGCTGATCAGGCTGCATGCGACGTTCACTCAGTTTTCTTTACCGCATTCGGAACTGCAGACTTACTTTTTACGAGAAATTATAAAAGGCACGCGCGTTTATGGCACGCGCTATTGGAAATTAAATCGTAAGGCAAGGGGTTAAAGGTATGGATTGAATGTTGTGTTAGAGGTGGATTACATCCTATTAAAATATAGATAGAGTACCCTAATTCTATTCTAGGACGGGGACAATGTCTCTTTTTCTCCTATACTGAAAAAGCTCCAGATAGAACATAAACGTGGATGTCAAAATTATTATTCATAATTGGGTGCACTGTTGGAAATATGGAATAATACGATATGTGCAGATTTCGATTTTTTACATGCCTCATTCTTAAACAGTAATCTTGTGGTTGCACTCTGTGAATGCTTATGCAAGTGGTTGCATTCAAACCTAAAATGACTACTCTCAAGCTAACATGGGGCCGAACTTTCCTCCTTGAATAAATTCGTTACGCAGATATTATGTAGCTTTTGCACATTTCACTATCTGTGTGCTAAACTGAAAAAATGTAATGCCATCATATCGCTGGCTGTTATTGTTATGTTGTAAATAAGGTTGTGGGCATTACTATAACAACAACATGATGTCAATGAATGTTTTTTCCAATGTAACATACAGGTAGTAAAATGATGGCTGTGAAATTGACTCTTTTATTAATGTGACTAAAATATATATATGGGTTTGTGAAGATCCTTGGTTAATCCACAGGTGACATTAGTAGTGGGGGGCAGCAAGGGGACCCATCCTCCCAATGTTAGTCTGGTTCCATGTCCCCTCAATTTCAAACAAAATGCCTTCTGTGGTGTGTCCCCACCCCAATATTTTTATGCCATCGGCGCCCATAGGATAATCAGTCACAACAAGTAAAATCATAATGCCGAGAATAAATAATAACTTGAATGAAATGTGACGAGGAATGCAATTTTTGCTTTATTTTGGCTAGATTTGCCAGCTTTTGATTAAGTCTGGTAACACATTTATATGTAATTGTATTTTGGCGTAAGGTAGCTGGCCTTAGATTTGTTTTCTAGGTAGCTAAACTTCGCTCTAAAATGTTACCGTTTTATAAAATTGTTATTTTATCTAGTTCAACATTCCTGACCTTCAAACCAAGAATGTTTTGGATTTTTTTCCGGATTTCATAATGCGTAATTATGGGCCGTTTGAAAAAAAAACTTAATTTTCAATTGTAACTGGCTATGTATAGTGACATTGCATTTTTCTTACCTCAAGTATATCTTGCAAATATTTCACAATTCAATCTTATCTACTGACATAACTTCGAGGGCGAATGTGAGTTGTTTAGCGCTCAAAACTAAAATGTACTTTGGATAATCAGGGTTGTCATGCACCTCGAAAATCTGGAATTACCAGGGAATTTAAAGTTACTCTTAAAGATCAGGGAAAACGAGATTTTTTGGACAAACCTGGAAAAGTCGGACGAAAGCCTTCTTAACTTCTATTTTGAATAGTTAAATCTCCCGCGAATGTGGAATCAGTTTCCTCCACAACCAAAATTCAGTTGAAAGTTGCTTTTGATTGGTTGGCAATTTTGCCCATAAAATCGGGGGAAAACATGGAAAAATCAAAGAAATTTTTTTGCCACTGTGAGTGAAAACCCTAATAATATAATCATGGGTGCCACTCTTCCGTCCTGAGGGCGGAAATCCGTCTTTTGAATTTTTTAAAAGCCTGCAGAGATAGTTGGGTTTTTGTTTCTTACAGTTCCCTCTTATTTGTACACTTAGTGAACCTCAAATTTCAGTCTTGGTTTGAGCACATTAATGGCACCCATGACTATAATAGATGAGCCAAGGTGTTGTCTAGATTTTGGGAGGGCCAGTGCATGTTCTGTATAGATGTACAGCAACCAGACAGATTGCATTTTGAGAAATATTTTATATTCATTTTGATTAAGTGAATCATTTTGTATTTGTTAAAGAAAAGCCCAACATTTACCTGTTTATATTTCTTCTTCATTCTTTTTTAAATTTAAAAGCACTGCCAGGGATCTAGAAAAACAGTGTGAAGGCAAATGTATTAGTTTCATGCATGCATTTTAGAGATAAATAATTAAAAAAAAAAAGTGGTGTGTGTGTATTTAAAGTTGACTATTTTAATTTCAAAATTTTTCGTTTCACACACATTTGTAATGTGGTCCGTTCTACTACTGATGCAAAAGTTTGCATGTCTTTGTCCAGTTGATGAAAATTACGTTAAATGTGAATGATTTTGCTATTTGAAAACTTGCAGAAACTCAAAGACCACCAAGCAAACGCAGGAAAAGGAAGTCGTCTGCGACGAACAATGCCAACAGCACAGGTCCAGGGAAGAAAAAAAATAACATGTCACCTGGTCCCCAGAGTTTCTCACTCGCTTCACAGGTAGGTTTACTTTTCAGAATAAAATGGGAGTTTAATTGATTTATTAAAACTCCATTGTTTCAAGCTTTCCTTTTGCAAATTTTGCTTCGACATGAGAGTGAATGCTAACATATAAACTTGCAGCTGCAATAAGCTTATTTAAATTATTTTCTATGTTTGAAATGCTTTACTAAATTATTATTAATTATATAATTATTACAGTTATTAGAGAAAAATTAGTTTAAGGGTGTGTATTGCATCATTGCCTATTTTCACTCATATCCATAACTTGTCCAGAAATATTTTGTTCGACACTTCCCTTAGAGATCGGAAAAATCACTCCTTGACCAATTCAGCAAACTGTTTTGCCCATCTCTAAGAGATAGGAAAATTGTCACGCTGATTCAGTTAGTAACCGATTTTTCACATCTCTAACTCCCACTCTTCCTCCCTAGCCGATAACCTGTTTTTAAGTTACCGTAGCTTTTCAGCCTATGGATAATAGGGCTAAGGTAGTTCGATAGCCAGAAAATATGGTTAGAAGTATTAAATGGAATAGACACAGGGGTAAGTATAATGTATTTTATGGACCATGCAGTGGAAGAATTTTTGGCAGAAATTACCTTACTACAATGTTTTAATTTTGAATCATGCAATCTCCATTTGTGTTGATTCTGAAAATATTACTTTTATTGTGACAATGCCTCATTGATTGCAATCATCACCTTGAATTTAACAAACCATGTTTTATTTCCACAACCGTGATTGAGTGAAAACATTGTTACTAAGAGATCATCCGTCCCATCTCATGTGCCCATATGATGTAGTTAAAGGTTATATAAAATATACAGATCCTTAGGATTTGCGAAATAACCCTTTTCTGTTAACTGTTTATGTAATGGTTAGTTATAAATTTCAATTTTTTTTATGTAAACAAATTAATATTTAGTTAATTACATGTAAATTAATCATATCCCTTTAGAGATAATTGTTGTCAATTACGTTTACAAATTCGCGTGCAAGCTGATTTTTTTTTTTTTTTCTTTTAAATTTCTTCACTAATAACTATTGACAGTAAAATGATTTAAATCATTTATCAATTTTTTTCTTTTTCTCTTTTATTAATTAGAATCCAAGCTCAACGCAAGCGTAGCCAAGTGTTTGGTGGCAGGTATCTTGGAATCCTTTTTTGTGTATTCAGCGTTTTTAAACCAGTCACACATTTAATAATGAATATTCATTCTTGAAAATGGATGAACTGAATTGAAAATATTGTTGACGAGTTGGCTTTCACATTGGCATTTTATTTCACATAGCTTGTGCCAAATTTTTCTGTTTGGTTTAGCACTAAAGTAGAAATTCTTTAGCATCTGAAGTTTAAATTATCCTTAGGAAGAGATTTTTAATTAGAATTCAAAAGTAATGTCTTTCATTTCTGTTACAAATATGAAAAGTGAAAACATTTTTAGTTTGCTCCCTTTTAAATCTCATGTTTCTTATATATGTACAAGTTCGTTTCAAATATCTCTAAATGTGGAATAAAAATTGCCACGCAGCTTTTAATGGGAAATCTAACAATTGTTCCATGGTTGTAGTCATATTTCTTGAGCTTACTAGATTGGATTTGATTCCCAGAATCAACACTCTACCCCATGTGTGTTGTGCATATGCATATTCAGATTCATATTATGCTATTTCCCTGATGCTGGATGACTAGCTTGTAGTTCGGAGTCACAAAAATGCAGCCAATGATAAAAGAATAAATAAGGGAAATGGGGAAAATTTGAGTTAAATTCTGGTTCTGCAGTGGTAACCATTTGCCTAACGTATCAGTTAACACAGATTCAACTTCTAACTGTACCAAAATAGAAAGTTTACTGACAAATTGCTCACTGTAGTCCACAGTTGATTATCTCATCCTCACGAGGTTCAGATTCCTCAGAAAACTGTAGGTCCAGGGGCTAGAGGTCAGTTTGGTCTCATTTTTCGAGGCCCGAAGACTTGCAGTTTGAGCCCAAAACCTCAAATACTACTTTAACCCCTTGATGTATGATTTAAATTTTAAAAAAATTGCTTTTAATTTCTTTCTAGTTTTCATATACATGCGTATTTCTACAATCCTCGAAAACGAATCACATAATTGTATTCTTAGGAGAATTTAGATATTGAAAAGTCGGGTTTTCGGCTTGAATTGTATCCGTCTGATGAGCCTACCTCATCTCCTCCAGGTGTAATATGCCTTTTGCTGTTCTTGCGTTGTGAAACACGACTTAGCTATAAGCTTCTGTTAAGCCGCAGTCGTAAGATGAACTCTTATGAAAGTTGCACATTAAGAGACTTTAAATTTTCTTAATTGAGAAGTAAGAAAATGTCCATTCGAACAGTGGATGTTCTATTGCCGGTATCCGGCTCTAATTTATAATTGTGTTTTAATTTCTTATTTTTCATCATAAACAGTCAATCGATATACTATGAAATAGCATAATGAATAGAAGGATAGGTGAGCTCACAATGAGCTGGTGAACTGTCATAGAAACTCATTACATTTTTCTCATGTGGAATGGCAAAATAGCCCTTCCCAGAATGTCCCAATGAGCAGACAAGCCTCACCAGAGTAGCTTGAACCAAAAAGAATCCTTACAAGTATCGCTCAGCCCCACAAAAAAACGTATGTACTTCAGCTTGGTTGTCACAGAATGACCTTTGCTCTTCTTATGTCATTAAAATGTAGCCACAGCCCCAATAAAGCGTAGCTCTCCTAACTGTTTACCCCCACCGAAGCATAGCTTACCTAACTGCTTACCGAAACCTGGTTTGGTTCTCTATGCCTTAAGATATACAAATGCCTTGGAACATTGTAGGTCCCGGCGCAGCATGACTCTGTGCTTGCATCATAAAACTCAAACTGAAACGTGGCACCCTTATTTGTACTATACTTCAAAGCAAATCCTAAAGGGCATATGTCTTCAAAGGCACTATTCTCGCCCCCATAGATCAAACCTTTATTTTTGGAATGGTTGTAGCTTTTGCTAACCTCGATGCCACTGTAGGTCTTGCCATGTCAAGCAAAGTCTACATTATAAAGCGAACTCCAGGAGGCAAGATTTTTTTTTTAAACTTCCCCCTAAAAAAATTAAAACGGTTAATAAAATGAGATCTATTGAAGCACACACACAATGAAATGAAATACGTAGTCAGCTAACGAGACTATTATATGTCAACCTTAAACCAATCAATAACTTTCTACTTAAATTAAATATCTTTCTCTGTTATGAATATTTCGTATTTAGCTATCAAATCAATACTTTTTATGATTTTAAGATGTTTTGATATTTATGGAAATTGCGAAAACTGATTGTTTATTTTTATACTTTTTTTTGCTTATTTCATCTCTTTCTGATGCATTTTTTTTTTTTTTTTTAAAGCTGACTTTAAGCATTCTTGTGAACTCCACGCCGTTTTAAAATGTCATTTCTCGAGTCTATATATATTTTTATGAAGCAAAATGCTGAAGTGTGAAAGTTGACTTTGTTTTCAATTGTGATGTTCTCTCATCTATCAATTTAAGTATAAAAACAGGTGAATTTGCCAGATATTATAATTTAAAAAGCTGTAATACACTAGAGGTTTCCGAGCTACTTCCTTTGTCATGTTCTATTTGTTTAATGTGTCACCACTTATGTTCATTTGCTCTATAATGTTTCATTGTTATTTGTGTTTGCAGTTTCATTTGTTAATCTTGCAAGCATTTTTAATTTGCCCTCCCACCCCTCTGTCAATCAATTAAAGTACACCAAACACCGTGTTTGGTGCATAACCCCCAACAAATTCTGGCAACTTCACCTGCCTTATTTACTCCCATCTAGCGGAGATTGCGATTCTGTCCGGCCAGAAAGTTCCCAGAATTTGTTTTTATTTTCCATTAACCTTTACGTAATTTTTCTAACCTCAGTACGTTATGTTTTCTGAAAAAAAAAAAAACTTACATTTTATTATAACAAGACACTATAAAGTTTCACCATAAGATTCAGTGATAGCTGTTATTTCGACACTGAAGTTGATCACAAACCATACAGCAATTATATGAAGGTTTCATATCGGAACGTTTCGAACATAGGGAGCATAAGTGTAGCCAGAGAGCAAATTTAGAAGTTGTAAACCCCACCATTGCAATGAAATTTTATATATTTAACATAGGAATATATGAGTTGTAGCTCTGTAATCCCTTATGATCTTTCTGCCTACGCTACTAATGGGGAGTAGATTTTTTCTGGAATCACTGGACACTCGCAGCTTGAGAAATTGTACTATTAATATTTCGAAACCTTTACCTGAAGCATGCAAGATTTTTACTGAATTTCGAGTTGGGAATGGCCATTCGGTGACATCCAGCAAAAAGGATTTCTCCATATGTGAATGTCCAACAAGGTCAAACGATATAGTATAACCTTAGGACTTCTGTTGTCCTCATTTTACTTTTACTTGACAAAAAAGGAAGGAGGATATTTAACTCTAAAAACGTTGTGTTCTTGAACCTTGCGCCAGTGTCGAAATAATAGTTATTATCTCATAAGATATTAATATGCAAAACGATCTATGATTAATTATGCTTGTATTTTCAAAAGTAATTGTAATCAAATTAAAACTTTTCTTCGATGGATATAATCATGCCCATATCCAGAGGGAGGGATCTTGGTCCTCTCACCCCGAAACTAAGTTTTTAATAAGGCTTGGCTGTGGCCATGCATGCTATAAAAATTTTTGAATCCCCAAGAACTAAATCCTGGCTACAGTCTTGTATATAGTAAATCAAAGTTTCTTGGTCGGAATTCTGGGAAGCCCTGAGATTCAATGTAAGGTATTTAAGGGATCTATGAATGATCAAAATTAAAAACCAACTTACAGATTACACTAACTCACTGTAGCTTTTCACAGGTATAATTTTTAATAAGGGCTACCTGGGATTTGAAAAATATTTTGAGGATCCATCTAGGGTAAAAAGAGTGAGTTAAATCGACACATTTGTGCTTGAAAAGTTTTACTTTATATATGTGTGTATATTGTGGTTAGCATTTTACAATAAAGTGCTGTTTCATTTTATATAATCATTTGGCCAACCCCTTCATATGTTTGGAACTGTTGTAAACATTGATTTTGTCATCATGAGCTAGTTTTGATTCTCTCCCAAACAGTTCTGGTGACTTTATTGCAGCTGACCCATAATTTCGCAGTTTTGAATATTCGGAGTTCGTTTTCCCAGCCCATCTTTACTTAACTTAAAAGTTAAGGGCTGGTGTTTGGCTGAATGCTGAAATGCAGGGGTGCTCATTCACAGTTTGAAGAAAGACCAGAAGTGATTGTGTTCTCGAATTTTCGTAAATTCTGGGAATTTCAACTTGCCTCTTCCGGGATTTCTTTTTAAAAATTACAAAAAATTTCGTTTTGTTTCCTATAATTTGTTATATTCCGTTGGAAAATATTTTTTTGGAATTCCTTTGTTTTACCAAAAATATTAAGTAACTTTCAGTGAATTTTCTAGTATGTTCAGAGAATATGGTTTGGACTTACAATCCCCCTAAGTATGACTTAGGGGGATTCACAACTTCATCGAATTTCTCTGCAGATCCCAGAGAAGGAAAAGGGTGGTAATTATGGCCACCCAAGAGAAAGTCATGATTATACACACAATCTGCATTAGTTTCTCCCATAAAGCCCGAGTATATTAGAAAATAATTATCAACGTTTATGTCAAAAACATTGTGCAACAGGCCATTTTGCTAAAGCAAAGTTCGGTTGACCAGGGTTTTACTGTGATTACATTCGGAAATATGTTGAGGAAACGCGTAATTTATCTAGCAACTATATTTCTATTTATTTATAATTTGAAAATTTTCTTGTGTTTTTTAAAAAAAAATATTATTTTCAGGATGTGATGGTTGTGGGTGAACCTTCGTTGATGGGTGGTGAGTTTGGTGATGAAGATGAACGCCTCATTACTCGCTTAGAAAACACACAGTATGACTCATCTACAGCCTCTGCAAATGGTCTAGATGATAATGACGATTTTTCTGGCAATCCCATGGGTCCCGGATCCAATCCAGGTGGAGGTCCTCCATCTTCATGGAGTGGGGGCCCACCTCAGTCGCAGCCTCCGGAAAGAAATCCTTCCAGAGGACCAGGATCTGTGCCCCAAGCACCTAATCAGGATGATAAAAAAGCTTCTCCGGCCATCAGCCAATGAGGCATAACTGTTTTTCAAACCAAGCCGCAACAAGAAATATTTCAACATGGCCATCATTTCCTGTTGTGAATATGTTTACTTTTACCCATGTAAATATTTTTAGACACCAAACGTAGGTTGTTCTCATGGAAAAAAAACATTAATCCACACCCACCTTTCACTAATTCCTCCTGGACTTCAAAATCCCGTTTTTGGGAAATTGCTATAGAAATGAAATCATTTGATGGGAAGTAATTTTTCATTCTGTTTTTAATTTAGAAATTTCATTCGTTTGTATGTTTAGAATGCATTTCATATTTGTGCTGTTTATATTATTGAAAAGCGATAAATTTCTGTTGTCCAGTTAACAGTATTAAAACACAAAAATGTTATGATCTGCAGTGAAACTCTCGAATCAAGGCACACAAGCTGGTATTGATGGAAATAGAAACCCTGTTGCTTGTTTATTGTTGCAAAGTGAAACAGTATTTTCTGTGAGGATGGCTTGCTTGCTCAATTTTTTTTTTCCTTCTGTTCTTGTGGTTAATGTGTCATAATTTGTTTATCATCATGAGGAATGGGGTAGATCAAAGTCAAACATCAATGTATTGTATTTATTAATGGTAGTTTGTGGTACAGTAAAATACAATGTATTAAAAACTTTTTAAAAAATAAAGTATTTTAAACTTTCATGCATTTTGTGTAAGCTTAATTTTTTATTTTACATCAACATTTCACATACGCTTTGTTAGAAAATAAAATCATGGACTGGGAAAGTATGGAAACTTGCCTAGCATTTAACGTTGCAGTAAATCTTCGATTGTCCAATCCTTGAGTTATCATGGTAAAACTTCCAAATATATCCGATTTGAACCTAAAATCTGGCCTTGTTATGGTAACACATTCGCCCACCATGCAGTTATCTTGGGTTCGACTCCCAACTGTGCTCTTTAAAAAAGAGTTTAACGCTTGCCAACTAATTGCTCACTGTTGTCCAGAGGTTGGTTCCCTAGACCTTAAGAGGTTAAAATTTCTCAAAAAAAGATGGGTCCTGGCACAGCATAACTCTTGTTGTCTTCACGCTATAAAAAACTTGCAAACATTCGAAGCTGAAATCTACAGTTGTTGATTCAGAGAGATCTACTGCACTGAGTGAATCGTAATTCGGAGAACACTACCTACACAACCTCTTCTCTATTTTCTACTTTTGTCAAGATTGAGGTTTGTGTGTAATAACGCATATTTTGAAGGTAAAACTTAAACCAGTGACTGTTGCTGTATTGCTCTTTTAGCATGTGTGGACATGTTGAAATAAACACAGATCAAATTGAGCCATTTATAATTTATTTACATTTATTAGAAGACAATAGATTACCAGACCAATACTTGGCCACAACCATATTCCTGTTCAACTTAACCTGACAGTGGAGGAAAGGCTATGCCTTGTAACCTTCCGCCCTTACAAAATAATTCGTCAGTTAAGTACTGCATTTTTGTGTTAAATTCATCGTCAAATGCAAACAACATATTTATATAATTAATCTAGAATTTTATATATAATGTGTACCCAGTAATATTACATTTCGTCTTTATTTAGGGAAAGATGTGTTTATTACGTCATCGCTTTGATATCCAATAGGGTCAAAGCATGTTTTGGCACAATTTCGAGAAAGTGAATGTTGCAGCAAACCTTCCCCCACCCCAGAACTGGAGGACTATTCATTCTCTGTTCTTTCTTACGGACTTCGCATTTTCGCATGAACGTAATAATGGATACTGCTCCTGTATCGAATAATGATTCTTTTACATTTAACCGCATAAGGCTGGAAAACCACTTGGAAGTTCCGATAAGGTTGTTATGAATGTTTTTTGCAAAATATACCAATATTACCCAAAAAAATCTGACAATGATGTCATAGCGATCGTTTCCAGCTTAACTGGTTTCTCCTTCCAGCTTTCATTCTGTGTATGCTGGATTAAAAGGTAAAGGGAAGTTTTCAACTCTGGAGAAAAAACACCCTCTAAAAGTAGCAATGCATACGAGGATGATTTTTTACATCCTGAGGGCAGAAATTGTGTTTTTTACGTAAAAACGTCTCTCTCTTGCTTCTTGTGATTGCTTTCGTGGCTGAATAGGCCGCGTATTGGCTACTTTGGCTCATTTCGCGCTCTAATTGGACACTTAACGCTGCTTTTTTCCCATTCGCAGTCAGACTATTTTTATCCTAAGCCACGCTTTTCTCGACTAGATGATTAAATCCTCCTTCCAATTGGCCAATTCGGGCTTTTTTTTTTTTTATCAGGAGTGACTTTTCTCATATATTGTGAATTCCGTTTTACCGAAAAATTGTTTTTGATTTGAAATTAATCTGTGGATCGCCAAATAAAGTTGCCTAGCAGCTAGGCGTCTCAGGTCTTCCGGGAGCCAAACGTGTTATGTGCTAGTGAAATCCATCTTTACCCTTCCCAACACCCTTTGTTTTAAATTTTTTATTCTATAAACATTTCTCTTAATATTTTTTCGTCCATCAACACCTGTGGCTCATCGCCGGGACCGGTCATCCGAGGTAAGTGGCACCTATTAATCTATTACTGCGTCCCCCTGGTCATTGTACACTTCCCTCCCCTACTTATGGCAAATAACACTAAGAAAGCACGTAAAAAACGTCGTGGTCCATCTAGCAGCACCCCAGCCCCGTCACTCACCAATTTTCACCAAGTAGTTCTTCATTGCCCCTGTCCCCCAAATCCGCCGTTGGCTTCCCTGAGCCCTCGCCATTACTGACTAACCCACAATTGTTTCAACCAGAAGTCGTCAATGAAATACTTGACTCCATACACACAGACGACCCCTCATCCCTAGAAAGACCCACCGTCAATTTAACGGCCACCGCACCAATTAAGGAAACTCCAAACAACCCAACCCAAAGCCAACTTGTTACTCCAATAAACTTCTCCACCAACATCGCCCCCTCTTCTTTTGACACCGAACTGAGCAATGTCTTGAGCTGTCCACATGAGTTCAAATCCATGACAAGGCACATCTCCCTTTTTATACGCTCTATTTCGGATCACCGTGCCGCCATGAGATTCCTAGAAAACAAGGGAATCCGTTATTACCATATCCAAGTAAATACCGCTCCTAAACCCAAAGTTATCCTCAGGGGACTCTCCCCCTGCACCCCCGCCGACGATATTGCGGCTTCGCTAGACAGTCAGGGCATCACCACAGATGAGGTCCGTCAAATAAGGGGGAGGGGTGGCTATCCAATGCCACTATTCGTGATCACTGTTTCAAATAAAGAAGACCTTGACACCATGTACAGCATCCCCAGTATTTTTCACACCAGGGTTCAAGTTGAGGCACCCAGTGAACCAAAAACACCCACCCTTCAATGTTTTCATTGTATGTTTCACGAATCTTGTGACTTTAAATTTGACCTCTAAGTGCATCAAATGTGGTCAAGACCACACCACTCACGTATGTTTAAAATCAGCTAACATACCCGCCACATGCGCAAACTGTGGTGGCCCACACCCAGCTAATTACAGGGGTTGCCCAGTTTACATCAAAGCCACAAACCAACCTTCATCACAACCTCCTTCAAATAACTTCAACAAGGCAACTAACTCAACAAAACCCCCTCCCATGAACCGACCTAATACCAACCTTAGTTATGCTGCGTTGGCTGCACCTCCACCTCCAACTCACTCATACGACCCAACACAAACTTTACCCAAACGAACCCTTCACACACCCAACCCCTTCAACCGCCCATCCTTCAATAAAGGTTACCATTCAAATCTCTTACACAATCCAATCATCTGACCTTCCCGAACTTTTTTTCCACGTATGGGACATATTTAACCAGGCCTTCCACGCTTTCGTTGATGCTCCCCGAAAATCTAGCCCTTTTTTCTTCCACTGCTCTTCTAAAAATCTCCGAGGCCATTAAATCTTACTGGCCTCCTGTTTGACCCCCCACACACACACACACATGACTCACATCATTTTCCTGAACATGACTGGCTTAACAAATAAGATTCACGAATTATGAGACTTCGTCGTTTGGGAAGGTCCAGATCTGCTCCTACTACAAGAAACTTTCCTCTCCCCGCATGTTAATCACAAAATTCCCAACTACACTTGTACACGTGCCAAACGACCCCACACCGTCAGTAGCACACGATGACCCTCCGGGGCCGTAGCCATTTACCATAAATCAACCTTGAACGCCACCCTCTACTCCCCTCCCCCCCTCTCCCATCTGAAGCTATTGGACTCATCAAACAAACCCTTTAATTTCTTCTCCTTCTATTGCCCCTCCCCTCTGCCTGCCATCTCAACAAAGACATTGAAACCCTCCTTAACCTGTTAACTGGGTATGACGACATTTTTCGTCATGCCCGGAAGACTACCAAAATGCGAATGACGACATTTTTCGTCATTGAAATTAACCGTATTATGTTGAACGCATTACGTTTTATGTAGTTCTTATATATTTAATCCTAGCGTGGTTATATGGTACAGGACGTCCTTCTTTGACACCAAAACCATCTAGACTTATTGAGAGACATTTTGCTGATTACATACCACCCAACTCTTCAAGAGTAAACGTAACCAGGAGATGCAAATTGTGTCATTCAAAAGGTATTAGGAGAGAATCGAGATTCTGGTGTCCTGACTGTAGTGTTGCTTTGTGTATGCCACATTGCTTCAAGAAGTCTCATACTGCAAATTAATTCTTTGAACATTGAAAATACTTGATTTATATATTAAATATCATAAAATTTTTCGTGGAAATAAAAAAAAAATCAATAAGTTAAAAACAATTTTCTTTTATCACTTGAGGTGTGATGACATTACTTATCACTGCGAAAAGAAAAGTCCTCAGTGTGAAACGAGTTTCACAAAATTTTATTCCCCGGTTAACAGGTTAAAGACACCACCACTACTCTCTTGGCTGGAGACTTTAATGCCAAACATCCCTCCTGGAATTCCAGAAGTACTAACTCCAGAGGCCGCAGTCTATACGCGCTCCTAAACAAGTTTCCCCTTTTTCATTATCACCCCC
>QLNU02015359.1:61403361-61466790 GCA_006491805.2 Dysdera silvatica | reverse complement strand
CGACTATATGAAAAGCAAGTTTTAATTTAAATGGAAAAACGACATTTATCAAATTTAACAATTTTTGAAAATTAATCAAAGATCTTTTCGTGCATTTATTAACGATTGGAGGAAGTGTTTACATCGTGGTTTTTTTGTAATAAACCTGCAGCCTTCTGGGCATTGTGTATAACAATCAGTATTGTACCCTATCCCCTTTCGCCGTTTCTAACCTATATGCAATGAAACTTCCTTAACGGACACTACCAAATGTCGGACACCCCTGTTTATCTTTCATCTTTCTCAGTCCCAATCGAGATTTATGGACCCTTAAGCAATTTAGCAGATCGGGCCCCGAAACAATTAGGTTTAATCATCGGCGCCGACGGCATGAAAATATTGGGTGGGGGGACAAGACATCTTTAAAAAGCATTTTATTTGAACTTGAAGGGGAATACAGAACCCTAATGCCAACGTTTTGGGGGACAGGTCCCCCTGTTCCCCCCGCTAACGGCGCCCGTGGGTTTAATAACGAATTGTGTTTGTTAGTTATTGAAGTTGCACGCCAGGCCTTCCCGTTTGATTCCGGGGCCCTTGGGAACCTACTCATCCTTTGTACCGAGCACAATGCTTGTTATCTCTAACCAGCAACATAAAAAGTTTTCATATGTATTGGGGGCAGTGGCAAGCACATATTATATACATTTATATGATATAGGCATATGTGAAATTGCAATTTATTTTCAAACTACTAGGGGTGAGGTCGTGCCCTAAGGACCCATTTTATACTCATAATCATCTTCCATGCTCTCTGCTCATAACTGTCCATACTCTGTGCCTATAACCATCCAGAGGTTTTCGCTGTTTGAGATTTTAATGTATTATTTATTTTCCTACTTGTAACGGCTATATTATTATAAAATAAAAATCAGAGTTATAGGTACAAATTTTAAATATACGTATATACAGGGGTGTTGTTAGGTGCTCATAAAATTGAGTCCCAAGGACCTGCTATGTTTAAAAATGTGGGTATTTTTTGGACAGTGGGTCCCCAAAAAACTTTTCTTACTAAATTTTCCTGGGACACACTATTTTTCTAATATTGGGTCCTGTCCTATTCTGCATATTGTATGCGCTATAATGCATCTTTTATTATATATCAACAGCACCTTTGTATATATAAATAATAAAAGTATTGGTCATTGTTAAATATAAAAATATACACAATTCTTTACAATGTAACATACAATATATTAAATATTTGAAGCATGTTTGTGCATGAAATACAGTAAAACCGCTCTACAACAATATTATACGGACGGAGAAAAATTATCGTTATAGAGGGAGTTATTGTTATAGGGAGGGTTCATTATACAGTAAAACCTGTCTACAACACTATTATACGGACCGAGAAAAATTATCGTTGTTAGGGATTTGTTAGGCCTATATCGGATATCTTTGTAGGGAGGTTTTACTGTATATGTACACAGGCATAGTAGTCCCATATGAGTAGTTCTAGGTGTGGTAGCAGTCAAAAATTACCACCTTCTCAAGGCTGTCGAACGGTTTAGTATATGTACCAAGTTAATAAAATGTTACAAAAGTAATTGATATTGTTTGACAGTTAGGAGATAAAAATTACCTTATTTTAAAATATGCTTGTAAAACCTTTGAAAGTAAATGCAAAGCAGAACCGGTCAAATAAAATTTTTTGAATGGCTGGAGGGAGGGGAGGGGGGAGATTGATCCCCCTCTGCCTTCCCATATGGACACCCATGTACACAGGCAAATTCCTTTCCCAAGTTTTATGTGCAGCGTTTAAAATCTGACCTGAAATAAAATGTGCCTCATAAAATTTTAAATACAACTATTAAAAAAGAAGAGGCCAGTTTTAATTCACACATTATCTATGAACATTTTTATTGAACTTAAATTATCAACACATGTATTAAAATGTGGTGCAACAGTAAAACATCATAAAGAAATACAAAATTTGAAAGCTAGGCATGAGGGAATTGACTTGCTGGAAAACAGATTAAGATAATGATTCTTGAAAGATGTTTGAGTAGAATGACCAAAACCAGAAAGGGACAAACTCTGGAGTTATCCCAGTCGCCAAGGGTGCGTTAATTTCTTTCGCGGATGATGTCATCATGGATTGACGTTTTGCGAGTCATGATTTTTTCTAAATGTTTTGAAAAAAAACTCACCAATGTTGTGGCATGAAGTTTGCTGAACTCGGAATATGACTGTTGAGGATTCGTTCCATTTGGTAAATACAACCTGCTTTCCTTTCATAGATGTTTAAAACCTCTGCATGTGCAGAGGTGAGTTTTTTTCTTTACTATTGCAAGCTTTTGAATTGCAGGGGAGTGTGGCTTCATACTCTGCTGATATTTTTTTGGTGGTGGGGTGTATGGGGAGGGGCTGCTCCCCACTAGGCTTTCATTGATTCATTAAAAATACTGATTTTCAAAAAATACCCTTGCGTCTGAAAGAACCATGGCTAACGCCTAGCATTCATTCTGGCAATGTTCCAAGATACAAGCCAGGTTTCGTGTGTGCTTAGAATTCTCGGACTCATTTTAAGAATATAGCCTGAGTTTCGACGAAAGAAGCTTGGAAACTGGGATAATTCTGGAGTTTCACCATAAAAAGATATCAAAGGGATGATTTAGGCATAGAGTTATATCCTCCCAATAATTTTAAATACTAAATTGGAATTTTATGTAAATTCTAATTATATATGCACTTCTGCTCCATCCCTACCCCCTTTATTAATGTTAAAACTCTGTTACTGAATGGAGACTACTTTTATGTATGTTAGTGTAATTTTGAAACCATTTCTGTTTTAAAGGGATGTCCTGTATCAGAAAATTACCCAGTAGGCATGCGTTAAATAGATAAGAAATGCCTGATCTGAAAACCTGTTTTTTACAGTTATCGAGAATATAATGAAAATTGTGGTGTCTCTCTTATTTCCTCTAGATCTAGTATCCTGATTTAGCTTTTAAGGTTCAACATGACGACGACAGAACTTAACGCTAGTTCAACAACTTTGAAATGGGATCCCAAAAATTTGGAAATCCGAACTCGAACAGTGGAAAAGACTTTGGAACCCCTTGTTATTCAGGTAAATAGGTCAACAATGACACTTGGTTGTTTTGCTGTTTCCAATTTACATGAAATAAAACAGGGTTCAATAACTCTATTGCCTGACATACCCGGAGCATGTACTATTTGTTAACACATGCCCGGCTGGTCATGCAAAATTTTTCATTGTTATTCACCCATTAACACTCTACTGGAAATACTTTCTGTTTGGTGTGGAAAGGCGCATGACGGAGGATTAAAATAAAAAAAAATCAAGATCACAGCTGAGAGACGACGAAACTTTTTTGCTGGAAAGGCTGGTATTAGTTTTTCAATTGAACAACAACAACAAAAAAACCCCAACTATTTGCTTAGAGAACAAGTCCTCATCAGAAAGCAAAAAATAAATGTGAATATGAAAAATATAGAAAATGCTTAGTTTTAGATGAATGGGAAAAAGAGTGCACATGGCTTTGCTGCAGTGAGGATCGGACTGAAATGTGTGCCATAGTTTTCCTAATATTGCTGATGAATTGAGTTCTTACTTCAAAGCGCCTGGTGTTGTAGATGATGCTATATGAATTTCTTCTGTAAGAGCACATAACAAAATGAAGGAACATAATTTATGCATGCAGGCGAAAATGGCTATAGACAAACCCAAGGATGCTCCATTAAATAAATGCTTATTTAATCTAACAGAGGAACAGTGCAAAAAATTTACTATTCTTTTTAACACAGCATATTTTTGTGCTAAAGAAGAATCGGCTTTTACCAAATTTGAAAAATTTTGCAAGCTCCAAATTAAGAATGGAATTGTATGTGCTGTCAACTGTTTAAATGATAAAGGAGGGCATATGTTTGTTCATCATATTGCACAAGTACTGAGAGATCAACTCATTGGAGATTTGAGAAAAGTATGGTTTTTCTGTGTATTGGCAGATGGGAGCACAGATTGCAGCAATACTGAGGAGGACATAGTTTATGTTCAATATATTTCATCTGGTTATCCTTTCACCAAAGTTGTAAATTTTGTGGAATTACAGCATGTGGATGCAGCAGGAGTCCTCAGTGCACATACTCAAGATGAACCATACCCTGGTTCGAATCCAGGATGGGGAAAGCGTCTCTTTTTCTCCAAAATTACATAAGCTCTAGTTTGAGCTATAATTAATACGTGGGTGGCAGAAATTATTGTATAATAAATTCCCCCACGAAAACTCACAAAATTCTCGCCCCGGAGGCTTTCTTGTGTTGACCATATTTGGCAATTGTGTTATCCCTGCGGAGGGTAATACCTTACACTCTGGATGAAGTTCATCTTCTGTTGCGTGATTTACCAGACTGCTGACTTTAAAACTTCATTAAATAACGAAATAATGTGCATAATGGCTACAAGCTTCATTAAATATTTTTTAAGTGTGTAAAAAATATAATTAAGTTCGAATTATTTATAATATTCAATTAAGTTGTTTGAAACATTTTTCTTATATCATAAAATTAATATTTTGAAATTAAGACCATTTCACTTACAAAATTTCTTGTTAGCAAAAATGTTCGCCTGATATAGAAATATATATAATTAAAAAGAGAAAATTGAAAACTGCAAAATATACTCATTCTTCTCAAAATGTGCAAAGGTTGAAAAACACTGTTTTCAGTAGTTCTCTCTGCAATCAATGCATACCTTCCTGGAACATTCTAAGCAAATGGGATTTTTACATAAAAGGTACACATATGCTGTTTTCCTTTTTTTATTGCTGGGGCACTCTTGGCAGGTTTTTTAGGGCGATAACTTTATTTCAACACTAGAATTTTGCGACTGTCCCACAGAGTTATCACTAATTATTCTTCATATATATTGGTGGCGCTGAATAAAATAATCACGACGACGGACCAAAATATAATAAAATTATCTATGTTTATTTCTAATTTTCTCCGCTTTAATTGGAGAATGGTGTTTGCTGATGTAATCAGCGCTTTTAATGAATTGCAATGCGGCCGACGCAGTCGGCGCCTGAATTACAACTGGTTAATACAACAATTTTCCGCAAGGTGGCGGTACAAAGCATGAAAATGGTAGAACTGTTTTATAAGACTTAACCTACTCCGCGCGTTAAAATTTACATAAATTTCAAATCAAAATCAGATTTCTACACTACAAGCAAAAAATTATACAAAATATTTACAATACTTAACAAAACAATTATGTACAAATATGACAAGTAATTAAAAAAAATTCAACAAGTATTAATTGGTAATAAACATATCTTTGCAAGGCCTCGTTTTACAATTCCATGAGCAGTTTTTACAATATCTACTCTAACCTTTTTATCCGCACCAAGCACAACTTCTTGAATTCTGCATAGACACCATTTGTATGGTGGCAAATTGTCTTCCTTTATTAATACCATTGAATATGGAGTAACATTTTCCTTTTCAAATTGCCATTTATGTCGAAGTTGTGAATGATTTAAATAATCGTTACTCCATTTTTTCCACACAATTTGCATTACCTTTGTTGTTCTTTGCCAACGAGATAAGTAATTATCATTTTTTTCAATTAAGTTTGGTTCAGGAACAGAATTAAGTGGACGACCAATTAAATGTCCAGGTGTGAGTGTCTCAAAATCATTTGGGTCAGAAGACATGGGTAATAAAAGTCTGCTGTTTAGTATGCCTTTAATTTGAGTAGTAACAGTAAGAAATTCTTCCAAGGTTAATTTAACTGCACCAATTGTTCTTTGTAAATGGTGTTTAAATGATTTTATTCCACTTTCCCAAATTCCCCCGAATGTTGGAGATCTTGGTGGAATGAAATTCCAATTGATATTTTCTGAGGTTAAGTAGTGAGCTAAATTTTCAGAGGGTTTACTCATCAAATTATGTAGCCTTTTTAATTCAGAATTAGCACCTACGAAATTCTTAGCATTATCTGTTAATATAGACGAGCATTTTCCACGTCTTGCAAAAACACGTTTAAGTGTTGCAATCAGAGCATTTGAGGTCAGATCAGTGACTACTTCTAAATGAATGGCCGTGGTAGCTAAGCATATAAATATGGCAACATACACTTTTTGAAATATTCCCTTTCGTTGGCCTTTATATCTAATTAGAAATGGCCCACAGAAATCAATTCCGCAATTGTAAAATGGGGGGTTTTGATTAACTCTCTCGGATGGAAGATTACCTAATAATTGTTCAGCAGTTTTGGGATTATTTTTAAAGCAAACAATGCATTCGTGAACGATTTTTCTAGCCAGATTTCTTCCCCCTAAAGGCCAAAATTCCTGTCTCACACAATGTAATAATGATTGGGGACCGATATGTATGTTTTTCTTATGGAAATATTCCATTACAATTTTTGTTAATTTATGCTTAGCAGGCAGTAACTTCGGATGTTTTTGATTTAGATTTAAACCTGAATTTTGTAATCGACCACCTACTCGAAGAATGTTATCTTTGTCTAAGAAAGGGCAAAGATTTCTTACCTGACTTTTCCTTAAATGATCACCCTTGCTTAATATTGAAATTTCCTTTACAAATTCCGCTTCTTGGACAAGTTTTACTAGGGTTTTCGATGACTTACATACTTCTGAGTGGGTTAATGGGTCAGTACATGGCTCCTTGGGATTCTTCAAATTATGTAAAAATCTGGAAACATAACTTAAAATGCGACAAAGTTTAGTAAAATCATTATTAATGACTTTTTAAATATTAGCAAAGTTATTGTTCTCATGTACACTTAACACTAAATCACTACAGGATTTCTTGAGTTCAATTTTGAAGTCATCGTTGTCTAAGTAAGGAGTTTTCACTGGATCTGGAATGTCCGAAATCAAGAAAGTGGGACCAGTCCACTATAATGAGTTGGATTGAAGCTCATTAGCTGCTGTTCCTCGTGAAATAATGTCAGCTGGATTATCACGTGTAGAAACGTGCTTCCACTTATAGTCTTTGCATAGAGTCTGAATTTCTGACACTCTATTTGCCACAAATGTTTTAAGTTTGTCAGGAGGTGTGTTGATCCAGGCCAATGTAATGGTAGAATCTATCCACATGTATATGTGGGTGAATTGTAGCTGAAGGATAGGTATTACCCTTGACACAAGTCGTGAGAGAAGTAATGCTGCAAATAATTCCAAACGAGGAATTGTCAATTGCTTTATGGGCGCTACCTTGGATTTGCTGCACAACAGTGAGGTCTGAACAGCTCCTTGGTCACTGGTTGAGCGCAGGTAGATGACTGCACCGAAGGCCCGTTCTGAAGCATCGCAGAAGCCATGAAGCTCAATTTTGATCGCATTGGCAACAACAACATGTCTAGGTATTTGTAATTTGTTTATCTCGGAAAGTTGTTTCAGGAAGTTGATCCAGTCTTTAGCTTCCTTTGGCGGGATTGGATCCGACCAATTTAGTTTAAGTGTCCAAAGTCCTTGTAAGAAGATTTTAGCTCTAGATATCACGGGTCCGATGAGACCTAATGGATCAAACAGTCTTGCTATTGTAGACAGGACGTCCCGTTTTGTGAAGCTATCCTGGAGGTTTGTAGCTACCTTGAAAGTGAAGTAATCTGACTGAGGTCGCCAGAGCATTCCTAGAGTTTTCACTGTATCGTGCTGCGAATCAAATGCGTATTCCAAATTGGGGTTGTCTTGGAATAGCTGTGGATGACTTGACACCCATTTGTATAGTTCCATTCCACCTCGTTTCAATAGCTGAATAAGTTGAAGCTGTAACTGTTTTATTTCTTCTAGGGTCGCTGCACCTTACAGTATATCATCCATATACACGTCGTTGCAAGTCACATCAGCTGCATTAGGAAAGTCTTTACATTCATCTTCCGCTAACGCCCTTAATGTTCTTGTAGCCAGGAACGGTGCACAAGACGTTCCATATGTCACTGTTTTCAGTCTATAAATCTCAATTGGGGCAAAACGACTTGACTTCCATAGAATTCTTTGTAAGTCTCTATCGGAAGGATCGACAAGTATTTGTCTATACATTTTAGTGATGTCTGCACTAAATGCAAATAAATGCTTTCGAAAACGCATCACAATTGAAAAAAGATCCTGTTGTATAGTACCTCCGTTTAACAATATGGAGTTAAGTGAAATACCACTGCTTGATTTTGCAGAGGCATCGAAGACCACTCTCAGAGGAGTAGACGCACTATCGGGGCGAAAAACTGCATGGTGTGGAATATAATATTCAGTTTGGTTGTGAGAACATTTATTGTCCTCAATTTTCTCCATATGATGAAGTATCGAATATTCATTCATAAATTCCTTATACAAGTTAGCCATGTCCTTGTGTTCATCTAATCTTTTCCAAAGAAGATTTAATCGCTTTTCTGCGTTTTCCCTAGAATATCCTAATTTAGATCGCGCATTATCCTTTATCGGTAACTTTACAATGTACCTCCCGGTTTCATCTCTTGTGTGAGTTTGAACAAAATGTTCTTCACAAAATTGTTGTTGTACACTTTTAGTATTTTTTAAACTTTCATTATTATCACTGGGAAAAGATTCCAATTCGAAAAATTTCTTTACCGTAATGTCTAGGTTATCCTGTTCTGAAATAAAGCCAGAAAATGAATTTGGGCAAAATTGAGTTAAACTTCCTGTGACTAAATAACCAAACACTATATTTTGTAGCAGTAATGACTCATCTTGAATCCGAAAACTTTCGGGCTTTAATAATTCGAAGAATAACTCGCAACCTATTAATAGGTGGACTTTGCCTGGAACACAAAATGTGGGATCCGCTAATTTAATTTCGCTGGGTAATTTAACTTGCGAGATATCTAATTTGTGATTTGGAATAAAATCTGTGATTTTTGGCAACACTAGGCAGGTCAGTGACCTCAAAAAATCACCCTCTTCGTTAGAAATTACCGCAGTAACTTTGTTTTTAATAAAATGCTCACCGCCATTAATTCCTGTAATAGACGTATTTACACGTTCCCTTTTTAAACCCAAAACATTGGCAGCTTCAGTTGTTAAACAATTAACAGAACTCCCGCTATCTAATATAGCTCGAAGCTTTATGGATTGACCAGAAGTGTTCTGCGTCGTAACTATTGCTGTACAAAACAAGCCTGATATTTGTCCTTGAACGGTGCTGATAAGAGACGATTTTGAATTCTGCTGTCTAGACAGTGAAGAACCCAAACTATAAACCCCGCTTGGAAGTTCAGAGTCCACCTGTTGGTTAACTATTTCTGTCTGCTGAACTTCCTGCTCGCTGTGGATTAGTGTGTTATGCTTTTTATTACATATCCTACATGAGAAGTATGAAGTGCAAGGCAAACTGTGCGCCTTTAAACAATTTCTGCACAGTTTGAATGTTTTTATGGTATCCAGCCTTTGAGGCATAGACATATTTAAAAATTTTGAACACTTGTATAAATTGTGAAATTCTTTACATAAGATGCATGCCTTAATGGAATTTTTACAAATGTTTTTATTTGAACTTACAAACAATTTTTTAGGTTTAGTCATAGTATTGTGAAACCACTTTGATGGTTTGGAAGGCGAACATTTTTTTAAATTTTCTAAAACCATTGACCTATTATCAAGAAATTCTATTAACTCGGTCAAAGAAGGAATTTTCTTGGAATTTAACGATAATTCGTACGTTCTCCTGCTTTCTTTATCAAGTTTTTGCAGGATAATATTAACAAGCATTGCTTCGGTAAGCTCGTTACACTCCAATTTCAAAACCTTTAAGGCTCTTAAACTCTTTTTTACAGTATCTGTGAGGTTTCTTAAACATTTTGATGATTCGTGCGAAATTGTCTCTAATTTTAATATTGCCTGTATATGTGTATCAACAACTGCCCGTTTATTTTCATATCTCTGCTCAAGGGCATGAAACAGCGACTCAAAATCGTCTTCGCTCGTTTCAACGTTTTTAGCATCACCGCGCAAAGCTGATTTTAAATAAAATAACTTCTGCGTGGTTGATAATTTATCATTTTCAGCAATTATTTTTACAAATTGATTTTTAAAATTAGAGAATTATTAGATTTTATCGTAAAAAATCGGTAATGGAATATTCGGTAATTTAGATTATAAATTTAAACTAGCATTATCTTACTTAGTATTTTTTTAATAGTTAACTGCTTTAGAATTTAACGTTGATAGAATATATTTAAGTCTTACTTCAAGATTTTCCCGTTGGTCTTCCAATTCCGATAACTCGGCTTCCATATCCACGATGTCTTCGCCTTTTTCCAGAGTTGCCTCGTAGTCTGTAAACAGTCGATTTATTTCCTCCTTCGCATCTTGAAGGTTATCCAGTTTTTGTGTGAGGTGTATCACTGAATCTTCTTTTTCCACAAATTCTTCTAAGAAGCTTTTGGTTTTGGTTAGTTTCGCTTTGACGCGACCGCGTGCTCGATTTAAGGACTTTAACTTTGAATCCATTATGATTGCTACTCCGACTCGACACGGACCACTATATGGTGGCGCTGAATAAAGTATTCATGACGACGGACCAGAATATAATAAAATTATATATGTTTATTTCTAATTTTCTCCGCTTTACTGGGAGAATGGTGTTGGCTGATGAAATCATCGCTTTAAAGAATTGCAATGCGGTCGACGCAGTCGGCGCCTGAATTACAACTGGTTTATACAACAATTTTTCGCAAGGTGGCGGTACAAAGCATGAAAATGGTAGAACTGTTTTATACGACTTAACATATATAGCAAAGTTCAGTTCTCGTAATTTCAAAGAGAGTTGCTGCATTTGAGGCAAAACTGTCTTGCCAATGTCAATAAAAAAAATGCTTCTTTGGGTCTTTTCATAATCAGGATATCTCTGGCACAATACAAAGGCATTTGTTCCGCTGATGTCCAATATCATTATTCAACAACTTCATCAAAACACAAGTCCCATACAGCTTTTGCTTCTGGTTTATGTCCTATTTGTGCTGGGGGAAGTAAATCTGGTCTCTGTACAACAATATTACTTTTACATGTTCTAACAGCCGTATTTGGTTCTTTTGTTGACCATGTAAAGCAATTTTTTCCATAAAAATGCTTTTTTTGTTCTTTCGTTAAAATTTCGGCTTCATCTAAAGACATCTCAGATTCTGTATCATGACCACTTTCTGCGGGAATGGGTAAGTTTTCAGATATATCATCATCAGAAAAACCATCTTCATCCACCCAGTTATTTACAACAGCTTCAATTTAATCTTGATTGAGATATACTGGCCGTTTTCGTTTTTTATTTACTAAATTATTCGTTGACATTTTATTTTAAATCTTAAATTCACAAATTACGTTAAAACTGTGTATATAGTAAGAAAGCAGGTTCAGACTTTACCCCAGAAAAAATGAAACAAAGCAGAAGAACAGAGACAAAAACGGTGTACAAGTAGAGAAAAACTATATTGCAACAGCAGTCTCGGAGATGCTTATGAAGTAACACAACTGCTGTGATTCGGTCTACCTGACTGCAAATCTGTGAAATTCGTCGAAAAAAATTATCCAATCAGAATGCAGTTTGCGACGTGGCCTTAAATCACTTTCAAAGAAAGGTACTGGTGAGGGTAGGGAGCATTTCCGATTCTAAGGGGTGGAAACATCTATTTTGGGAAGTTGGAAGATCTGTGAGACCGCACGACAGTAGTGCAAGGTTAAAGGAGTTTTTGAATCTACTGTCAAAGATGTGATCAAGTTTTACAGTTGATTCCCAAAGCAACACAGACAGTTTACCGCCATAAGTAATTTTTTGGAAGTTGCTTCTGTGCAGATGGGTAACGTAACCCAAGTACAGTGATTGTCCAGTCAGCAACATGCTCTAGTAGACTTGCAAAAGAATCTGGTGGTGATAAACATGCATTTGGAAAATGTTGCTGTGGGAAAAGATGAAAAAAAAAATGGCAAAAGCAAAGGGTTACTCGAAAGAAATTCGCAGTGTTCGTTTTCTTAAAACATTGCACTATTGGCTTGATGTTCTTGAAATCCTGGCAGCTGTTTCGTAGTAATTTCAAGCAAATGAGTTGACATTATTGGATAATAGCAGTGTTCTGGAGGATGCATTCCTTACAGTTGGAAAGTTTAAAGCACACCACCCACAAGGCATTTGAAATCTTTCCGAGATGAATTCAACAGTTCTTTCAGGGCATAAAACTAAAAGATACATAAAGAAATATAATAAAAAGATGCCGAACCACTAGTAGATGTGATCGATGTCATGGATAGTATCAGTAACAGATTTGAAATGCTGTGAAAAAAACTATTGTCACACTTCAAGTTTTTAATTTTCATGTTTGGCCGATTAATAATATTCAATCATTATCGGCTTAGGGGAATGTAGAAATTGCTCAACTATGTGAATACCTTAGTGCAGTTCTGGATGAAGAGGAAATTGGACTAGCTCAACTGGAATGGTCAACTTTCAAGTTAAATGTGAGAAGTATAAGCGCAACTGCATCAACATGCCCTTTTACATACCTTCTTAAAACACAACCGAAAGACATAACCAACGTCCTTTTATTGGTCGAAATCATGTTTTGCTTTTCTCCTAGTACTTCTGCGTGTGAAAGGGGTTTTTAGCTGCATGAATCGAATAAAAACTCCTTTTCGTTCCCACTTTTTGACTGAAACCATAAATGATTTGATGCGGATAAGTATTGATGGCGCTGACAGTTGTGATCATGATCCATCTCTAGCCATTGAACGTTGACAATCAGCTGCCAAAGGCACTAAGCATATTAGTGGGCACTCTTTTCCTTCAGTTGTATCCTGACAAATGTGGAGAAATCTTACACTTGCAGTCAACGTGTAGTTAACTTTTGTCTGTACTGTACAATTGGAAATATTCTAAGTATAAATGATCTATTTTTGATATATATATATATATATTTACTTTATTAAAGGTAACTTATTTTTGTTTTGATACTGGATTATATGTTATGTAAACCTATATAATGATATTTAATTTCCCGAGATTTAGAGCTAATAACGTAAAATTTTAGCAGCAAAATGTTGGGCATGTAAATTTTTTGCTTGGGCATCTTTTCCACAACATGCCCAACAGGGCATGTAGAAATTTTCAGATTTATCTAGCTCTGAAATAAAACATAGTAAGCTAGTGGCGGATTCATGGGGAGGAGGAATTAGGGAAATTTCCCCTCCTAAACTAAATTCGTAAAACTGTGCTGGAAATAGCTCATAACAAACACTGATTATAACAACCAACTACATATAATGGAATTTTTACAAAAAGTTTGATTTCCCATTTTATTTTACCTTTCAATTACTCGTTAAATTCAGGATCCAAAAAAGACGTTCGTGTTCACTGTAATCAACATTGAATGTTGTACTATATATTCTTTGTTAAAAGAAAAAGCACCATCTAATGCTTGAAATAGTAAATAATATCGATATTCAAGAATTTGATAAAAATCATCGTTCTCAAGCCAAGCTTGAGAATGGCAAAACAAGTTGATCGGTGATAACTGTACTCAAGATAACCAGAAAAGATTAAATTTCTCCTCATAGTTTGCTGGTATTAAATAAATGCAAAAAATTAATGTAAAGTAACATTGGACCTTTAGTTCAACTCTAGGCCGTGGACGATGTCTCTTTTTCTCCTATACCTAAAATCTCTAGTTTGAGCTCAAATGTGGGTGTTGAAATTCTTGTCTATGTTAAATTTATTATAGCATATACGTTAAAATACACACCTGTTCTCATTGTCTATTAACTTTTTGCCTTTGATTTTACATGCAGCTGTTAAATCCTATCAAGGTATGATCTTTTCATGTTATTAAAATGTTGTTAATTTATATAATGTTAAGCATTATATTACTAGTGTGTATTTAAAACCATCATATATGTATAAACTGACTATTAAAATATGCTGATACCAAAATTCGTGTTCGCCTAGTCCGCTGTTAACTCTGGTTCGACTCCCAATGGTGCAAAGAACGCTTACTCCATTATCTCGTAAAGAAGCATTGCTCACTGTAGTCTGGGGTTTGGTTCTCTAGGCCTTAAGAGGTTCGGATTCCTCTGAAAACAGTAGGTCTCATCCCAGCATGACCGTTGTAGTCCTTGAGCCATAAAATAAAAATACATGAAAATTATATTTAAAAACTGCATTTAGTGCTGTACTAAGTTCTGCCTTTCAAGTGAATGATATGCAGAGTTCTGTGAGTGAAAGAGATAGTGCCGATCTTCCAATCCCATCTTTCAAATTAATCGTCATCACAACTGAGATAATGTGATTTATTTTCGTTCCTCACATCATAACAACGTAATTAACATAATAAATTAATGCTTTTTAATATAACTATTTGAAATAAATTGAGATTTAAATAACAACCCTCTCATTAATAGTTTGTAAAATTATACTTTAGGTTCTTAGTTTGTGGTCTGTGGACCCCCCCCAGGTGTGTAATGCCCTCACAAGGGGGTCCGTGAAGGCTTGAAAATACCTTAATCTGACCTCAGTTACTTTGAAAATAAATACAGAAACCAGTTGGGCAACATGGAGTTGGAACTTAGAATCATCTTTCATTTCTTAGCCTGATGTAGTTAAAAGCTTTTGAGTGAAATGTAACACCAGCCTTCCCATTATTAAATTAACTCCATGTTCAGTATTGTTAATGTTTTATTTTAAAATTTGAATGTAATCAGTGTAATAAACATATTACAATAAAATGTGTGCATTTATTTATTTTTTTTTATTTCCAAATTTAAAGACTTGAGTTTAGGGTCTGCAATATCTAAAAGGGGGGGGGGGTTCTTAGTAAAGAAAAGGCTAAGGAAACCATTGCATTTATGTTTTGATCAATATAATTTTTTAAAATGAATTCTTTTTATAGGTCACGACCCTGGTCAATACGAAGGGCCCTTCCAAAAAGAAAAAAGGCAGGTCAAAACGTGCCCACATCCTTGTTGCCGCAGTGGAAAAGGCAACGGAGAATTTTATTATCAAGGGAGAAGAAATTGCCCAGGAAAATCCTGATATTCAACCCGAAATGATCTTGGCTGTTGATGAAGTTCGAAAGACCGGTAATCTTCCTTTTAAGCTTTACCCTCCTCAATGTTGCTTCCAGTGTTTTAAATTTGCATGCATCGTTCCAAAGTAAAATGTGTCTTTTTGAAATCATGACAGGCGAAGTTATGAGCAAAGCATCTCGAGACTTTGCTGATGATCCCTGCTCATCAGTCAAAAGAGGAACAATGGTTCGTGCCGCTCGTAACTTGCTGTGTGCCGTGACACGCCTTTTGATTCTGGCTGATATGGTGGATGTTCATCGGCTGTTGAAGTCCTTACGTTCTGTAAATATGTATTTTTTTGTGTATCTGTTATCGTACACTGGTGCTCCAAATTCAATCTATGAAAGAGAATATAATAATTCATGTCACTGTTTAGAAAACAGTCTTGTGGGTTAAAGCAGTTTATTTTTGCTACAGTAAACTTACATTATACGAGGATAAGTCAGTAAGTAAATTACAAAATCCAATAAAAAAAAGGGGGCAACCAAGATACTTACTTGAAAAGCATGTTTATTTCTCTACATAATCGCCATTTACATTTATACGTATATCCCATCTCTGAGTTTTCCAATGCATGCTGCATAAGGTTTTGGACTGCTGCATCAGCCACCTGTGTACCTCACTTTCAGCGTCTGCACCATTTGCGAAAACTTGCCACCCATGAGCAATTTAAAGCAGACCAAACAAATGCTAATCGCTTAGTAAATCTCAACCCAGACTTAGCTCTAAGCGATAAGACGTATAAATAATACGAGGAAACCCTCGTTCGTCTAGTACAGGAGTGGGCATGCAGGAGGACAATGAGAGCCGCATTCCAATTTATCATATAAAGAGCCACACAATAGTTACATAGTATTAAATATACAAATTTAATATGATTACATATTGTACCAAAGTCTTAAGTGCTATGTAAATTATACATATAAGAAAATATAATTAAGAGAAAGAAAATACAAAATAATTATTTCAAAATTTTTATAATAACTCCTAGATGGACCTATCGATGCAACAGAAGGTCTACTTTCGAAGCGATTACGTACAACTTCTATTCTTCATTAACCGATTCACTTTCTTAGTCAATTTAACAAGATTCATAAAAAATGTTCTGAAAAAAAAAAGGGAGATTTAAATTGTCGACTGGAGCTGCACTTAACGAAGAGCTGCATGAGGCTCTCGGAGCCTCATTTGCCCATCTCTGATCTAGTAGGTTAAGACACTCCGGGCTAAACGGAGGGACCCTGGTTCGAATCCAGGATGAGAACGGCATTTCTTTTTCTCCTAAACGAAAGCGGTTCTAGTTTGAGCTTATCTCTACATGGGTGTCGAAAATTAGTAAGTAAAAAATAAATTTACAATGAAAATGCACAAAAACTCGCCCTGGTGTCTTTGTGTGTTGACCATTATTTGGCAGTTGTGTTATGCCTGTGAGGTAAGGGTAATATCTTACATGCTGTGTATCATATACAATGTCTGGCTCAAAATAGCACCAATCATATTGCTGCTCCAACGTCAGTGTTAACGTTAATGAATGTTGAATGAGCTGTGAAACCATTTCCCATGGCAATTTACCTTTCAGTTTTTGCAACGAGTAAACTTAAAAACAAAAGTTTCATTTTAGGTTTGTCTGATTTATTTTTTTGTACTTTTGCCATGTGTTTATTATTTTGGAGTGGCAAATTTTGAATTTTTTTTTTTTTTATTCTGCAGAATCCTTTTCCCCATCCCTTGAATAAATAACATGTGTAAAAATGTTGGTGTCATTTGCATATTAGTTTGGGCTATAGAGATCTCTAAACAAGGGAACTTTAATCATAACAGTCATGTACAAGAATTGTGACATTTTATTCGCTAGGAGATGAACAGTTGTAGATTGCCCACTTTCGAAGTGATCTCCGCCTCTGATATGCTGTGAATTTTGTATAACTTTTTAGGGTACTTCCTTATTATAATGGCCTCCGAGATACAATCGCCAAGCAGCCGAGATAAATCGCCAAAATAATAGCAAAATCTATGAGTATTGTTATGGTAATACTTAACTAGCTCTCTCACTGGTATAATAATTGAGTATTTTTCATGCAATTTGTATTTTTACGCAATTAGTATACTTATATGAATGACAGGGACCGAACTGGGGGAGACACTGCTGTCCGACTTGTGCCCGTTCAGATCACATTCAATGTGCGCAGCCTGAATCAGTAGAAGACTAAATCAATATTATGTTGCAATTTGTATCTTCACGCAATATAAAGTTTAAAAAAAAAACCAGTTTACTGAACTTGGTGATACATGGTACACTATCGCGAATAAAAAAGTCACCAAATAAAGTCAGGGGCTGCTGTAATAAGCGAGTACCCTTTTTAACTTATCCTTTAATTTGGACATTTGTGTACATTTCTATAAAATTTTGTACATTTATAGCATAAATGGTGTGGTTTCTTCCAGAAGATGCAAGGTTCATTGTCCTATAATGGCTTAATAGTAACGAATTTGCCGATTGCCCCATTAATCCAAGTTCATCTCCTAATGGTATCATAGAATTCATGCTGCCACCTTGGGCTGGGATTTTGCTCTCTTGGCAGTAAAAGTTCAAATTTCTCAGGAAAAAAACTGCAGGTTCTGGCAGGGGATAGATGATAAAGTGTGCTTGTGCCATGTAAAAAAAAAAAAATCGTTCTTTTTGGTGTCTACAGTTTCATCATATTCTGAATTCGTTGCTCAGTCATTTTTGTCCTTGCTAGGTGGAGGATGATCTTGATAAAGTGAAAAATGCTTCCAGCCAACCTGAGCTTGAGCAGTCTTTCCAAGACTTCCGTAAGAACACCGCGGAACTAATTCAGCAAGCGGCAAAGCGACAAGCCGTAAGTGTATTTATTCTCTTTACTTTTCACTGCTGATGATAATTGGCACAATGCCTAGTTGTGAAACAGATCGTCATTTTTTGACATCGTTATGTGTATTTATGGTACTAGTTCGTAAACATTTTATTTCACGTAGTACTATATTAGTGTGTTTGATGGTAGTATTTTTCTTTTCAGTGGTAGTGTTTTAAATGAAGAGCAGCAGTTTAGTAAAAGGCAGAATCAAAACTTTGAAGCACAAAATATTAATGTCTTCTCAGAGGGTTGATTTAAAAATATTGTTTGATTTAATGATAATTAACTATTTTACTGATTTAAGGCCCCAAGGTGGTACAGTGGCAATGAGGTTTCCTGGCGTGCCATTATCCCGGGTTTGGCTCGCAACGGTGCAAAAGAAAAGGCTTACAGACTAGCTGCTCATTGTAGTCCAGGGGTTGGTTCCCTTGGCTATAAAATTCAGATCAGATTCAGTTCAGATTCCCCAGAAAACTGTAGGTCCCGGTGCAGCATAACCCTTGCTGTCCTTGTATCGTAAAACTAACAAACAAATTTAATGATTTATTATTATGTTTAAAATAGGTTTAATTTTCTAGGAATTGAAAGATCCAAGGTTGAGAGATGATCTTGCTGCGGCCCGTGCCGTTCTGAAGAAAAATAGCATGATGCTTTTAACCGCCTCAAAGGTAAATAATGTACTACTGCCCATCAAGTTGCAATTCTCTTCGATATTGCACACATAGAGAAAGGTTCATTTACTTTCACCAACCACAGCAGTTGGTATTGGTGTCACGAGGAACTCCGTAAGTTGTTTCAGGAACCATAAAAACTAGATCATTTTCAGTTAGTGAAAAAAAAAATTGGAAACTTACCTTTTTTGATTGAAATTGTAAATAGAAATAGATATGTGAACATGTTTTCTGAGAATAAACATTAGTGTTATATCAAAAATGACAAAGGAACAAATAAGATAAGTTTCTGCTCAAAAAGTTTAGTGACCTAAATTTGCAACTCAAGTTCATGCAGCCTCAGTTAACAGGGTTAAATGAAACCAGTGTTCTTTTTTTAAAAAGAAAATAAGCCAGACCATGTTTTTTCGGGGTTTAAATGGGTTCTTTTGGGCGAAATTTTGTTTTTATTAGAAATCATTACTTTGGTTGTTTTCAAGTCTTTACACAAATGAAAAATAATGATGTAGCTTATCCTGTACATTTCCAGTATCTCAGTTATGTAGAAAGTGAAAAAAAAAAAGACATATAATTGAGATATTAAAGTCATTTCGTACCCATCATGTACCTGTCAACATAACAAGGAAGAAACAAAGACAGATTTTGAAAAAGTATTTTTTATAATGTGTATGTGTAACTTCCAAAAAATAGGGATTTTTTTTAATGATACTTAACATATTTTATTCATATATTTCTTTCATATTTTTATGAAATGGAAAAAAAGTTATCCAACCGATATCAGAAGTAGCACTAAATATTTATGAAGAACATTAGTATTTTTTAAACCAAAAGTGACTTTTTATACTAGTGTTTATAAAAATTGCAACACCATGAAGGACTCTCCCGAACTGAATGAAATTTAATGTACAAACGACCTGTGTTGATACAAATAAACGATTAAAATTACAAAGCAAAAAAAACAATATTACATGTCGAAAATCAGTATTTGGTGAAGCCACTACGCGCTGCAATAAGTGATGCTATACGACGTGTCGGGGGTTGAGCGGTGCTTAAAATCTGAAAAAAGAGCTTAATTCTGTTTTAAGGCTCTTAAAAAGTGCTTAAAAGTACTTAATTTTTTAGCAGTGTCCTGAAAATTTGCAATTGCAGCAAGGTGCTTAATTTTCTCATGATAACTGACTGCAAAATCATGCATTGAATCTTTCCCCTTTCCAAGTTTCCTTGCGCGTCACGTGGTATATTGCTTTAAGCAAGGCCAAACTAGATTGCTCCTTTGTCTTTTCTGAAACTAACGTGGCAACTTCCTGCCCTTCCCATCGTTCTTTAATATTCTCCTGCTTCGAAGTACAGAGCAAAGCGGTAGACAGTGACAGTGTTTGACATTTCAAGATGCCTGGAAAATGCAGTTTTAATGCATTTTGGCTTGAAAAAGAAGATTACAAAGACTGGCTAATATCATATGAGCCTAACAAATATAAAGTTAAATACCGATTCTGCTGTAACGTTATAAACTTACGAAATATGGGTTGAGCAGCACTGGAGGTTCATATGAAAGGTATGTACTTTATACTGTTTTTCATTCAAATTTTTATATTTATTTGTACACGCTCTATGAATTATCCATGTGGTCTTCTGTTTTTCTTGAGCATCGGGTTATTCTGCTATCAGGGATGTAACTAGGCTGGGGCAACAGGTCTCGGAACCCTATGGCAGAACATCTGGCTTTTCAAGACGACAGGCGGTCCACTTCGTTTTTGGGGGTCATCTCCAAAATGCATGAATCTTCATATTTAGCCAGTAATAACTCAAAGCTTGAGGATTTTTTCTAAATCGTGTTACCTTAAGGAGAAAAAAAACTATGAAACTGTTCAATCACAAGCGATTTCCCCCCCTCCAAAGGTATATATATATGTGTGTGTGTGTATTTTCTGCGACTATGCCACCGTATTTCTACTATGCATGGGCATATCTGTAGAATGTCGACGTTCACACCATATGTGGAAAGTCCCTGATTTTGCGCAAAATTTTTAATTTTTTTAAAAAATTTTCCCCCATTCTTAGCCCAAAATTGGGCTATTTCGAAATCTATTGACAAACTAATACACAAAAATTCATCTCTTCCTTTCACGTATTTGTAGTTTCCTCTTGGCAAGTTGATTTTAATTTTTTTTTAAATCAATTCATTTTTAACATAGTATTATATATTGCTTTCTGAAATTCATTTGTCAACGACCCAGTGTAGTTTTGCAGAAAATTTTTGGTCCAATATTTGTGTATGCAGAAAGCTTTTGGTTTTATACAACCCTGCAGAAGGGGTTCGGATACTCTATTTGGTAATTGTTGAATTGGTTGGCTGTTAGTTCTTTAAAAGTATTGTAATTTGTATCAGTTTAATTTCTTGTTGCAATGCTAATTTGAATGGATCAAAATTTGTATAGCACAGATACCACTTTGCACACTGTATGTTTCACTATAGCAACATACATACATATGGTATGCAGGCATATCACAAGGAAGTGGAGTTCTTTTTGGAAAAATATAGTGATAATTTGGGAGGGAGTCCTTGAAAATTCTGGGATAAATTTTAAAGTCCTTGAAATATGCTTTATGGTTTTACAATAGATTTATTGAACACCCTGGTTAAATCGTCTCAATGAGAAATGAGTTTCTGCAACTTAAAAAATCTGATTTGATGTTGCGATGACATTTCTGCAATTCACTGTTGAAAGTTTACATTAAATATGGATGATGCCTTTTTGCATTGCGCTTGCTTTGTAATGCATTGCCATACGGTAGCGCACAAAGTTCAGCTTTTTTTTTTTGCTTGAGTGCAGTAGCATATCTGCAGTCAGTAAAAGCCCAAATCTTAGGGATTTTCTACAAATTGCATTGTTGTTGGGAAGAAAAAAAAACTGCAAAACTGCTTAATCACAATCGAAACTTTTTGTGCGAGGAACCATATATTTTTCGTGCTTACGTCGTTGAAGTTCTGCTAAAAGGTTTCTGTGGCAGAAAGTCATAAGGCAGTCTGTGACTGTCATTATGCAGCTTCTTTTTTTGGGGGGGTGGGGGTCGTCACCAAAGTGAGTGACATTTCACTTTCAATCAGTAAAAACCCAAAGCTTGGGGATTTTCTCCGAATCGTGTTACTGTCGGGCAGTGGCATACTGTAAGTTTTTGGCAGGGGGGGCAAAGTGGATAATTGCACCCCTCCTTCCCTTACCGGATTATGAACTCGAGCTCGTTTTTACAAAATCAAGTTTGTTTTTCTCTCAGTTTGCACCCCCTAAATGTTGGCACCCAGGACAACTATACCTGGCTGCCCCCCACTGTATGCCACTGCTGTCGGGAGAAAAAATCTCGGCAAAACTTCTTAATCATGATCATAATTTTTCCTTCATGGGACCATATATTTTCTACGATTATGTTGCTCAATTTCTGCTAAAGGTTTCCTGTGGCAGAAAATGGGGAGGTGGCAACTCTATTCCCCATTCGTCCTTCAAAGTCATTCCAGGGAGTGTGGACCCTGTAATAAAAATAATAATAAATAAATGAATTTTCTTCGCTTTGTATTACTAATGAAATAAAATTGTATATTTTTGTTAAATACCGGTATATATATCTAATTTTTATTTCTATTTCAGTGGGCAGAAAGCATCAAGAATTGATGGAAGCTAAACAGAATAATCGTGCCATCGTTTCGCATATGAATAAAGCAGGATCGTCTTGTCGTGATCCATCGAACAGAATATCTGGAGTTGAAGAATCCACCTCAAATACATTGTCACTCATGCCTCAAGCATCTTTCTCAAACAAGTCACTAATTTCAAATTTTATGCAAAAAACTGCTGTCCAGACTGCAGAGATCATATGGGCCCAAAAACCATAACGAGCCATTACTCTTATCAATCCTCAGAAGATATGAGCCAACTATTTGCTATTATGTTTCCAGACAGCCGAATAGCAAGTCAGTTTTCTTGTGGACTGAAAAAATGAGCATATACGTGTTGCTTTGGGTTAGCTCCACACTTTCAAAAATTGCTTGCAAACTCTTTTAATGAAACAGCGTTACACATTGTTTGATGAAACATTGAATCAAGTCAAGCAGGAAAAACAAATGAATATGCATATAAGATTTTGAAACAAAGAACTAAACGAAGTATGTACTCGATACTATACTACTGTGTTTATGGGCCATGCAACATCCCAGGATATATTAAATACCTTCAAGAATGCAACAGAGGATATTGAACATAGAAAAATCCTTCAAGTTTCGATGGATGTTCCAGCTGTTAATTGGACATTTTATGAAATGCTCCAAAGAGATGTCATGAATAATTATGATTGCAGAATTTTAAATGTTGGCAACTGTGGCTTACATGTACTTAATAATGCATTTGAATGTGGGGAATCGGAAACAAAATGAGATATTTCCAGCATTTTTAGTTTGTTGTATTATCTTTTCAAAGATTCTCCAGCTCGACGGGATGATTATATGGGTTTCAAAAGGTTTCCTTTATAGTTTGTAAATCACAGATGGTTGGAAAATGTGCCCTGTTCTAAATGTGCAATTGAAATTTGGTCAGATGTCAGGCATTATGTGGAAAATGTCCGCAAAGGGTTAATAAAAATGATAAAATCACCAAGGTCGTTTTTGGTGATTAAAAATGCATGCAAAGATATTCTAATTACTGCAAAACTTTCTTTTTTCCTTTCTGTAGCAAAACTCTTGTGTCCATTTTTGACTGTTTATCGGGGTGACAAGCCACTGTTACCATTTCTTGCTACAGGTGTTTTAGTGCTTGTAAAACAGTATCTAGCCACATGTAATATTATGAAATGTGATAGTATATTGCTGATATACTATCATATTTATAGCTATATTATTACATTATCTGTGTTAAAAATTTGTAAGCACGACTTTGAAGATAGAAAAAGTTCGTCACCAATAAATGATATATGCACTGGTTTCAGTACTTATAAACTATTGCGAGACTTTAAAAAGCACAAAAAGATATCAAAAAAGGAAGTACTGAGTTTTAAAAATGATTGTCGGAATTTTATTCTCAGAATGTTACAAAAAATTACCTAGAAGTGCCCTATAAATTATTTCTTGGTTCGTAATCTTGTGTGTTTGGATCCAAGATATATGATCAGTGAAAATAACTTCTTTACAAAAATGCAATAGCTATTAGAAAAATTAACAGAATGCAAAAAAATTTTATCCCAATTCCAAACTTTTTTAAATATTTAAGTAAACTATAATAAACAGGATTTTCCCAAATACGATGTAACAAAATGCAGACTGGACACGTTTCTGAGTAAGTATATGATGAAGCAGGATTATAGCGATTTGTGGCGAACCGTAAAAGCTTTATTGATATTGTCTCGGGTCAAGCTGCAGTGGAACGAGGGTTTTCGGTGAATAAGCATTTGGAAGCTGAAAACCTAAAGGCTTGTTCATACATCAATCAAAAGACTGTCTATGACTACATAATGTTTTGTGGGGAAAATTGAAAATGTCAAAATTACAAAGGAGTTAGATTCTGTTACTGCTGCTGCTGCTGCTGCTAGACAAGGTATATGCATTTTCTGGATCAACAAAAGTAAGAAGTAATAACTTCCAAGCAATCTCTTAAAAGGAAGAAAATAGAGGATGACTTGACACATTTTACCTTGAAAATGCAGAAAACTGAGACATAATTGAATTGGAAAAATCTGCAGATGAGTTAGCGGCTAAAGGAGTAGTTTTGAAAAGTATCGATTACTTATATATGAGGGCGCTGCTCAGCCCATGCATACGCAGTGACTCTGAAATTCTAATCATTTGAATAGTATACCCTAATTTGCATTTCCTGAAAGTTTCAGCTCAATCACATGATTCCTTCATGGTATTGCAATTTTTACAAACATGAGTTTAGAAGCTTGAGGTCATACAAAATCGCAGCTTTCAAGCTTGTATGGGGATTATTACTTTTGAAAATTCCTATTTAATGAAAAGGTGGGGGGGGTTTTGTGAAAATTGCAGAAAAATGGAAGGTATACATCAAGGGCAAAAAATAAGTCTGAAAAACATAGGTTCTGCAAAAAAAAAAAAAAATTGTCAACTGCGTTATCATTAAACTTATGAACTTAGGGCAAGTTACTTATTTTTTTTTTAACTAATGAATAAATAATGTTTTCAACATTATCCGAAGCAAGGCTTCTTCACAATGCATAAATTTATTGAGAATCTTTGAGCTTAATAAAACAGTTGAAAATTTTCAGAATTTTAGACATTTTTCAGTTGTGTAGTCCAATTCATCACACTGTAGAACTATAACTTGATCTAGCGGAAAGTTGAGAATGAACTCCATAGGGTTCAGGATTTTTTTTTTTTAAACAATTTCGTGAATACACGTTTTTGAAGTATGTGCTTTTTTTTGACAAAAACTCAATTCCCCAATATTGAGTAAATGGATAAGTTCTAATCGTGATGTTGACTGCTGTACACTACACACCTATTTTATCAATATTATATTTTTACTACAAATGCATAAAAATAACCAGTTGTTGAATTATTTTTATATTACCATTAGAAAATGATACTGATAAGAAAAATACATTGGCTTCTTTGTTTGCATCAATACAGACAAAGCAGTGAAGCTTTTACAATTAACTAACTTTCTGCTGCATCGTCTTTGGAAGTAGACAGTGCCTTCTCTCTATATTTGGGGTCCGTTATGTTCACTAAATAATCGAATGTTTAAATAGCTTGATGCATTCTTTTCAATGCAATTTCATTTTAATGTTCCGATTCCAAATTTTCTGCTAAATAAAGCCATGACAATATTGTATTATCTGTTAAAGACTAAAATTCAGGTGAGTTTTCAACTTTTTTATCAAGTTCGAAGATGCCCTGCAAATTTGTACGTTATGGAGAATCGTAGTGATATGCTCTGGCATATCGTCAGCATACTCGAATTGAATTTGCACGTACTTGTGACAAGTTTTTACTTAGTATTGGAGAAGTGGTTTGTTTTTTGGGTTTTTTTTCACTTTTTTTTCCCAAACACCACATATTTGGGATATTTAATTTAACTCCAAGACGTTTGTTGTATAAATGTCTGCATTGAACGTTTCTCTTATAAAAATGTTATACATCCATACAGTTGTTAATTTTGATGTTGCTCATTATAGGTTTATGTCCGTCATCCAGAATTATCAGCTGCAAAAGAAAATCGTGATTACATATTCCGTCAGGTATGCGAAGCTGTGAATACGATTAGCGATGTTGCGCAAGGAAAATCGTCAAGTGGTGCTCTTGGGCAGCCACCTTACGAAGGCCCAGGAGAACTAGCTGCTGCTTTAGATGAATTTGATGTAAGCTAAATGCCATTGTACATGATTTTCACACAAACTTTTCACGCTAGTTTGCAAATAGGCTTGTTTTATTGTATTATTTACAAGTGAAATCTTTTATTTAGGAACATATTATGATTGATCCTTTGATTTATAATGAAGTAAGGACCCGTCCGGCTCTCGAAGAACGTTTGGAGAGTATCATTAGTGGAGCTGCCTTGATGGCCGACTCGTCTTGCACGAGAGATGAACGCCGAGAACGGATAGTTGCCGAGTGCAATGCTGTTAGGCAAGCCTTGCAAGACTTACTATCAGAATATATGTCCAATGTAAGTATTTAACTTGATTATGTATATGTAATTGAGTAGAAGTGTGTGTATTAATTTTAGTATTCGTTCAAAGTGAATGAAATGTGGGCATAGGGGCACTTTAAGCTAGTTTTCTCTTAAATGGTGTGTACCTACACCAATATTTAGACACACATTAAGAAAGTTTATTTGCTTTCAGAAAATTTGTGTTTTTAAAAAAAAAAAATGAAACTGGACATCAAAATATTTTTGTCTGTCGTATATAAGCTTTTCTTGCAACTGAGATTTATGTGTCCTGATGGCAGGGCATCTACCAGGTCAAGAAAGTCAAGGAATAGGGAAAAAGTCACAGAAGAGGTCGTTAAATCGATGTTGGAGGTCATGGTTACGCTAGTCTTTTTCAATTTTGTGTGCTTTGAATTGTAATTTTCGTACAATATTTTAACGATTTTTTGCTAATTTATTTATATCCAGGTATTTTTGTCAATACTTGAAAATTTTTAGTGATTGCCAGATCATTTTTGTCATACGTTGGCAATAGTTAAGGATTTTCAGTTATTTTTTATATAGCCATTTTATTAATCGTAAAAAAAGGTCGAGAAACTTTTGTAAGGTCAAGGAATATACAAAAATGTCAAGAAAAAGTCAAGTGTTTATTATTTTTAGTAGATGCTCTGCCTGATGGTTGTGACTACCACATTTGTGCCTTACTCATCTCAATTTGACTCCCAGTAAGCTTAAGTGTATGTGAAAGTATCATAACTCGAAGGCCACAATAAGCTTTCGATTCCTTTCCAGACAACCCACAGCTATTTATATAACACAAAAAGGGTTCTGTAGAGTAAAAAGTTTGGGTATCATTGCGCTAGAATAACTTGGCCAATCTAATCAAATTCCGATGATAATCTGATCATCCTCTGATACCTAATCATCACCGACAAATCATTTTTTAAATTTTGACAAAATCATCTTTATTAATTAATAAATCTGTATATTATATTAATCTTTATATTATAAATTTATACAGTGCGTTTGGTATTTTAGTGGACACTTGATAACAGTGCACTATCGTGAGAAATAATGCCAAATTTGAAAATGAAAATAAAGATACTACAATAAAACAGTATTCTGCAAAGTGGAAGATTAATAATCTTTATTAAATCATTCATAAATGTAACAAAATCAAGATGAGGCTTTCAATCTTGTTTGAAAATTTAATGGACACTTACTGAAATTGGAGTGTTTTATGTACATTAATACGCGAGATATCCTCCGTTTTTGCGTATAACTTTAAAGACACGTGAATCCATTGATTCTATCAATGTTTGTAAATACTTAGGATCGATTTGATACCAAGTTTCCACAATAGCGTCCTTTAAGGCATTAACCGACGTGAATTGCTTCCCATTTGCATATATTTGACGAACAATATAATCCCATACGTTTTCGATAGGATTTAAATCAGGACTACGTGTCGACCAAATCATACTTTTAAACTTTTTTGAATTTATCCATCTTTTGGTGGAGATAGATGCATGGCACGGTGCGTTGTCCTGTTGCAAAATCCAGTTTTCCCCACATATTTCTGAGGCATATGGGAGGGCATATTCATTCAAAAGTTCTTGATAGCAGGTGGAATTCATACGACTGCCGATGAAAGCTCCAGGCGTAGTACCGTTGTAGCCAAAGACACTACAAATGGTCACCGACTCTCCTCCTTGAACTCTACAAGAAAAGTATTGCGGCGCTTTCCGTAAATCGTGCCAATAATGTTGAAAAGCATCCGGACCATCTAAGTTGAATTTCTTTTCCTCCGTGAAAAGTACCTGCAACCATTTATCGTTCCACTTCATGAGTCGTCGAGCCTAGTTTAAGTGTTCCTGTTTGTGAACTTGGGTGAGAAGTGGTTTGCCTTTTTTTTTCCGAAAAGATAAATTTTTGGAATTAGAGAGCACATTCCATACTATCCAACGTTTAACTAGGAGCTAACTAAGGTCGTTTCGGACTTTTGCAGCAGACTTTCCTGTGTTACTGGCCTCTCTATTAATGTTCCGCTTATCTCTTTTACTCAGTTTTGGCTTCGCTCCCCGCTTTTTGGGTGGATCCTTTTGGGGTTTCTTTTTGAAAAGGCCCCTATAGCACTCCTTGGACCCTGAATAAGCTGACAAATTTTGAAAATGGATTTTCCATTTCATTTAAAAGCCACAATTTCCTCTTTCTCGAAATCCGTAAGTATTTTCCTTTCTGACATGACTACAAACGCTGCTTTCGCAGACTCAAACCTGTTCACACGGGTATTTATACGAACCTACGCATCGAAAGAATACAATATGCAAATTTTTTAGCGCCTGCACTGCCATCTGTTAGTCAGGAATGATAGTGTCCCTTAAATTAACAAACAACATTTGTTATATAAATTTGCATTTTCCCCATTTATGTGACGATATATTTATATAAAATTTATTTTTCTACAAGACATTATGGTGTCTCGGCATTCTTCAAAAGCCAATTCAGTTTTTTTTATTTTTTTTTAGCATTTACGTAAAAATATCAGGTGTCCACTAAAATACCAAACGCACTGTATAATATTAATTATAATAATTTATATTATATTAATCTTTATATTATAAATGGGGGAACTTGTGGCAAGTTCATTTGCTGTGCTGTTATCCCAAGCATGGCTGGGCTTACGGTGTTAGCGGCCTGGAGCAAAGCAGATTTTAGTGGCCCTGAAAAACACTTCGACAAAACTGATTTCCTTGTACTTGCAATACGCTTTTTTTGACGGCTCTGAGTGGCCGCCCAGTTTGCACCCACTAAGCACAGCTCTGATCCCAGGTTTAGTTCCATTGGTGTAATTTTTTCTCTTACCATAGTCTAGGATAGGGGTCGGCGACCTTTTAATGGTGGTGTGCCAAAGTGATGCTGCAATCTCCTTCCACATTCCAATCTACACTTACCAAAATTGTGAACGTTTAGTTTACAATCTGCCCATTAATGAAAATAGATTAGTTAATTAAAAAGAATAAAAATTAATATATTAGAATTAAAGGAGTAAAAATTAATAATTTAAAATATGCAATTTAATAATTAATCAATTTAGAGAATAAAAAACCCTTAATCAGGAGGAGGATTCTGTACAATGAGTTTTATTTTAAAATCACTCCTCGTGCCATCCAAAAGTAGTCCACCTGTCAAGTATGGCACGTGCGCCATAGATTGCCAACCCCCGATCTAGGGTTTTGATTCTGTAGGCAATAGAGGTTTAGATTTTTTGGAAAACTACATCCTGGCTCAGCATGACGACGGCCATTTTTGCATTATAAAATACGGACAAAAAAAAGCAAAATAAAGAATTTGTATCATGCTATACAGTACCTTTGTGATTAAAAGACACAAAACTCTGTTAACAGGCAAAATAATAAGCCTAATGAAACACGTTACAAAAGACTATGACGATTGTCTAGGGTTTACCATAAGTAAAATATCAGTGGTCAGAATGTAAAAGTTCTTTCTATTTTCTTTGCTTTCACAATCCGCCGACTAGTGTCAAAAGTTTTTATGTTGCCTCAAAACAAACTTTGTTGTATTATATGGTTGTGTGTCAGTCACCTACTTATGAATGCAAGAAATAAGATAGTTATGGATGTACGGCCAATGAAAAAATAGTTTCACTAAGAGATTCCATAACAGTTATTTAGATACTGCTGTAAGGTTCAAGAACACGACTTTTCGGGAGCCAACTGCTCCGTTTGTCAAGTGGAGGCAGAATGAAGTAGAAGGCGTTCTGCCTTCACTTGACAAAGGGAGCAGTTGGCTCCCGAAACGTCGTGTTTTTAAACCTTATGCTATTGTGTAAATAACCATTCGTTAATGTACGTCCAAATCGCTAACTTGCGAAAAATGCCATGAATGTGTTTTATCACTTTTGTACAGGGCCTGAAAACTGGGAAAAGTTTTGAATTTTAAAAAATTCTTTCAGGGCCTTTGAATATCCGGGAAAAATATCGGGTTTTTCACAATGGCCGGGAAAATCCTTGGACTTTTATTTTATTTCCCTAGTAGTCTATTTGTAGTCCCTTTATTAGTTAAGGTCGCTGTATTTTGATTATCCAATTGCGTTCGTCTATGGTTAGTAACGTAGCACCGGCTAAATAAAATTTTCCATGTTATTAGCAATTTTATTTGTTTTATTGCACAATTAACGAAAACAACTAACTAAAATAAACCAGTTATGCGAGCGAGGATCTCGCATCCCTGTTGGCTCAGTTTCCGTCATACTTCACATGCGTTGTGCGCTTGTTGATAGTAACACCATACAGTAGTTCCCATACAGGGTAGGTAAAGACAAAGAACATAGAGGGAATAAGAATGTAAGCTTACGTAGGGATAATGTGAAACCGGGATCTACGGCAACTTTGTTTTTCGGAGAAGCCACCTTGTTCGAGTAGGGGCGGCATAGAATTTTACTCTTTCTGTGACACTGTGCAATCTCCGCCCACTATAGATGCAGACATGTATTATTTTTTGCCGCCTTTTAAATGAATTATTAAATTTAGGTATTTTGTTTTAAGGTTAGGTTTAAATTTTTTTCTGGGAGTGGGGTTACACTAATGTTGAACCACAGCGTAATTCTGGATTGAAGGGTTGAGTGTAAAAAATCATTCTTTAAAAACAAAAACCAAAAAAAAAAAAAAAAGAACCTGAAATTCCATAAAACTTACTCCCAATGGTGGGAGAGGTGTACCCCCTTTACACCATCCTTGCCAACAAAGCAGTTCTTCATTGAAAACTAGTGAGGAGTCTGCAACATAATTTCGGATTAAAAAGGGATCCATGGCCAAAACATTTTAAGAAATGATGTAAGACTAATTTGAGTTTTATTTTTCCTGTAACATTATAATTAGGCCCCCACCCCTACATTGCTAGTGTAAAAATTTTACATTTTCATAGTAATTGTTGCTTTATGTAGCTGCCTCTTCCTGTTTTGACAATTGACATTAAACCAGTGGCATGGGAAAGGGGGAGACTCAAGCGCCCCCCCCCCATTGGATATGGGAATACATTATTTTCTCTAAGACCGCATCACAATTTTCTTTAAAGCCACTTGAGCCTCACTCATGAGTTTTTAATTGCTACGCTATTGCTAGTGACACACTCAGGATTTCTCCTTGATGGGACTGACCATGTAAAAATGTTATCTTTAGCAAAATATTAGTTATTTTTATACATTTTACATTCCTCACCCCTACCCCCATTCTTCCTCCGAATGTCATTTAATTGACATTCAGTGTTATTTAACAATTCAGTCCGTAGGATTTCATTTTTTGAGATTTATTTTGAATCATCAAAATTGCTGCTTGCCCAAAGAAGCATTGCAAATTATATTGTAAATTTGAAATGTATATAGTCATGTACAACTCTTCCTAATTTTTTTTTTTCAACTTTGGACAGGGGCCTTGAAAAGCCTTGAATTTTTTTCTTCCTGAAGTGTATGAACTCTGTTTTATTCTCTTCCAGTTTTAACCCAGATCTTAAAATATGAAATATTTCTTACATTGCTTACAACATATGCCACACAAAATGTAGAAAATTGGGCTGAATAAATATCCTTTCTGTTCTACCACATTGGGCACCATGATATGCATTGAGGCTTGTTTATTCATGAGCTGTTCCACGTTTAGGTTGGCCGGAAAGATTTGTCTGAGAATTTGGACAAAGCCATCGATCGAATGACTCGAAAAACGAAGGATTTGCGACGCCAGCTTCGGAAAGTTGTCATTGACCATGTCTCTGATTCTTTCCTAGAGACCAATGTCCCACTTCTTGTTCTGATCGAAGCAGCTAAAAATGGAAACGAGAGAGAGGTGGATCAGTACTCCCAAGTGTTTCTGGAGCATGCCAAGAAATTGGTCGAGGCAAGTGAATAGTGTTTTTATTACATAACCAATGCTAAAAATTTAAAGAGTAATGCTAAAAAAATCCAATTCATTGGATACTTACTGTTCTCTTGTTTTCTTAGGTTGCTAACCTTGCATGCTCAATGTCCAATAATGAAGATGGTGTGAAGATGGTTCGCTTCGCAGCTGCTCAAATTAGTAATCTCTGTCCACAGGTAAGTTAAACATTCTCTAAATTAATGACTGTCCATAGGTGCAATGAATGTTCACAAAATTGTGACATGGCTGTCTGCAGGCATACTAAGCATTCATATAATCGAAATGACTGTGTTTACGAATATATGGAGTATTGAACAATTTAGGGTAACTCTACCCAGAGATATGCTGAGTATCCTGAAAATTTAATCGTTTCTCCTTGCTTGGTGGAGAATGTCCCTTGCTGTGCAAAAAATACAACCAACCATTGATCGTTTCTCACCAGTTATATTCTCAGGGTTCCCATTAACCTCAAATTGTAAGGGAATTTGAAATCGGTCCTAAAGGTCTGGGGGAAAAACATTCGTTTAACCCGAGGTGGCACAGTATGGTAATGAGTTCGCCTTGTGTACCGTTAATCTGGGTTCAACTCCCAACAGTGCAGAGTCTCTGCTTACTCAGAGATCTCATAAAGATCACACTGCTCACTGTAGTCCGGGGTTTGGTTCCCCAGGCATTAAGAGGTTCGGATTCCTCGAAAAATTGTAGGTCCAGAGATTCGGATTCCTCGGAAAACAGTAGGTCGCGGCACAGCATGACCATTGTAGTCCTTGAGCCATAAAACCACAAACTAAAACATTCATAACTTCAGCATTGAATAGCCAAATCTCCCATGAATGGGAGGCCATTTTCCCCCGCAACCGAATTTCGGTTGAAAGTTGCCTGCGATTGATCAGGACATTTCTTTTTTTTTTAACTTCAATGTGAGCAAGAACCCTAGATTGTTCATTTGCATAGTTGGGGAACGACTGTCCACTTAGAAGCTGAGCATTCACAAAATGGATATTGCTGTACATGCAGCCATGTTCACAAAATTGGGGTGGTCATGTCCCCAGATGTGTTCAACAGAATTGAAGTGGCTCGGATGATTAAGTTCACAGCTTTGTGTCAACGTGGTTGAAATCTTCAGTAACCTTGGCTTTAAAAATATGTCAGTTTTTAGGGCACATTGAGCTATCGGTCTCATTTCAGATGCCTTTCAAGGATGCCTTGGTAATTCATTCACTTAGTGCACTGTTAATCGGGATTTGAGAGTGTCACAGCAGTGCCAAAACAAAAATGCTTCCCAACTAACTGCTCGCTGTAGTCTGAGGATTGGTTCTTTAGGCTTTAAAAAGTTTGAGTTCTTCGAAAAGTTGTAGATTTTAGCGCTGCATGACTTCCTGCTGTCCTTGAGCCACAAAAACCCATCACATTCCAGTCGAATCATCTAAGAGATAAGAGGTTCTAGGCGGTACGATTTAAACCTATCAAAAGGTGTGAGTATAGAATGGATAAGTCAAATACCCAAAATTTAACTGAAGTTCGAAAACTTATTTCTGCATATCCAAAGATAATTTAACGGATTCTGCATATCCAAAGATAATTTAACGGATCTGTTCCACCTATTAGCCAACACATTTTTTTTTTTTTTCCATTATCAGAGGGGATCACCTTAAACAAGTAATTAAGTTGTGGAAGACAAGCATTTTGGTTCGGTCTGGTATTCCATGTTTTATATTTCCTTCTGAAACCTTTATTTTTGACTTGTGGTAGCTACAGAAAAGAAAACTAAAGGACGATGCCAGATGTCTATGGGATTTTGCCTACGGCGTTCCACAACAAATCAAATGCCATTCGACGCGCCTCACTGAATAGATAAAAAATGTCAATGGACACAAAGCTGTCAGATCATGCAGTCACGAGTTAGAGGTCATAAAAGGTCATTCTGTGAGGAGGATCTCCAATGTTATCGAGATTTTGTCTATTGGCATATTTGGCCAATGCAGCCGAGTCGATAAAATAAGCTGGTTTCCATTATGAACACCGTAGTTAAGCACTGACAACAGTACCCGAAAATTGATTCGCCACCGGATTTTTCTTTATCTACTAAAACGTACAGGAAGTACTTTGTGTTATTCCTATGACGGGACTGAATTCACCCGCGGACGAATACTGGAGATCCTCCTCATAAGGTGATCTTCTATGACCTCTAACTTACGACTACATGGTCCGACAGCTTTGCGCCCATTGACATATTTTATTTACTCTGTGGGACGTGTCGAATGGCATTTGATTTGTTGTGGAACGCCCATGGGCCATTTTTGGCATCCTCCTTTGTGACACACTGATTGTATTCAAACCAACAATGCTTTAACCTTTGGATATTAGAGCATTAATCTAAAGATTGCTGGTTCAAGTCCCACCTGAATTATTGGCAAAGTTTCTTTACTCTAGGTCTCTTTACTACTAGGACTCTTTACTCTAGGTTCTTTAAAATGTGAAACGTCAAGCATATTTGTAAATGTACCTGAAATGTTAATTCTCAGTGTTTCATAGGTGATCAATGCCGCTCGTATCCTTGCGGCCCGTCCACGTTCAAAAGTTGCCCAGGAAAATATGGAAGCCTTTAAAAAAGCTTGGGAGAACCAAGTGAGGATTCTCACAGAGGCCGTCGATGACATTACCACCATAGATGACTTTTTGGCTGTATCTGGTATGAAATATTTCTCTCTATCCTATTTTATTAAATTACAAAATTTATTTTGGAGTTGTGCATGTCATCTGAAGGAGTTGCATTTTAAAGTTTGTGGCAAAACTTTGCCTTTTTTGATGTCCTCCTATATATGTATATTTTGCTATTAGGTTTGTTTTTCATTGCTTTTGCATGTTGCTAAAAGCACAGTTTTTTGAATATATGCTTATCAGAATAAATGTGCATATTCTGTTTACTATGTTTAACCTATAATCTTTATTTTGACAGGGCCGAGAAGCAGGGGTCAACGTTTTTAATCATATGATTTAAAAAAAAAAAGATTAAAATCAAAATTTATTATGACCTTTTTTAAAATTCTTTCAGTACTTTAAAATGAAATTTTTAATTTATTTTTTAAAGCAAGTTTAAACTGTGTTTTTAAATCTGATTTAATGAAAAATAATGATTTAAATTGATTTTTCAGTGTTTAGGGAAAAATATTTTAAAATTCAAATGACTTTCTTTTTATTATTTTGTTAAACGCAGCACCAGCAAAAACAACGGTTCTGATGATTTCACTACTGTTGTTTACAGTTCATGGTCAACTATGACTAAAAGTCACTAAGTAGTATGCCAGGTGTTTCCTTAATCTAACATAACTAAATATTTTCAAAACCATCATTTTGCTTGAGCCGGATACAATGAATTAAGTGGCACAGGATTGAATCTACCAACAAAAGTGATTTGGAACTCCATGTGTGATTGCTTATATATACATCGAAAGAATCAAATTTTCATGCAGACAGTTTAAGGGAAAAAAAAAAAAAAAATGTAACAAATGCAAAATTACTCCCTCAAGTCATGAATGTGGGTGTAAAAAGGATGTTGAAAAGTTTCTGCTTCAGTTGAAACTGATTGCTGTTGTTTTAGATAAAGTCAAATAAGTTTGCAGTATTTTTAAAGTCGCAGAAGTTCGGAAAAATCTGGAGGACAGATCTTCGTAGGTTAAGATGTTTAAAATACGCTATGAGGAAGCTGTGTCTTGAGCTCATAATGTGGAATATTTATTATCACTAAATTTTGAAGCAGAATGCTCATCAAGGAGTGAGAAGGAGCAAGCAATAGGTTTTGTGAAAAAGAAATTCAAGGATACCTCATAATTAGGCATTATTCTTACATTTATTGTCCATACTCTAACTCTCAACAGTGTTTTATTTCAAGAAGAGACACTGAAATCAATTTCCACTCTTCAGTGGTAGAAATCACTGGCCCTCGAACCTCTGATGGAGTTGGAAGGATATTTCCATATTTGGACTTGCGCATATCAAGTTACGAAATCAGTTAGGAGTTGAGAAAACAGAAAAGTTTGCATTTTAATTTAAATCCTTAAATATTCGTTTTTAATAATATCATAATTGAAATCTCTAATGCATATTGTAGTCTCGATAAACAAGAAATCAAGACATTGAATTTTTGTTTTTTATATTATTAAGTACATTATGTATTTACTTAAAGGTTAAGAGTAAATTGAGTGTTAAAATCTTACATAAATGAAGCTGAATAAAAAATTTGATTTATTTTGAGGTATACAATCTTAAAAAAAACAAAAAAAAAACACACACTACGTTTTAATTGTTTTTTTTACACCCTGCCAAGAGGTTTTCTTTTAATGTTTTTAAAAATAACAAATTTAAATGGGCTTTCCCTAAAATGTAAAGAAGGTGTATGTTATTATTTTTGTTGAAGCAGCAACATTTTGTGGAATCAAATACATTAAATCCTACTCTTAACAGATCAATTTCAGAATAGTACTCTCTAGAAATTTTAAAAGTAACTTCCAGAAGTTTAATAGCAAAGTATGTTGAAAGTGTCGAAAGTAATAGCTTGTTTCATCTAAAACTACCTTTCAATACCATGTTATTGAGTGATGTAGTGATTATATTGTAAATGTAATAATATTGCAAACACAATTTATGTACTGCACAGTAGCAATACCACTTTTTTTTTTTTACTATGTAGAACATCTGTGATGAAAATTACATGCAAAAAGCCTTTTCTCATGTTAAGTTGTCAAGTGGGAGGTAGGCAGCGTTCATTCTAGGTTTATTTCGCAGGGCAGAGCTCCTTGCCTGCCCTTTCATGAAAGTATGTGGCGCCCTGTCTTCCCTCGTAAAAAAAATGTGCGCCCTACTTGAAATCTGCCATTTTCCCCGAAAAACACCACTAAAGCATATCTTTGGTTCCATACATCTTGCCGCCTTATAACAAACGAGTTTTTTGGTCAAATTCAATTTCCTACACTTATGTCATCAGATATAACAACCCCCCGAATATAGCGAACCAAAAGTTCAGTCCCTTGAGGTTCCCTATAGCAGGGTTCAACTGTAGTTTAAATGCAGTGGTTAGTCGAGTCTCATTTTCCGTCGAGAAAAAATAAAATGGTTTGTTAGAAAGTTTTAATTAGTGATCAAATCAGTTTGTGTTAATTAGTATTGAAGCATGGAAATATTTTTAGATGAAGTGCTCTTTTTTCAAACCAGATTGCCCTGCCCCTTTTTTCAAACCAGAACACTGTGCCTTTTTCTGATCCTAGGATGAACACTGGGGATGTATTCACAATGTGCTCATGCTTGGCTGCATGAACACATGCTTATCACGCAACTGGAAGTTACATTTGCAGACATGTATTTATAAACAAAAGTTTGTTTTAATGTTTTCTATCTACCATTAAAGTTTGTTCAGGGAATTTAAAATCACCCTGTACTGAATGATTATTCTTAATGCTGGTGGAGGATGGCCAGGATCATTATTCATTCAACGAATGATTATCAAACTCTATATCCTTGCACCCAAATATTCATAATTCTCTATTCGTACTTTCAGAAAATCACATTTTAGAAGATGTCAATAAATGTGTTTTGGCATTGCAAGAAGGCGATGCCGATACCTTGGATCGCACCGCTGGGGCAATCAGAGGGCGATCGTCTCGCGTATGCAATGTCGTTGCAGCTGAAATGGACAATTATGAGCCTGGCATTTACACTGAAGGCGTATTGAAAGCAGTAGCTGTGCTGCGAGACCAAGGTACTAGTTTTCCATATCAGAATAAAGCTGCATCATATTTTCATTTAAACAAAAAATATTTATGTACGCTCTTTTTCCTTTCTTTAATAAAAGTGGTTTTTTTTCTCTCATTAATAATATAGTGATGCCAAATTTTGCACAAAGAGTCGAAATTGCAGTTGAAGCATTGAGTACAAACAGTCCGCAGAAGGACGTCGATGAAAATGAATTTATTGATGCCTCTCGCCTTGTTTATGATGGCGTCCGTGATATTCGACGGGCTGTGTTGATGAACAGGGTTGGTACCCTTCGTTAGTTGATAAAATGTCTTTTACAGTGCTCTTGACCTGCTGTGTAAAATTATTATTATTATTTTTTAGAGTGCTGAAGAATTGGATTCTGAAACTGAAATCGAATTCGAAGCTAACACGTCTGAAACTAAGAGCAAATGTAAATTTCATTAATAATTATATATTATAATTAAGAACATAATTTTCTAATTAATTTAGTAATTATATTAGTTACTTCACACTGCTCACTGTAGTCCGGGGTTTGGTTCCCTAGGCCTTAAGAGGTTCGGATTCCTCGGAAAACAGTAGGTCCCGGCGCAGCATGACCATTGTAGTCTTTGAGCCACAAATAAAAATATTAGTTACTAATTATTAAATCAGTCTCATTGAATAAATTAAGCAAGTAACTGTAATTAATAAATTCTTCATTTTATTCTACAATCAGGGTTCCCACGCAGGTTGGAGAACCTGGACATGTCAGGGAATTTGAAATTGTCTCTGAAGAATGGGAAAAGTTAGGGAACAATGACATTTTTTGATTAAATCTGGGAAAGTCAGGGTAAACCTAACTTCTATTTTGAGTTGCTAAATCTTTCATGAATGTGAAGCTGTTTTCTCCACAGAGGGCTGAATTTGTTCCGGGATTTCTGTAAATTCCAGGATTCTCAACTTGCCTCTTCCTGGATTTCTTTTTCAAAAATCTGGTCTTGTGTCCTATAATTTTTTATATAAGGTGTGATCAAAAAGTAACAGGACTGGTGCTCAACGCTTAAGGAAAATGTTCGGCAGATATTGACCTTGAACCCTCCCACACATGCACCAAAAGTCACAACGTCATAGCTCCCACCACTTCTTTACAGCAGCGTTTTGAACAAACGTCATTACTGTGTTGTGGGGCATTCATTATGACAGAAAGTTGAACAGAGAATCTGCATCAAATTTTGCCAAAAGCTTGACGATGCCTATGCTGAGACCTAAGCAAAATTGAAGAAAGTTTATGGAGAAGAGAGGGAGCCACACAAGGATTTATGAGTGATTCAAACATTTCCAAGATGGCTGTGAAATTGTCGAAAATGACAGACGTCTGGGGAGGCCCTCAACCAACAAAACTGATCAAAACATCCAACATGTGCATTCAGCTGTGCGGGAAAATCGTCGAATCATTATTCGTGAGTTATCTGAAGAGTACCACATTAGCTACAATTCAGTTCAATCTATTCTGACTCAAGATTTGAGTATGAGACGTGTGTTTGCCAAGTTTGTGCCAAAACTGCTATCTGCAGGCAAAAAAGAAGACCGGCTTTCAACTAAGCTCTATCTCCTTGAATGGCCAAGCATTAAATTCTCCCTACATCCACCATATTCTCCAGATATGGCACCCTGTGACTTTTTGCTCTTTCCAAAAATTAAGTCCCACTTGAAAGGAAGATGATATCAGGGTGTCGAGGAAATCTAACAGAATGTGGCGAGAGATCGGCTCGCTATCTATCCTAGAAAGTGAGTTCTAGTCTTGCTTACAACAATGAAAAACACGTCGGATGAAGTGTGGGACTTTAGAAGGGGACTACTTTGAAGGAGATTAAATGCCAAATCTGCAAGTACTGTAGTTTTTTGTTTAACCCCAGTCCCGATACTTTTTGATCACACCTCGTATTCATTTGGAAATCAGTGTCTTCACCAAAAATATTGTTACTTTTCAGGAAATTTTCTGGTATGATCAGGGAATCTGGTTTGACTTAAATCACTCCTGCCCACAACTGTAGTTCGATTGAAAATTATTTGTGATTGGTCGGGGAATTTTGCTGGCAATATCGGGGGAATATTTCTTCTAATGTGAGTGGGAACCGTGTGCAAGGACCGAGGACGTGGTCAAACTGTCAGTTGGAGTTGGCTTATACTAAAGTTACGTTCGACTCCCACGATTTCTAAATTATGGTCAATACACAATGCCACTGGTGCGAGTTTTTGTGATTTTTCACAGGGAATTTATAGTTAATAATTTCAACACCCTTGTTTGAGCTCAAAGGCTTTTAGGTGTAGGTGAAGAAGAAGAGACATCATATCCCTTAACTAAGGTCCCTCCCATACAGAGGTGTAGCCAGGGGGCAGTTTTGGGGGTTGTAAACCCCCCCCCCCAATGACAATGATTTTTTTTATATTTTATGTAGGAATATGAGTTGTAGCTCTGTAACCCCTCCCATTAAGCCTATAACCCTCCCCTTATGAACTTTCTGCCTACGCCACTGCTCCCACCTAGTTTGACTGTAGGTCGGGGACGATGTCTCTTTTTCTCTTCTAAACATGGGCATCAAAATTATTAACGATAATAATCCACATTGTTTTAATTTTATATACATAAGTTGCATTTGATTGTGTTTGCCATATCAGATTCGAAACTCACGCTGTAACACTTCAAATAAATTTCACCAAGTTCAGTTGCATTTTGTTTAGACTTATCAGCAAAATTTTATGTGTTTGAAACTGATAACATGGTTTTCATCATCATTTTCTGACAAAAACAGACTTTGTTTAGGACACATGCTCAAAAAATAAAATAAAATATTGTTTAATTTGCTACTTGTTTCATAGTACTGTACCAAATATTTGTCTATCAGCTAATTCTTCTGTTTATGCAATGATAATTAATATTTTAATATGTTACTTCCACAACCTTTAATTTGACTGTGTCTTGTAATATATTAATCATCTATAATATTTGTATTTTTGTGACCAAAATTAATGGTAATTGTTTTCTCTACAGCAAGTGCTCATACCGATTATGATGAATATCCTGACATTAGTGGCATCAATAATACCAGAGTGAGTATTTATCTCCGCATGAGACAATTTAATGTCCCCCTCCCCACTTCCAGACAGATGGCATTAAAATGTTAGTTGTTCAAGAAATGCTTTGTCATATATTTATTTCTGCACCATAAAAATACAACCAACCGTATCTTCGTTTAGGATGCCTACCGGTACATTTCGGAAGAAGATAAACAGAAGATTGCAGATCAAGTCGAAACGTTCCGCACTGAGAAGAGCAAATTCGACAAAGAGGTTGCTAAGTGGGACGATACGGGCAACGATGTTATTGTGCTTGCTAAACAGATGTGTATGATAATGATGGAGATGACAGACTTCACTAGGTGCGTATGAAGTCTTTATTTTTTTTCTTGTATGATTCCACCTCCTGCGCTTCTATTTTAATATTAAAACTATTTGAATTCAGAGGCTGAAACCCTTTTACTAGCCTAGTTCGTATGAGCAATTGATTATTCTTTGTGCCTTGCACAGTTTGGAGGTTGGAAACCAACATAGACTACAGCTCTTTACTTCTGTTTCCATCGCTCATCCTTCCTTTTTTTCTGCTTCCAGTATATTCTTATCATTACGTGTTTACTTTCAGGGGCAAAGGTCCATTAAAAACAACGATGGATGTTATCAATGCTGCCAAGAAGATCTCTGAATATGGAACAAAACTCGATAAATTGGCCCGGCAGATCGCTGATCAGGTGAGTTAAGTTATTCATTGCCGGTTATACACTCTAGGTCTACACACGTATTTTTCCACATGAACACACACACACACACACACACACACACACAAAGGGATACACAGTAACATAACTGAAGATGGTCAGATGCGTCCTCGATACACTGGATCTGGTTGTCTTTAAACCACTCTTGCCAAGAATAGTAAGCATGGTTTTAAAGTCCCATTTTAAATAAACTTGTTATGTATAAACTTACCATAGTTCTGAAGACACATTAAGCTGTTGGTCCCATCCTAGGTACACAGTACTTGGGACTCATGTAAACTCTACACTTAATCTCTACATTAATGCAAATAAACATTAATCTCCACCGTTCCCTCTTCTATAGAGCTGAAACCGTGTGTACCCATTGAAGTAGCAATTTTGTATGTAGTTGTAGATATGCAATTAAACGAGTTTGTAAATAATACCAGAAAGGAAAATTTTTTAAATTTCATATTTGATGTGGTTTGTGGAACTGTGCCATGTTTATGTATGCGGGTTTAATTGTATACATGTAATTGCAGATATGTAGGAATTTTTTCTTGTTCTGAGTGTGATGCTTAACGCTTTTGTACAATATACAGTAAAACCTCCCAACAACGATATTCGATATAACGATAAATCCCTCTACAACGATAATTTTTCTCGGTCCGTATAATAGTGTTGAAGAGAGGTTTTACTGTGTAATGAATCCTCCCTATAGCAATAACTCTCTCTACAATGATAATATTTTTCGTTCCATATAATATCGTTGTGGAGATGTTTTATTACTGTAAAGTATATACTTAAGAAAATACATTCAACTTTAATATCTTTTATGCCTTTCGTATGGTTTACATTTATGTAATTGTGCAATTGCCTTGGCATATGTGTGTATGCACTTCTGTATTTTTAAAATATTTTAATGAAGACCCCATAAAATTTTTTGAAGGAAAAACTTAACCCAAATAAATGGGCCCTTTTGGATAAAATAAAATACTCTAATGCATAAACTAAAGTATATTTTACTAATTTGATTCCCCCCACCCCCAAATGTACTTTTTGTTTGGGAAAGTCCATTTCTTCGGCAGTGTAGAGCTTAGTAATATACTGCCACATGGAATTGTGTATTGACAGTGAAGATAGATGCCGTACCATAACCATCCCATCTTCTCAGAGCTTCTTTGGCCAGTGAGCTTCTTTGAGCTCACTGACCAAAGTTTAAATCCTAGTAATCTTGATTGTATCTAAATGTATTATGATTCAAAAATTATGCAAGGCAGTTTGTCCCATTCCCCTCCCCTTCCTCCAGAACATGTTATGTCTTCGGACATGAAAAAGGCTTTAGGCTCAGTTGTGAAACTTGCAAATGTTGTTAAACAGCGTGACATTGACGTGCTTGTACTGTTTTAAAATTATATACACACACACATTGTACGTGTTTTTTTCTTCTCTTGGTGCTTTATAACCGCATGCACGTTCTCACCTTGCTTGGTGCAGAATGACCCTTGCTGTTCTTGTGCCATAAAAATACACAACTAACCACGGTCTTTGAAGGACCTGACCCTCTACAGTGGTGGTTGCTCACTGTCCTCTGTCTAAATAAAGCTTTCCGTTGGCACTTTCTTCCATGTCTTTGAGATCTTCATCTCACCCGGCTATCTTTTCCCGGGTTCGTCCCATTTTCCTTTTCCCTTCCGGATTGACTTTGATTCTCATAACCATAACTAGGCCCTGCCGTGGTAACACATTCGCTCAGTGTGTGTTTAACCTGGATTCGATACCAGGTTGTGAAAAAACACAAAAACAAGCAAACTTACTGACCGCTTACCCTAGTTCAGAGGTTGGTTTTCTAGACCTTAAGAGGTTTGGATTCCTTGAGAAACTATAGGTTCCAGTTCAGCGTAACCCTTGTTGTCCTTGCCCCTTAAATCTCCCAACTGAAAAAAACATAATCTTAACTATTCTAGCCTCTTCCATACTTTCTACGTATCTGAGCCATCTAGAGGTGAGATCCAGAATTTGTTTAGGTGGGTGTAAAACTTAAAAACCAATTTAGACTCTTTAGACAATTTTATGGAAATTGTTGAAGACTTTTAGTGAGTAATGCTATGTCACTGGCGTATATCTCTATATGTGTTGGGGGGGGGTAATAAAGGTCATAACCCGTTATGATGTAATTTTGTACATATACAAATATAGGAGTTGTAGCTCTGTAACACCCTTCCCCTCCCCACTTTTAATGAACTTTCTGCATATGCCATTGTAATAAGTGTAAATTTGCAAGATAATTTGAAGTAGCACTATGCAGATTAGATTTGTAAGTAGAAATCAGTGTTACGACGTTGAAGTAACTTTTTGGGGGTGCCTCACCCTGTATATCTGCAGATAGTGAATTTCATTTGTTTAACCTTGCACTCGCCATTTTCATTAAAACTGCCCCTTATATTTTTTAAAGAACTTTTTTCCCTATTCTCTTAAGAATTCTTCGTCTTGAGTAATCAGTGTCTCAGCATCATGTAAAACTATGGGTCTTATTATTATCTTACAGCTTGTAAGTTTTAATTTTCGTAATACCATTCAAGATTGCTGCTGTGGAAAACATGGAAAAGTCAGGGAAATTTGAAATGCAAAGTCCAAAGTCAGAGAAATTTAAAATTTATTGCTATAATGAACAATTTATTAAAAATTTCCTGAACTGTACTTTTCGTACTGCATTGTGTTACTAAAAAGTTTGAAAACTTCCAAAAGTTACCATTTTAAACCAAAACTAATATAATTTATAGAAAATTAAGCCCATATATTTCTCAGGAGAAAATGTTTGCGAATAAAAAACCCCTAAAACTTGAAAAAACGTTATCTGAATTATTTACTATAAGGGTTTTTGATCATACCAGTCTCCATTCACTTATATAGAGCGATACACACTTTTTAAGTGGAATAAAAGATGAAACGTGCTTTTTAAACAGAATAAAAGATGAAACATTAACTTTGCGATTATATGGCTAAAATCATTTATAATGAACTCAAAAGGGGTTGAATGAAAACATTGTGATAAAATATTTAATCAACGCAAGTTCTTAGTGCAAAAAAAATGCATTTTTTTAATATAATTTTTGTATTTGTAAATTCACTGGAAATGAAACTGCTCTGGGATTTTGTTAGAGAATTTTGTGATTTTGAAACTGGTTTTTGTTATGCAAATTTTAGTGTGTTGTTTTTTAAAAATTTTTTAAATTTTTAACTGATTTTCAGGTGTTTGAGGCAGAATTAACCCAGACACCGTGCACATTCTTCTGCACATACGTTTTTATAATTAATCTTTATAATTTTTTTTTTAAGTGTTCGGAGTCGACTACGAAAACGGATCTGTTAGCTTATCTGCAGCGCATTGCCTTGTACTGTCATCAGTTAAACATCACGAGTAAAGTGAAGGCTGATGTACAAAACATTTCGGGAAGTCTTATTGTTTCTGGGGTATGTGTTTGTTATTGATTCTCAATGATAAAATTGCTATGGAAACTGATAACGAAGTTTGTTTCGGAGTTGCTAAGTTTTCTACCTCTGGTTTTCCGCTTGTAGCTGGATAGTGCTACCTCTCTTATCCAAGCTGCCAAGAATCTAATGAATGCCGTCGTCTTAACTGTGAAGTCATCCTATGTCGCCTCTACGAAGTATCCTAGAAGCGTTCAAGTGGCTGTAAGTACTATCTAAACATATGAATCTTTTATAATTTTTAACTTGACTGGTTTTCAAATTTGATCGTAACTTACAAGTTTAATTTTTACAGTTTAAAAACTTGCTTGTACAATTTACAGTCCCTTTAACAGAGTAAATCCTATTTTGAGATGAATCAGTCAATGGCTTTCTCTTTCAATGGGGATCTGCGATGGTGCAGTGTTACTGCACTCACCTTGTATGCAGTTATTCAGGGGTTCAGCACTCAGCTGTGGAAGAAAAAAGAAAAGGATGCTTACCGATTAATTGCTCACTGTAGTCTGGGGATTGGTTCCCTAAGCCTTAAGAGGTTCGGATTCTTTGGCAAGGCTCTTTAAATTGGGAAACCCTGTTTTGGCACTAAAGTCCTTCCAGCAACACCTAAGTAACAGAAACCTCATTTTAACATTGCCATTCTCTTGTGATGGAAGGTATCTCAATTTCGACATTACTACTTCTTGGATCTTCTCTTTAAACAAGAGTCTCTATTTGAACATTAATCACTTCAGAGTCTTCTTTTTAATAGGCATATCCAGCAGTGGAGAGTTTTTAAATTATTGGGGGGGACGCAGCCCACAAGGGCCCATATAACTACGCCTATGGGTGTGCTATCACATTAGTGACACTCACAAGACTGACTCACCACTGAAATGGCCTTGACTCCCCGTAATCTTGCTCATGTGCAAACATATTATGGTTTTGAGGTCACATTAAGCTACATGTCCTCATCCCAAATAGGCTGATCATGCAGTTTTAGCATGCAAAAAAGCTCCATTTGGACATTAAAAAACCAAGGTCAAGACATCAATTTACTCAATTTTTTACAATTTTTTAGTACATATTCAGATTTATATTGTGTGAAATATTATAAAGTTTATAACAGGGTGTCTATTCATCTAGAAAGGTCAGGGAAGTTCTTTACAACTGGAAAAATCAGGGAAATTTGAAATACAAAGGCCAAAATCAGGGAAATTCGTTGTTATAATAAATAACTTATTAAAATAATTTTCCTGAACTGTGCTTTTCATACCACATTACCTACTGAAAATTTTGAAAAACTTGTACTTTTGACTAAACTTCTTCCAAAAGTTACCATTTTTCACCAAAACTAATATAATTTATATAAAATTATTAAGCCTATATATTTTTCAGAAGAATTTTTTTTTTTTACACCCACGTAGAAATAAGCTCAAAATAGAGCTGCATTTGTTTAGGAGAAAAAGAAGCACAGTCCTAAACAAATACAGCTCTAGTTTGAGCTTATTTCTGCGTTGGTGTCGAAAATAATTAAGTAAAAAAATCCCCCCCATGAAAACTCACAAAAACACCCTGGTGGTATTGTGTGTTGAACATTATATAGCAATTGTGTTATCCCTGTAGAGGGTAATAATATCTTACAAGAAAATGTTGAAAAAAATATGTAATTAAAATATGAAAAAAGTGTTTTTAGCCAAACTATTTAATCTGTAAGGGGTTTTGATCATACCAATCTCCTTTGCCTTATATATAGTTAAACTCTTTTATAATGAACCCAAAAAGGGCCAAATGGAAATGTTGCTGTAAATATTTAATTAGTGCAAGTTTTTAGTGTAAAGAAATACACTTTTTAATACAGCTTTTGAATTTGTAAATTCACTATAATTGAGTTATAAATGGCTTTGGGGTTTGCGTTAATCGATTTCCTGGCCTTGAAACTTATTTTGATTGCGCATATTTTAGTGCATTGTGTGTTGTTTACTGTAATTAGTAACTGGTAATCGATTAACATTTGGTCTGGAAACCTGGAAAAGTCAGGAAAGTTTGAAATAGAATTTAGGTAGACACCCTGTTTATATTATAATTTCATATTAATAATCTCGTTAATAATGAGATAATATAGCAAGTGTGTGCATTTTTTTTTATTTAGTTCTTTAATTTTAATCTTTGTTTTTTTCCATTGTGAAAATATTTGATTTCTTATCATTATTTTGCTTTTTACTGTTTTTTTTCTCCCTGCTTACCGCCATTGCTAACCTTGATTCAATGCTAAATTGCAGTCAAATTTTGGATTTTCATCAAGTGAAAATAAATTTCACGGCTAGAATTTTAAAAACTGTTTTGATGATTTATGTTTTCATTTATTATATCTATATTTTGCTGTTTTTTTTATAAAAGCACATATTTTAGTTCATCGCATATTGCTTTCTTTTTCCCTCAATTGCTTCCTTGCACAGGAACAAAAGGTGAATCAGCGTTCAGTTATTTTTCTGTTGTGTGTCTCGTGTGTTTGTGAAGTAGTGTTAACTGTTGTCATTTATCATACCCCATAATTTAATGACAGTATAAGCTAATACCTATTAATTGAGCCACGATCCTATGACATACATGCTAACAACAGTGGAAGTAAAATGACTCACTGTGCTGAATATATCACAATCGTAAAATAACACAATGGGCACAGTTTTTGAACTATATGCTTTAATATAGCTTTAAAACGTTTTCTCGAAGGCTTTTAGCCCTCTTCGAGCCTCTTCTTTTAAAGCTATATTAAAACATATAGTTCAAAAACTGTGCCCATTGTGTTATTTTACGATTGTGATAACAACATCGTTGATTAATGCTGTTAATTATGTCATGAGGTTATCATCGGCTTCCAAGCCCTATTATACAATATTGTGATTTGTTATATTTCAAGCTCTGAAAATGTGACCTTAGCTCCCGTATTTTCCTCGCAGTTAATTTAACTCCCGATAAGTCTTACAACAGCACAGTGATAATCCATTTCTGTAGCATGCTGTTCCAAATTTGTCGCCCACATGTGCAAAGAAAAACAAACCTGCTCGCTGTACTTTGGGGTTTTTAAAATATTCGAATTCCTCGAAAAAATTAGGCCTTACGGTGGTGTGATGGCGGTGTATTCGTCTGTTGTATCGCTAAACTGGGTTCAGCTCCCAATGTTAACATTCTTTGTTTAAACGATTTTTGGCGCATCGTAGCTTTGCGTATTGGTCTCTCGGCAGCAGAGGTTTGGAAGAAACTCATGGGTCCCAGTGCAATGTGAGTTTGCACTTAACAATAAAAATAAAAAAAAAACTATATATATATATCCCTCAAATGCTGTACAGCAGGGATCTTCAAACCATGGCCCGCGGGCCACTTGCGACCCATTGATTCATGAAAAAATAAGATTGTTTCACACAAAAATATCGCTCCATTCTCCCTCCGAATTCTAAATCTACATATTTTATTCTGTTCACATTTCGTAGAGAATTAACGCAACATGCAGTCTTCCCTCAATTATGTTTTACGTTGATTTTTAAGGGCATGTGGACATTAGGAGTAATTTTGTTTTGCAGTCATGGTGTTAAAAAAAACATGATTTTTATAAAAAAAAAAAAAAGGAAAAAAAATGTTTTTTTTTTAATTGGGATTTTTTTTATTTGAAGTTAATTTTTCTGGTTAAGATTGTATACCTCAGAAATAAATCAAAATTTTCATTCAGCTTCACTTACGTATAAGATTTCAACAGTCAGTTTATTCTTCTTCAGCTTTAAGTGAATAACTAACTAAACATATTTAATAACATCAAAAGCAAACATTCATTGTCTTGATTTCTTATTTATCTAGACTACAATATGCATTCGAGATATCAATTATGATATTATTAAAAACCAACATTTAAGGATTTAAATAAAAGTGCCAATTTTGCTGCCTTCTCAACACCTCTAATTGATTTCAGAACTTGCTATGCACAAGTCTAAATTTTGAAAACATCCTTTCAACTTCAGCAGATCAAGAAAATATTTTCAGGTGGGTGTCAAAAGCAATATAAGGACCAAAAAACAGCAACGAAGGCGAATTCAAGTGGAGAGGATGCATAGGATGTGCCCCCTGAATTCACTTCCGTTTAGGCCTAATATTGCTTGTACAGTGGTTATGTGGTTCACAAGCTAACGAGGATGAGCAAAATTGGCCCTTGGACTGAAAAAGGTTGAAGACCCCTGACGTACATAGTGAAAATCACACTGGATGATTTTTCACTAGCAATTCAGTTTTGAGATCATGTTTTATACATGGTTAGATTTGAGTACCCTGCCTATATTTTAATTTTAATGTAACTAGGATTTTACTTATGTAGTTTATTCAGCTTTAACACTATTGTCTGATTTTAGTCTCCTATTGTTGTGTGGAAGATGAAAGCCCCCGAAAAGAAGCCATTGGTGAGACGAGAAAAGCCGGAAGAAGTCAGAGCCAAAGTGAGGAAAGGTTCGCAAAAGAAGCATATAGCCCCCATCAAAGCATTGAGCGAATTTCAGAGTCCTGCAGAAAGTGTTTGAAGTAACTTGAAAAACACTCCAATACCCTCGAAATAAAGGGGAAGAAAATTATACTGGCCTCTTGTTTTCTGTCTCTCCCTTTAGGGGGCTGAAAAACTAAGAAATCAGTGCCTCTTGACGACTGCTCTTTTATTCCGATTTCGAAGGGGCGGTCAGAATCATCGAGGAGAAGACTCTTCATTCCAGATCAGTTTCGTTTTCTTTCATCCTTATTTGGTCTTATTGGTGACCAGTTTACGTACTTTTTTAGATATTATGGTTTGCACTGTGCGGAGTCTTATTTGCTTGTGAAATGTATCATTTATTGCTTTTTTTTTTAGGCATTTGAAGATTTAAGTGGGTTTTAGTGTTCATTAGCTCGTTAGAAAATGTATAAGAGAAAAATGTATTTATGCTCGTCATCATAGATGTCTTTATCGTCTCTTTCTATACTATTGGAAATCAAGGAGCTCATTCGTTGTGGGAGTGGTGATAACTGTTTTTTTGGTACATTTTATACTTCGTCAGTCGTCCAATATAGTTTTACGTTTTTCCACCAGGGAATTTGATAGATTCAGCAATAACGAATGTCCCAAAGGAGGTTAATTTGATGTAACATATTGATCATGAGCGCTTAAGTTTTTGAGTTTCCTCATTCACTTCACACCGATTCTTTTCGTACTTGTGTTTTTAGAAAATATTTTGTCATACCTCTTGAATATTTAGAGCCCGGACAGGCAGGTAACTTTATGGCACAAAGAATCGCTGGCTGGTGACAGATTTATCTCTTCACTGCATTTAAGTCGCTCATATGACCAAGTTCCTATCTTTCTATAGGAAATGTACACTGTGAGGATACTTCCTGTCACCTAGTCGTTCTTCTCTGCCACAAAGTTGTATGTCTGGGCTCTGATATGACATGAAATTTATTTCGCTATGTTCAAGTAGTTTAATTGTATTTAGTTCATTAGCAGTTTCGATGTAAAAGGATTGGCTCTCATTGTAGGTTTTGTTTGTTAATAATTACTATGTAAAATTTTGCAAAATATGAAGGGCTTTATGTATTAGTAATTGTGGGGCAAGAGACTCATCATGTTTCAAAGACCACTACACGTAACACCCTTCAACACATTTTAAAAGGTGTTACGTGTAATGCAGCATGCACTAAACATAAAATATTGTCATCTTGTACTCGACTTTAAATTTCTTTTCGATGTTGTCATTAGATCTATGTTTTGTTTTTGTTTTTTTTTATAATTTTTCGGTTTGTAAAGCGGTCAAACTAACATGTGCTTAAAAGTAGTTTATTAATGTACCATGATTATTATTAAAAGTTATCACAAACAAATTGCAAGTGAATCTCAGATGGTAGCCAGACATTTGCTGTTTTAAAATTTTGGTTTCAAATGGGTGTTTTTAAACTATCTGGTATTCTCAGGTCAACCCGTAGTCTTGAGGTGTGCAAAATTATTCACTGACTGAGTCAAAGGATAATGTGATTCACCTGTAATAGGTGGACAAGAGCATTTGCTGATTCAGTTAGCGATTAATTTTTGCACACCCCTGCTGTAGTACTAAGAGACAAAAGATCAGATCACATAACTTTATTGCCTCCATTGTAGAGAACATTCCGAAATGTGACATCTTTGCGCCTTCTGTATGGTGTTTTAGGATTGATTACTATTCTTGTCCCTGATATGATTTGAATCTGTAAAATGACTTTTGTAATTTTAGAATACAAATGCCTCATTTGCCTTGCGTTCTTATATATATAGATATATATATATATAATCGTTGTGAACTATGAACTGAAAAGTGCCGTATTTAATACATTGTAGTAACATTTGCTTACGGGAAACATTAAAGCCCATATTATATGGATTTGTCATTTTTTTCCATTAAAAAAAAATAGTATTTAATTTAGCAAAAAGATTAATGCTGAAAAAGGTAAATAGCAGAAAAATTTGTTATATTTTATGCAATTTACAGCTTGTCAGGATGATAAAATTTGAAAAAATTGCGATAATGGTTTAATGCGTGAAGGGAAATCGAACTCGGGACCTTTTATCTGGGAGGAAAGAAACGTCATCGGATCACTAAACAAGGTCGCAAATACAGTTCCTGAGCATAGGAATGCTTTTTCTTTTGCAAATAAAGGAGGTTGTTCCGTTCTTTGAAATGAGGCGACAATTTGAGTGAAAGGTAAAGTTTATGAGCAGGCTTATAGAAAGCCTTTTTTTTTTCCATTAGTATAAAAGATAAAAATAAGTTAGGAAAGTGAGTTTAAGAATGCAACTTTGCGTGGTGATGATTTAAAAACGATAGATCCGTCTAACGTGTATGAAAAAACATGCATTAGGTGCAGAAATAGGCGTTCCTATTTTATGCAATTCACTGCTTTACAAAATGATAAAATTTGAAAAAATTCGTGGAAATTGCTTTTGCATGAAGGGACTCGGAACTTGGACCTCTATACAGTGACTACCTCTCAGAACGACTGTTTCTTCACAGAACCGAAAGTGGTCGCCTTAGAGAGGTTTTACTGTAATTATATAAATAGGTTAGTAATTACAGTATAACCTCCCTAAGGCGACTACCGTCGGTTCCATGAAAAAACAGTTGCTCATAGAGGTGGTCTCTGGATGGAGGTAAATTTAGCATTGGGTTGTCTATGGTGGGGAGAAATCCATTTCCAGAACGGTGGTCCCTTAACAGAGGTAATCGTTAAGAAATTTTACTGTATTTTATAAATACATTATTTATACAAATATGGTAATGCTAATATTTATGTTATTTAATTATACAAATATGCTAAATTTGTAATATTTTATAAATATATTAAAATATATACTTCTAATGACGATGTTAGAAAAATATACTAATTTTAATTGGTAGAAAAACGTGTTATATAATGATTTTAAAGCTTTGCTTACAGTCGAAGGTTAGACAATAGCTTGTCCTGCCTAAAATTTAATAAAAGCAAGATGAATTTCTCATTCAAGACGTTTATGTTACAAGGAAATCCAGTTTCAATTAACATGGTGCTCTATAGACATTGACTTAATCGTACGTCCAGTGATTGGCAACATGTCCAGTGTTGAAGGCTTCATTTTTCTCCGTTTCAGTCTATTCACAGTTGTCTGTCCAGTTTACTATATCAATGGTTTTGCTATACAAGTGTTGCTAACATCTGTGTGTAACAGTGGTATGCGTTTACACAAGCAATGTAAGCATTGCTTGCCTAATATCAATTTGAAACACATTTCCATTGCCAATTTAAATTAAGGAAAACTTAATTATAAAAGTTCAGCAAATCTGTTCTGTACCTGAAATTTTGTCCAATGTTGAACTAAGTATTTCGCAATTTTTGTCACTGGGTGGCGCTACAATCTGAGGGTAGGTGATGTAGGATCAGAAACAGTTTAATTTCTACTTTCCAGCCAAAATTGATAACCATTGATCTCTACGAACACAGCTCCATGAGCATTTAATTGTTATTTTATTTTTATTTCCCATTTTATCGTGTTTTTTGCTTGAAATCTGTGAGTTCGTCAAATTAAACCTCAATTAAATTTATAAATACTAATTGTTTTAATTTTTTAAGCCGCGTAAGAGTGAAATAATTTTAATCTGATAAGCAATTTTCTAATAGCTTATGTTAACGATAATGCTGCCATCTAGTGGTATCGATAGTAATTTTTATTGCATTTGGTGAAGTTATTCTTGCTCTCTATTGAAAAAAACTTTTGACAAATATGAGAAGGAACTCCAACTTCACCAGCCCTGCGGTGGCGCAGTGTGGTAACGCGTTCTCCTATTGCGCGGCTAATCCGGGTTCGACTCCCAGCAGTGCAAAAAGAACGCTTACTCAGAGATCTCATAAAGATCGCACTGCTCACTGTAGTCCGGGGTTTGGTTCCCTAGGCCTTAAGAGGTTCGGATTCCTCGGAAAACAGTAGGTCCCGGCGCAGCATGACCACTGTAGTCTTTGAGCCGTAAAACCAAAAAGAAAGAACTCCAACTTTCACAAAAGTGTTATTTATATATTTGCCCCAAAAAAATATATAGAAGACTGGAATTTTTATATAAATAGAACTAACTGTAACATACTGCAAAAATAAAATTTACTCTCTTGTTTACATATCCCAAAAATAAATATATTGCTTGCTTAAAGTAAAATGTCATCGCATGCCACTGATGTGTAAGTACTGTCGACAATTTCTCATTGGCATAGCAAATTCGTTCCTTCGAAATCGCTCGTAAAAGTTTTATGAAAAAAAGCATACCTTTTTTTTAAAAAACAAACAAAAAAAAAAACGCATTTATGAAAATATTTTGGGTAAAAAAAAAAAGATCAGCCCACTCGAAGCGCGTAACATAAGCGGAGAAGCTAAACTTAAAAAAACGGAAGAATGCATATAAAAAGTAGCATCTGACAACACTATGATACATGTAAGTTAATTTGACGTACCATTACGAAGATTGGATTTATAAGTAAAGACAACCTTGCTTACGCTTGTAATGCTGTCTTTACTTATAAAGGATGATACATACACTATAGGGATGGGCAAAGTAGTTCACTTTTGCGAACTGGTTTTTTTTAAGGACATTTCATGTTTGAAACCTGTTCTTTTGAACTAGTTACGCATAATAAATACATGTATAATACAATACTTTTTACTTTTATTTCCGTTTTAATTCGTGATATCTATATAACATTGGGTTGGCTAAAAATTTCGTTTGAGTTGTCTATTTTTCCGTAAGGTGGCAAGCATTCTTTAGTAAATTTTATAGCTCTCTGAAACTGATAACCTCATGGGAAAAAATACATTAAAACAAAAGTAATAAATACTAATCTTCGAATTTGTGCTTACAATTTATTCCCTTCTGGGAAATAGCTTGTTCTGGAAAAAAATTCGTTTGATTTTTGCCAATTTTTTCCTTAAGGTGTATATAAAAACCAGGTATGGTTTCAGAATTTCTTTTATGGGTTCACCTTCATTGTAGTAACGGGGGAGTGGGAGGGTTCTTCCCAGTGGCGTGCCAAAAGGGGGATCTGTCCGCAGTGAGTGCCAAGGAAAGGGGGGTGGCGTCGTTTTTGTACATTGGCTTTAACATAAAGTAAAACCTCCATTAACGGACACCTTTGAAGAAAGGTTCCTCATTCAGAGGTTTTCTATCTCTGGGACAATGTAGAAACACTCCGATAGAAAACGTATGTTATTTTAACATGCATAATAGTTTTCGGTATTTATTTTACATAAACAAATACTTAAATACATATTTGAATTACACCATATATTTCATGGTTATACTTTGAATTGTACAATTCAATACCTAATTTAAAAAAAAACAGGCTTCAAAATCAACTTGTGTTTTAATATTTTAGCAAAGCTAATTTGGGTTCTAAAATAATGAAAAAATGGATATTTTCAATTAATACTTTCTCATATTTCTTCGCAATTTTATCTCTATTTCTGTTTTTTCTTCAATCTCTACTATCCTCTTATCTCTCTACTCTCCACTATCCTATTATCTTTCTATTCCCTACTATTTATTATCCTCTTTATCTCTATTTCTTTCAACATATTCTTTCATTTAATGAATATTTACAACGAAAACTGACGTCGTTATCCCTTTCGAGGTGCAAATTTGTCAATTACTGTGTCAGGATTAATCATGAGGACATTTCTGAGTTCACGCTCTATGGGTGTAACGGCTAAGTTATGAAGGCGTTTCTCAGCCATTATTGCTCCATTCAGCTGAAGCTGAAATAAAGAATGTTACATATAGCCCTTATATTGATTTACACAGGTTTAACTGCATTCTGAATACATTAACCTAAGCATTTGCACGATCCATGTGAATATTTATGTTCATGTCTGTACCTTTGTAGCTCATTTCTTCATTATAGAAAGAAATAAGTTTTAAAAAATGGATTTACGGCAATAAAAATAGAACATTATGTTTAACAATGTATGTGAAAGCGTATATCATACAGTTTGGATATCACGGTAAGCAGAAAAAGTGAGTTGGGTAAAATAGTTATGGAAAAGAAATATGAGAATGGCTTTTAATTTTCTAATTGAGAAAATGCATAATCGTTAAATAAAATCAATAGCTATAGAAATTAGTTGGTACATCATTTGATACATCAAAGGAAATCATCCTTATCAAACCCTCTCGATTTGCATATTGCTATCATGAAAATATAACTACACAAATCAGTAAGATTTGATACAGAAATGTACATGGAATTTAGTAGACGTGGCTTCAATAGCAGCCGATATAAATAATGGGGGGGCGCTGCGGCACATTTCGATACGCCTCTGATATGTTGTCATGTATAAAGACACTCATGTGTACTATCTGTCTATAAAATTTGGTAGATGTGACAGTATCCGAAATAAAGGCTCCCTCTGTATGACCCTGGTAATGATCGTTTTAAGAGGGTTGCAGTTATTTCAATTGCAATTAAAATTATAAAATTTGTGAACGTCCCCTTTTTCTGTGATCGGCCCTTCTTTCCTCGGACATTTTTTCCCATCAGCCCGTTTTTTCTAAATTTGTTCCAGTCTGAGTACCCCCATTTACGAATAGTACATTGTTTTTTTTGGTAATGAGAAATGGCGGCCAACAGAACAAAATATTTCTTCGTTCTTAACCGAGTACTCAATCCATTCATGCTTTTCATGCCAGGTACTGTGAAATGACCTACACTTATCACCCATTTGTCGGTGGGAAAAGTCAAGTTTTGGTTGTGTTGGCACTTTATCACAATTTTCACTTAAATCCAGAGTTATTTTTTTCAACTTAGTCCAGCTTGTATTTGCGTTAAGATGAAATCTGATAGCGTTTCAATCTATATATACCCTTTTAATTATTCCCACACTTTTGAAATGTCCTCGCAAAGGAATAAACGTTTTACAAATTACATATTCTGACCCTTGTATGCAATAAATACACACCTCCGCATAAAAATGCGTAAAAACAGCTCTATTGCAATTACGTTTAAAAAAGAAATCGCCTATTCACTCGTTGATAAACATTCAAACTCTTACCTTTCACAAAAACGTAACCAAAATATTTGGGTGGGCCAAAGCCCACCGCTCAACCCGCCACTGTTAAAAACCGAACGCACTTTCGATGGAACCCAGTGTAATCAATATATATATAGTAGTATAGACGCTTGTTAATAAGTTTTTGCCAATCCCCCCCCCCCTTATTTTTTAAACAAAAACTGATGAATTGTATTAAACAAAAATAAGTTTTATCTAAAGCTTAATTCTTACTCACGATAATATAGAAGTTTTGTGTTGATTTTTTGAGACTACGACCAGAGATTTATGCACACCCCAACACACGTCCAAATTTTTTTATACACTCCTCTTAAGGAAATCTAAACACACACAATCTAATCCACACCCAGTAAAAATCTTGAACCCCCCCAGTTTATGAATCCTGGATAAACCCCGGACTACGACGTTCCGTATTCAAAGAGTGTACGCGAGGGCACTTGAAATATCGCATGACATCCGTATCGGAGCGGCGCCGTGGGGTGTGTAATCGTAACTTCACCTTAAGTAACCGTAATCATATAAAATGATTACGATCGCTCCAAGTATAGAGGCTAAAAAATATAGTGTGCCGTACGCGATTAAAAAGACGACCACGACTTTGGCGAAACTGATAGAGAGCTCTCGGGTACTTGCCGTCACTATTTCTCGAGGAGAAAACTTCTCGTCATATAGCACCTATGCGTAGAGAATTAGATATTCTGTATCAAAATTTTTAAAATAAGTGTCGCTTATAGTCAGATTATTTGAATTTTTATGACGAAAGAGCAAAGTTTCTCGGCAACTAAGTTACGCTGGGTCAGAAATTGTTAATAAAAACTCACGTGGGAAAACAAACATTAATGAGGTTTATATTATTAAAAAATATGCAGGATTATCATGTATATTGGTATTCCCCCTTTTCTTGTTCATAATTAAAGTACAAATCATTACAGGAATTCATATTGAACTATAAAAAATATGTCACATCAAAGAACGTCAGATTCTTTATTTACAAACATAATTTATAGGATAATGTTCTAATATCGAATAAAGAAATACACATAATTATAAGCATACAAGGTCAAAAACATCAAAATTTTTGGAGTTCGTTATCTTTTTTTTATAAATATCCACATAACTTGGAAGACTAAATGTATGAATAACAAAAATTTTTACTCTTAAGATAAACACTCATCTCCTTACAATTGACTAATTTTCTCTTTTTAATAAAATTGATAACAGAAAAATATCTAGGAATCACCCCCCCCCCTTAAACGATGTCATTATTGATCACAGTATTATCATGAAATACTAGTTTTTTAATTAATGCTAACTACAATAAATTTTCAAATATGTCACACAAGGTCTTAATTTCGAAGTATCTACCCAACTTCCGTTTTAAACTTACCTGACTTTTCCAGATCTTTCTAATCTATTTCCAGTCGCTATTTTTAGTAAAAAACACACACAACTCATTGAAATTTGCCTAATAAAAACAAGTTTCAAAACCATAAACTCCACCAACACAAACTCCAAAACCATTTATATATAACTCAATTACAGTCAATTTGTGAATACAGACTTTCATTTTGTGGGGAGGGGGGGGGGACCCAAGGACAGAATTTGCCATGGTCTTGGAATAACACCCTTCATTTATCATGAAAGTTGGAATTTTTTACGGTCCAAAATATATATATATATTTTCGGAGGTCATGTTCCCTGTATTCGCGCTTGATTATACTTACATACTGTGACACAGAAAACACCTTCAAGCATATAAGGTTTGCACAGAACTGCAATGTTAAACGAGTTTCGAAGTCATATGACGTCCATTTGAGTACATATAAGATCTCTGTGATTGAAAGTACCAAAACAAGAATTGAACCACAGAGATCTCATAGGAATTGAACGAGTATCGAACTTGTTATGTTTTAGTGAAACTATCGTTCACTGCGAATAGAAATGTTCAACAAACAAAATTTTTATTGCAGTATTATGTAATACTAATAATATTTTGTGATTTTATATATGAAAATAAAAAAGTAGCGTATTTTTCAGATTTATAGCCTGAAGATAATTAAAAGTAGCATGTCGCCCAATTCGAAATTTTTGTAGCGAGGGCACTTAAAACATCGCCCAATCCGCTACTTGTAGCCCAATCTGGCACTACTGTAACTATACATAAAACAAGGCTGTTTTACAAGTTATGCAAACGTTAAAGATGATTGCTTTGCATCCAATTCCATTTTTAACATTTATTAATTTATCAATCTCATTCTGTAAATACATAACATTTATGCACAGAAATTATATTTTTGAGGGTTTTATTAGAAAAAATCATATGCAGTCACACGCACCACAGTTTTTATTTATTGCATTTTAGCCTAAGTATTTCTAGTTCATATTCCTGAAACCCCTCTTTTGAATCTATACATATATATATGATTTAATGATAATAATTTTTATTTCTGTAAATGTTACAAGAATTCACAGAAATATTCGAAGAAGTTAAGAAAAGAGGGGAAAACGCTTGCAAAATGGTTACACACGTCACGCAAAATTAAAATTTTCTATCTCACTATTCATGCAACATAACAAGTTTTCAATCAATCTAATTATATCGTAAGACATAAATAACAGATGTCAATTTATTGCTTTCAAACCGGTAGTTGTTTTAGGGTCAAAATAATTACAAATGTACCAGAAAGTCCGAATGTCACACATGTCACGTTAGAATGCTCCAAGTATTTTCGAAAATGTTTGGTGAAAGTTGAGATGGATCCAACGTATGATCTGCTACAGGTTGACTTCAACGAAAATTACACTGTGTCCCACCAAGATGAAGTTCAAAGTGCACACTTGGAAAAATTTCAAGGAGGCCTATATACAGCAGTACACTGGATGAATGGTATATCAAAATCCTTTGTCTTTGCAACTGATTATACAAGTCATAAGTACGCAGTTCACTTTTTTTTAACAAGCAACTAATAGAAATAAAATACAGGGTACCAGGGAGGAAATTACATAAAAAGGTTAAACACTGGTAAAATAGCAATGAAAAAGATCACTCAAGCTTTCGGACGCATCAGCAGCAGTCCTTCATCAGGAGTAATGACGATGTTATGTTTCTGTCTCTTTTTATACTTGAAATTTCTGGAAAACCCTTCATCAGAGTAGTCCCGCAGAATGGGAAAACCCAGTGGGAACCAATGGGAGGCCTCCAATAGAATCATGGAAGAACCCCAATAGGGACCAATGAGAAACCCACACTGCGGGTTACCTAATTTGGGGATGTCTCATACATTTCAGAGTAAGAGTTGTTTATAAGTTTCTGGAAGTGGTTGTGATGTATTAATGGCTTTCCCGTGTAGTTTGTAAGTTTCCCAAGATTCTAAGAAGAGTCTACTATTCTTGTTTGTGATGTGACGGTGTAGTATTTTTGTTGAGTCCCAGTCGGGTTCGTGTCCGTGTTGTAAAGCGTGTTCTGCCAGACGTGAGGCTATGTCTCCTTTCGCGAGTGCTTGTTTGTGTTCTTTTTTTCTTGTTTTGATCATTCTTTTTGTTTGTCCTATGTAATGTTTGTTGCAGTCTTTGCATGGTATTTGGTATATGGCGCCTGTGAGATCTTCTGGTGGAACTGGGTCTTTAACTTTTGTAAGTTGTTTGCGAAGTGTTGTGACAGGGGAATAGAATGTTTGGATATTTGCCTCTTTAAGGATGCGAGAGATTGTTTCGGAAATGCCGTGAATATATGGAATAGATATGCGGGTGTGAGATGTATTGTTTAAAGATGTACTATTGGGTCTACAGTTTCTGAGAATGAATCGTTTAGGGTATCCATTATTTTTAAGTGCCGTGTGTATGTGTTTTGTTTCTGTGTTTGAAAGTGTTTCATTACTGCAGTGAGAATTCGCTCTAAGACTTAATGTTTTAACAACGGAAGCTTTGTGGCATGTTGGATGATGCGATTTAAAATCGAGATATCTGTCTGTATGTGTGGGTTTACGGTAAACTGAGGTGAAGATTGAGTTATCGTGAGATCTGTGTACAAGAACGTCTAGGAAAGGGAGTTTATTGTTCTGTTCTGTTTCGTATGTGAATTTTATATGTGAGTTTAAGTTATTAAGGTAATGGAAGAAGCTTTGGAGTGTATTAGTTTTAAGTACAACAAACGTGTCGTCGACGTATCTTTTCCAGAATTTAATGTTAAAATTCAGTGAAGACAAAGCAGTTTCCTCAAATGACTCCATAACCAAGTTAGCTACAACACTTGAGACCGGAGATCCCATGGCAGTGCCAAAAACTTGTCTATAGATAGAACCATTTGAGGAGAACACAGCAGAGTCCAGACAAAATTTCAACAATGTGCAGATGTCGTGAGGTGTTAGTGAATATGTTGTTTCCATGGTAATACTAGACACATTTGGAGTTCGTACATAACGAAAATGATTAAATAACAATAACTAATATTCAAGAGGAAAGAAAATTGGCTCAGAAAAAAGATATTAAGTGCCTTTAGTTCCATCATCAACAGAAATGATACCAAATACCATCTTCATAAACTAAAACTACAACAATTTCTCCCATTAACTTTGCTATAATTAACGACGATTTCCATTTAATTGCGGTAGTTGCATCCCTGCAAATGTTTTATGGAATTACATATCATGGAATTTCACATCATGAAACTACACATTATGGAATATTCCATTAACACAATTTTCTGTTTGACGTCGATAATTCGCCGTCCCTTTAAGGTCGTTAATGGAAAAGATTGGTGTAGTCTTTAATTAAATCTTATCTAATTGCAAAATAAGCAGACCATAGGCTAGGATTCCACCAGTCGCTGTTACCATAAAACCTCTATCAAGCTGAAAAATATTCCATGCAGACAACATAAGAGAATCACTTCTGAATTCAAGAGTATTCTTCAATATGTTGCAGATACTTTTTTCATTTGCAGCGGTTACATTTTTAAATGCCGCAAAACGAATGAGTGATCTTAACTTCCTGTCCATCTCGTTAACTCCTGCAGCAGCTGCACAAACACCGTAGAAATGGAAACCAGTCGTAATAATAGTTGAAAACAAGACAAAAGTCCGTAAATTGTCTCCTGGTCCGAGGTTTTTAGCTTTAAATTCATTAGATAAACCATAGAACATTATTAGTATGTTCGCACCAAGCAGCAGAAATATTGGAAATGACAGCAGCGTTTCAAATTCGTGCACAAATTGAACAAGTTTCCGATAGCTGACATAAAAGCAATGTGCAGCATGCATTGACGTCGAATCAACTGATTCCCCGCAGCATACAACAAGGAAATAACAATTTTGTAAGAGATACTTTATAGAAATGCATATGTAAACATATAGGAGGCTGAGGAGTCCAGTTATGATGTATGTACTCAGCAAGGATAAAGTAGTGTGTAAGTACCGTAAGATTTCTCCAACGATTAATGTATTGTTTTCAATTAAACCGAATGATAAGATCTTTATGAATGCCATTCTATGTGCATCCTTTTGAAGCCAACAAATAATAACAGACATGATGATTGGCGAAACTATGATTAGTCCAATTACTAAATATATATACAAGCGCGTATTGTAACTTCTTTGAAGGGAAAGTCCACGTTCTTTAGTAAGAAGTGATGCCAATTTCTTTAGCAAATAACGTAAGCCATGTCTTTTTCTATGCAATGCATGCCAAAGTATGAGAATACAGATATGAAACAATATTTGTGTTAGCAGTAATATCCAACCTGAGTTATAAACAGAATTTAAGGCATCCGTATAAAGCGCATGACATCCCAAAGCTATGTTATGAAAACTAGACAAATGTATAATAATGACCGCTAATTTAGCAAACAAACGGTAAATTATCCCACATTTTTCTTCTATTTTTATATCAATCCATCCAAAACTGTTTGTCAGTATTCTGTGCTCAGATTGCACACGATTCATTACAATTCTATTCGTTAAGTCTTCAATTCCAGTTTAAATTCATTTGTAAATTTATATTTAAAGTTAGATTTAAATACAACACGCACACAAATATTTGAAGAAATGGCTAGAATAGGCGACAACTTCTCTCGAACACAGAATTATCTTGCTTAATTTTAACATTATAATATATAGGCGCATAAATTTGGAGGATGTGGAAGCCGAGTGTCAAGTACTGGACTAGCTATTTAATCGTTGTGGCGTTGGCGGAACTCATTAAATAAAAAGATCATTTTAGTGAGTGCATCAATTTATCTCCTCCATTGTACGGCTTTTCAATGTGAAAGTAAATGATGAGAGTAAATACACCTCCTTTCAGACCGTTTTACCTGGCATAAAAGATATATAATAAAATGTTCCTAAGAGCAAGTAAACAAAACGTGTCGCACACAATGACTCGGCTAAAGATTATTACGTTTTAGTTTCGTAGTTCTAAAAAACACTTAAATCAATATTGACTGATCACATAATTACGAAATCCTCTTATATTGATTATGTTGGCCCCGCAAATGAATTATCAAATAATAACTAATTTGAATTCAAAAATGATGTGCTTTCAAATAATCACTCGAATAGTATTCATGATTAAGA
>QLNU02015359.1:61379539-61398194 GCA_006491805.2 Dysdera silvatica | reverse complement strand
CTGGACGCCCGTCGACATCACAAACGGACGACTCGGTGCAAAAAGTGCGTCAAGTTTTGGACAATGACCGACGATTAAGTGTTCGGGTGATTGCAGAGGAGTGTGGAATACCCAAAACAATCGTTCATCGCATTTTAACGGAGGATCTTCAAATGAGGAAAGTCTGCTCGAAAATGGTGCCAAAAGTCCTGACGAGTGAGATGAAGGAGCAGCGTTTGTTGAAGTGCCAGGAATTGCATGAACGCTACGAAACGGACCCAGAATTTTTGGACAGAGTGATCACAGGGGACGAGACGTGGATTTTTCAGTACGATCCCGAATCAAAGCGCCAGAGCAGCGAGTGGCACACCAAGGAGTCTCCTCGCCCGAAAAAAGCAAGGATGAGCAAATCGCGAATCAAGGCAATGCTCATTGTGTTTTTTGACAGAAAAGGTGTAGTTCACAGTGAATTCGTGCCACAAGGACAAACAGTCAACAAGGAGTTTTACTGTGAAGTGCTCAAACGGTTGCGCAACAGGGTTCGACGCGTCCGAAACGAAATTCGCGACAATTGGATCTTGCACCATGACAACGCGTCAACCCACACCGCGCTCATTGTCTCCGAGTTGCTGGCCAAAATGGGTGTGGCAACGCTGCCCCAGCCGCCGTACAGCCCCGATCTGGCACCAGCGGATTTCTTTTTGTTCCCAAGGATCAAAAGAACCCTGAAAGGAACTCGGCATGGGACGCTGGAGGCGGTAAAAGCAGCCGCGACGACCTCACTGAAGGAGATTCCCGTTGACGACTTCCAGGGCGCCTTCAATGATTGGGTGAAGCGTTGGCAACGGTGCATCGAAGCAGGGGGAGAATACTTTGAAAAGTTCTGAAAAGATTGTAAACTGATATTGAATAAATGATTTTAAAAAAAATCATTTCGGGAACTTTTGGGACAAACCCTGTATTAATTAAAATTCTTTCCAAAGGACGCAGTTATTTCGCAAATTGTCTTCGTAATTGTACAGTGTTTTTCATGCAAGATATTACTACCTTTCGCAGGAATAACATAATTACTAAATTATAATCAACACACAAAGCCACCGGGGCGAGTTTTTTGTGAGTTTTTCGTGGGGTGGGGGGGAAGTCATTATACTTCATAGTTTTCTACGCCCACATCTAAGCAACTCACCCCAGTGGCTTTGTGTGTTGACCATTATTTGGCAATTGTGTTATCCCTGAGAAGAGTAATAATATTTTACAACCTTATATACGGAGAAAGAGAGCGTTGTTCCTATCATCGTTGGTCTAGTCATCAAGGCACTCTGAGCTCAATGGAGGGACCATAGTTCGAATCCGGGGCATCTCTTTTTCTCACCTATACCTATAAAGCTCTAACTTGAGCTGCTTACACGAGAGTGTCGAAATTTATTATGTATTTGAGTTTTTAATATCTGTATAATCATTTAATAGATTTGCAAAATGCCAAGCTTTTTTTTTCTTTTTAAATTTTGTAAATTATAAGTTGTTACATGGATTTATTTGAATTTTGAAAATATCAAAAAATTAAGTTAGAAATAGTTAGAAATGGAGGAGAGCATATATATATATCGGGTCTTACGAAGGTGGCCTGAGCAGCTCTTTAATCCAGAATGAGAGCAAACGAAACCAGATACTAGGTTTTCCTCAATTGGGTAAAAGGTTATAGATTTAAATAATAGTAAAAAATATTACACAATGTACAAACAATTGAAACGCACAAACCGCTGTTGGTTTTCTGAATTGTAAGAGCGCATTCACTGCAGTCGGTATAATAGCGTGTCCAGTTTGTTCTATTTATACTATAGAGACAGGAGAGAGATGATACAGAAAAGACCAAAACTTTTAAACAAGGTGAATCATAAAGATAAGAGACTAGTGCAGAGATGTCGAAAATGCTACACACATATAAATAAGACCCTGTGCCAAGGAAGGGAGCAGGTTTGTTTTGTTTGAAGTTTTATGGCGCAAACAAGACTGGGCTAGTAGCGCCAAAGAGCCACGCAATGGGAAGAAGCCATGAAAGCTGAAATAATAACCTACCCTGAGAGGAGACCTGCCTGTCAGAACAAGCAAACCTCTAATTACTAAGAGGAGCAACCCCAAAAGACCATCAATAGTTCATTGGCGTATGACAATGTTGACCGCATTAAAATTTTACCACTACCCCATAAGAATATGGACCCAACAAGTAACCCACAGACCTGCCCCACAGGAAAATCAACCCCCTTAAGAATCGATTAGTAAATACCACGTTACTTAATCGACCACTAGCAGTACTACCAACACCACATAACATGACAGACGTGTCCTACACAACGTTAAAAATCACGTAGACATAAACACGTGTCATCTAGATGGCACAGTGATGTAGGCTTGGCTTGGCGCTCATGGCGTCCTGCCCGTCCCGCCAAGAATGGGCGCCTCGAATGGGCGCATATTTTAAAATTCACAAAATTTATTTTGTATATATGTATATTTTTTAAAACGATAAAAAATCTTCTCAGTAACATATAAGTATGCATCAGGAATGAGCTTAATAGCTAATTAAAAACAGCTAAATAACTATTAATAAATGTGCTGTAAGATAGAAAACATTATGTTATTAAGCCTAATGCCCATATGTATTTATATTTTCAAAAAGTACCTGGAACAGGGGCCCAAGGCACTTGCGTTGAAGTCTAGGGCCCAAGGTAAATATAATGACATCCGTTGCCCTGAAAATAAATCTAATGCCCGGGAAGGTTTACCGGTCTAAGTTAAGTCTGGGGGAACGTTGCTTGCCCCCATGTTGTGCGTGCCTTTGGCACGGCCTATACAAAGAAGGGGATTTTGAGATTAAACTCCCCCCATTCCCTTTGAACAATATTAGTAACTGTAAAATAAAATTCCTTGGAAAAAAAAAACTTAGTTTCTATCAATTTTTACCTTTTTTTAATCGAAAAGTCTCTTCTTAAAATCCTTTGCGTGGGCCTATACAAGGGCACCATTAGCAGAGGGGGCCCGTCTCCCTCAATGTTGGTATTAGAGTTCCATGTCCCCTTCCAATTTCAAACAAAATGCCTTCTACTGGTATATTGTCCCCCAATATCTTTATGCCATCGGGGCCCATGGGCCTATATGTATGTGTATATTAAAAGCTCTTGCTCCCATATCTTTATTTCGTATTAAGCCCTTTGACGTTGAAAATATCTGACAGAATGTTCTTGCTTCGCTCTCTCTCTCTCTCTCTCGATTCCTTAAATCGGTCCTAATGCTAAAAGTGTTATGGAAATTCAAATCTCGCCACCCTCTAGAGAAAACACTCCTCATGAAAGAGCGGTAGTTCGCGAAAAAAGAGATCTATACGTACGGGTCATTTTTGTGAATAGTTCAAAAAGACCCGTTCGGTCACGAACGATCCATCTCTAATACACATCAAGGCCAACTGGATTTACGTAAGTTATATCAAAAGACGCTATAGCGAGTACCAACCTTAGCGAGAGTGTGAGGCTGACAGAACTGAACGAAACTTCTTAAGCACGTTGCCTGTCTTGTAATTATGTCTGCACCTGCAATCAACAATGAGCTAAAGAATGGGAATCATGTCGCCTCTCTTGTAATTGCGTCTGCACTTGGCAATCAACGATGAACTAAAGGATGGTACGTCATTAAGTGTGTTTGAGTTGTTGTCAGGATCAACCAATCGTGCAACTTGTACACCCAAAGCTTGTTTTCTGATTTGGAGTACATTTAAAAAAGTATGAATTTAATGTTTTACTTAATTTCTTCCGGTGACTCGGATAATTTAAAATGTCTTTGTTTATATTTTTTTCAAAAATGAATTTGACTTAGAACTAGTTGTCATTCAATGGGTAAATCATCCTTTGAATCAATATCTAGATATGTACTTTTTTTTTTTTTTTTACATTTCAAAAAATTATTTTTCGTCTTTTGAGTTTATCCTAATTTTTTATTTACAATTGTTACATTTGACCCTAATGCCTGTTCTTGACCGAATTTTAACTTCTTAATTTCGTCAAATGAAAGCTAGATTTTAACTTTCTTCCAGTAGTATACATCTTGCATGTAAAACAAGGACGTTCCCAAATGTCTACAACAGAGAAACACATTCCATTACCAAAAATCAAGATAAACTACTGGCGCCAGAAAGTAAAAAACGCCCCATTCAATGAACTATCAATTAGAAAGCACTGTAACACACAATTGAAATATGTCTGATGTAACTGTGGAAAACATTTTTATTTCTTCGTTTGTTCTTAAGCTGGTTTTTTCTTTCAAATTTCCTTCCTTTCTGAAGAAAATTGCTTTTGGTGACACTACAGATGAATCCCCTGTTTTGTCGCCAACTTGTGGTAGTTGTATTGTAGTGTCGTAGTTCGTGCTGGTGGTGGTTTGTGAGTTGTAGTGATAAGATGAGCAGCCGTTTAACTGTATTTATTTTTGTAACAGATTGGAATTGATGGTATGTTTGGGATGGGGAGGCTGTATAGGAGGAAGAGGTATGGAGGGAAAAAGGGTAGATGAGTGGAATGTGGAGTATCGCAATGTCGACGATGAAAAGCTGTTGGACTAGTACTTTGCAAATCGGCATTGATTAACTGTTGGACTCATACATGCAGAAAGAATGGGGGTGAAGAGGGGAGAGGAGGTATGGGGGGGAACGTGGAGAATCGGAATGTCGGCGCTGAAAAGCTGTTTGACTCATACTACGCAGAGTATATGTGGAGACGGTGTCACAAAGAGGAAGTGGAGGAAATGATTCCAAAAGCCATAAAAGCTCAGAAGCTTAAAGACAGAAGTTTTTTTTTTTTGTTAAAAAAATCTGAAAAGAGTATAATAGGTAGTAAACTCATTATAACAGGTAATTACTCCTTAAAAAAACATGGCGGCCAGGAAGCAAATGCATGATGATGTAATCCAGGAAGGAAGTTGCTGCGGCATGGTTGCCATGCCTTGTCAACAAATCACGAATGTAGTGTAGCCTTATTTTTTAACTTAGGAAATGTTAAATGTTTTTTAGGTGCTACTGCATGACACGCAACCCATTGGATTCTAGTCAGTGTTGCCAAAACTGACAGTTGACAAAGTTATCAGCCATGCTGTTTACGCCGTCTTCATCTGTCTTCTTCCTCCTCCCAATTCTAAAAAAAAAATGAGTACTTATTCCGTGGGATCAGATATTTCTTGCATCGGCAAAGTAACTAGCCGCCATGTTGTTTACCACGTTTTTGGTAATCCTCCTCCTCTTCCTTCCCTCCCATAATTTTCATGAACCTTCCTTCCGTCCTAATTTTCGGGAATCCTCCTTCCCCTCCCCTCACATAATTTTCATGAATAGTCTTCCTCCCCACTAATTTTCATAAATTTTCTCCCCCCCCTCCCATACCTTTCATGTATCCTCCTCCTCCCCACCTTCAACCCTGATACCCTACCATGTTTACTACAATGCCACTGAAATTCATCTTCTACACTATGTCTCGCCCACGGATTCACCAATTTCTTCCTCTTCAAACACTTATACTCAGATGTAATTAAAGCCCTTTTTCATGGCCCATTCAATCCATAAAAAAAAGGGGTTCAGTACCACTGTGACGTAAAAAGAAAATGGCGTCTAACACCAATTTTCACCATGCCATACAGATGTATGTGATGTCACAATGAGATCTAGTCCAATTTAGTACGATTTCAGGAGGATAGAACAAGAAGTAGGTTGCGTTTCGTGCAGTTACACCTTTATTACCATTCAATATCTTTTCCAACAACCACTGATTCAGTGCTTCCGTGGGCCATGTTTCTCGAATGTTATTTGTTTGGGGAAATGCAAAAACGTTTTGAGGACATGGGTGCCATATTGGAGAGGGGGGGGGGTGGGCTCAAGCCCCCCCCTAGCCATTTAAAAATACATTTTGCATGATTCTGCTATGCATTTACTTTCAAAAGTTTTACAGTCACATTTTAAAATAAGGTACTTTTTTAGCTCATTACTAATTATACGATATTTTTATAGCATTTTAATATCTTGTGTATTCACTAAAATGTTTGATGACCTCCTTCAGGAGGAGGTAATAATTTTTCTCAGCCCCCTCACCCACCAGAAGTAGGCTACTCATATGGGCACCTATGCTAGAGGGCAAATTGAAAGAAAAAAACATTTTCATTATTTCATGAAACTGGCAAACCCGAATTTCTATCAAAATGACATTTTTCCACTATGGTAGACTGCTGATGCTCATTGACATCCGTCATAAGTTGCCAAAATTTGATGCAGTATGCATAATCTGGAATAACATCAACAGATTGCATTGGCCACACTACATATTAAAACCTTGCCTCTATCTCCAACCATGCCAACTTCCTTCTCTGGCTTTGCTGCGATGATGTCATCACTGAAAACTTGCCGTTTTAAATTAATGCTTTTTAATGTACTTACGTTTCGACATTGGAGGTTTAGGGAGAGTATATGTCCTTTATGGCCGTTAGAAACACCGGAACATTTTTTTGGGCTTGTCTGCATGCCATTTTTTCCACATAAACTCGGCAAAATGTCAAAATGATGTTTGTCGCTTACATTTTGGTGGTACTGGTGACGAAATTCTTGTTTGATATAGCCCTGTGTACTTTCGATGGTGTTTGTGTGCTGCCTCGTTTCTGGGTGTTTGAATGTCAGACTGATTCACTGTGTAATATATGAAGCTTTCTGAGGATAGGCTGCCATACAATTTCCAGCAGTCTGACATGATAGTCGACTCCGGTAACACATTCTCACAAATTGCTTCCAACAGTGTTTCCTGATCACATGTTTTTACAAAAAAATTATTTTCTCAAACCCCTTTGCACTCCTCCAAATATCCATTCCCCATTTACCTCTATTATACTTCCTTTTACCAAACATACTTTCGTCTACTTCCACAATTTCATCCTTACCTTCAAGCATTTCTTTCTCAAACATACACATATCTACGTACACTTCTCGGCAAAATGTTCTCCAATCAACTAAAGTATGCTCACTTTTAATATCTAGCTGCATTTAAACCATGTCTGTTGACACCTTGTATACCCACAAATATGTTAAACACACAACACATCCATCAGATTCAACCTGCTCTCGAAGAACCAAGAGTCCTTTCGCACAAACCTCACACAGCTATGGCAAGTTGACCATACCAGGCACGCAGGGATGCCCCCCCCCCCCCCACACACACAGTTGTCTTATTTCAAGAACCACATCCCCGGGAAGGTGGTGGTGGGGGGTGGGGAGTTTTACCCTTTCTTGGTCAACCTCTGTTATCCGTGTTATCCCATTAGGTTGGGAATGAACAATTCTTTGAAAGAGGGGTCAAAATATTTTAAGATATTCTTCTGTGGAGGGTCATTTCAAGATTTCCCAGATTGCTCTGGGTACTTCATTACTAGTTTAAGCTACAGTTTCTTTTTCGCAAAATATGGCAAATTAATGTAAAATGCAAGGAAAAAAATTATGTCCGTTGCAAAATAGCGAGTTGTTCGATATCCTGTCAAAAAACTTGGCCCTTTTTTTAACAACTTTGATTTACATTTGTTTTTTTAACCTTAAAGTATGTTTCTTACAGTACTCCCCCCCCCACCTTCTTCCTGTATGCTTTTGGACAGGCAATGACAAATATCCATGTACATGCACTACATTCAATCTCCATTCCTTGGTCATCTCATTATCACAGAAATAAATGCTGATTGGCTGTGGCAGCACACTTGAACTGGAATAACGATGACGTCTCATCTCATAGTGTATATTTCCTTTTTCATAAATTTGTTAATATTTTATAACTAGTCGTTGATATTTCAAAGCATTGTTGATTTAATTTTATTAATACGATTTTTTGAGCAATGAAAGCAGAGACTGTTTTTTAGCATTTTGCTACAACTTTTTTTACCCATTTTAGCATTTTTGCGACAGCATGTTTTGAGCCAGCTTAAACACTGACTGTAAAGGAAGAGATAAAAGGTGTGTAACTTAAATTACTCTTTATTTCATGTCCAGTTGTTTTTGTCTACCGATTTAACATCATCGTGTACATAATCGCCAACTTGAAAATTTATTGTGAGTTCCAAAAATTTTAAATCGAATAACCGGCACACATTTCAAAGGATTCAAGTATAATTTAAATTTCATTATCAGATTATCTGGTACAATAAGACACCTGAAATGTTAAAATGAAGCAAATTATAGTTAATTATAGAAAAATATTTTTTCTCATTATAATTATTTATTTAATTTATTTTACTTTTACTGGCACAACATTATTATATACAACATATAGATACTTTTGTTTCCAACTCAAATATCTTCATAAAAGTAAAAAAAAAAAAAATGTAAAATTTTTTTTTAGGTGCTTTTAACAATTTTAAAAATGTCAACATTTTTTTCCTTTAAATAATTTCTGGGTTAAAATTTTGTTTTCAGTACTTGAAAGGGTTTTGGGAATGTCTTACGGTCCCGGTGACAAAATTGTTTAAATGTCGCAGCGTATGAACCTTTCCTACAATTGGGAGGGAAAGGGATTCCCCCTAAATGTATACACTTATAGTTTTACGATTACTGCCAAAATTGTCAGACATGTTCAGCCCCCTTTGTCTCTTTAAAAAGAATTTGACTGAAATACTCTTTTAAAATTACTGAAATACTTTTTAAAAAGAACTTGACTGCCATAGTGCAGTACTTCAAGTGATCTGGCCATGTCTCTAAACCTGAAATCCGATGTTGCTTCAACATCCACCAATGAACAGTTGAGCATCAGTGACATGTCAATTCATGCACCTCGTATCTTTTAAACTTGCAATCCAGGACTGAGGCGGAGAATTGCTGTAGTACATTAAGTGGAACCACAATCCAGAAAAGGAAAAAAATGAATTGCAACACAAGACGCTTCTGAAAAGTTGCTCAATAAAAAGCCCAAGTGTTCCACAATTGCATTTTTTTTTTTTTTTAAAGGAATAGAACACTCACTGTAAATATTATTAAGAATTAATAAAATTACCAAAAGTAGATTTTTAAAAAAAACGCTCTTGAACTGTTTTTTCACTTGTTGGTTATGTCCGGTCACATTGGCAATGACATTTTGGTGGTGAAAAAACTGCATCAGCAAAACAGAGAATACTTCACTGTTGCTACAAAAATTTTATTTTCGCGACATATGAGGGGTGTTCTGAAAGTAAATTTCGTCTTTTTATTTCACAAGGAAGCAGTATTACAAAGTGAGAAAACACATTGCCATATTAAAAGACGATCTTTCCTGAATTCCCGATGGTCAGAGCGAGAGCAGAGAAACAATGGCGCATTCCCTAAGTAATAAAAAAGAGAGAGAAAAGCAGACCACCGGCATGCCCAAGCTCATTCGAGCACAAACCATTATGATAGAAAGACGTGTGGTGGAAATGTGGTTACAAATGGAATTGCGTGGTGTCGTGCGTTATGAGTGGGCATGTGGAACTAGTGTTTCAGATATTCATCAATGCCTACAGAGTGTCCGTGGAGATGACATCACGTCCCATCAAATGGTTGGTCACTGGCCTTTTTTCAGTGAAGGAAGGCAGAGTGTGGAAGATGGAAACCAATCTGGGTGCTCCTCCACATTCGTGATTGCAACAACCGTTGACGGAGTACAGGAAATGATTAGCAAATAGGCACTTAACTGTGTCTGATGTCGCATCCACATTAGGTGTTGGACGTGCTCAAGCTCGCCACATGATTAATGTGTGGCCAATTTATATTAATTAGCGACAAAATCAACTTGGCGCAATATAAATTTATAATAAATTAAAAATACTATTTCCATATAAATTATTATTTTTTAAAGCAATTTCTGTGTTAGAAATATCCCACGCTAAAACCTTGTCATTTCTCACACCTCGTCGGCACCTTTTCAATTAAATTTTATTGCCTTGTACTACCTCAGGGCAAGAACACCGTACGTCACGGTTACTCAGCAATTTTTAACTAATCGCATTCAGTCAACAACGTGATCATACCTCGAAAAAATATATCTGTTCTTGAATTTTCGAGACGGTTCTGCAACCAGATTCCCTACGACTTAGACATATTCCAGTTCACCGCTTAATATTACAATTGCTAAGAAATATGTAATCTCTGCTCTATACCGAAGTTATCCTGTGCCAATAAAGATGATTCATATTGTACTTCATTTCATCATAATCTATTGATTAACAATTTACAGCATATCATCTATGATTACTTCGGACAGGATCTACGATTACGTCAGTCAATCAAGAAGACTGGTTTATCAGAATCTCAAATAGGTTATCGTTACCAATATTCCAATGGTCATCACCATTCTTACTGGTAAAACAAATAACCTTATATTATTTGTTGGGATATTGGAAGGTGCTGGCAAGATGGGTGTTGCAACAGCTCATCCTTGATAAGACTTCAAGAATGGCAATAAGCCTTGAACATTTGTGGCAGTAAAAGCGTGAGGGCGGTGACTTCTTGTTCAGGATTATCATAACTTATGAGACATGGGTGTACCACTTTACCCCACCGGAGACCAAGTCCGCCTCAATGACATGGAAACATCCTAGCTCACCCATCCACAAAAAATTCAAAGTGTCGTAATCCGCAGGGAAGATTATGCTGACAGTGTTCTGGGATGCGAAGGGTGTCATTTGGCTTTATTTCCTCACTGTAGGAACTGTCAATGTAGTGTGCTATTGCCACACACTGGGCCACCTTCAGATTGGGATGAGTGGGGCCAATGCCCTGGGCCGCACAAAGCGTAATTCTCAAATTTAAAATTTTTTGTAGTATTGAAAACTTGCCCAAAAATATTTTTGCTGCAGCTCTCCCATTTCTTGCCATCTAGTGCTCATACATTATTCCTTTTTTTTTTTTTACTCATATATGTATGGGCCCATGAAATATATTTTGCTCCGGGGCCCCTCATTAGTTAAGGATGTCCTTGGCCACAAACAAACTGAAGTCCGTCATTCAACACAATAGACCAAGGTGCCTAGGTCGAGGGGTTTTGTTTTTGGACGATAATGCAAGATCCAATATTGCAGAACATATTCGTCATCTGGAACGGGAGAAATTGAATCATCCGACCTAGAGTCGCAATCTTGTCCCATCAGACTTTCACCCTTTTCCTGTATTGAAATCATCACTATTGGGACGTCACTTTGGCAGCAATGCAGAGGTGCAACAGATTGTGAAGAACTTCCTGAAATTGTTGGGCACCGATTTTTACCAGAGGGTTTCTTGAAAATGATTTCACAGTATGACATATGTATCGACGTGGGTGGCAACTATGAGGAAAAATAGCCAAAGGTTTGTCTTTTGTTATGGCAGTGTGTTTTGTCACTTTGTAATAAAGTTTTCCTGTGAAAAAAAAAAAAACCTGACGAAACTTACTTTCGGAACATTCTTCCAATCTGTCATGGATAAAAATGCAAAAATCAAAAGAAAATGCAAATGGTGCCGAGAATGTATCTTTTATCTCCAAAAAAGTTGCAAAGAGAATGTAACCAGAGATAACCAATAAGTATATATGTATATTTTTTTAGGCAAATCATGTTCATTATTCCTTTGGCGATCAGTGTCCTTACCAAAAGCATTACCTGACTTTTCAAGGAATTTTCTGGTATTTTCAGGCAATCTGGTTTGGACTTACAATCACCCCTGGGTAAGGGTTAAAACTTGAGAATTTTTGTGGTTGCCTCTAGGACAACCATTGGAATTATTTTGGTTGCCTGTAGGACAACCATTGGAATTATTTTGGTCGCCTCCAAGTTAAGTTTGTTGCCCTAAATTTGTCGTTGTACAAAATGAGAAATTTCTTTCACGTTCATTTCAATGATATAGTTAAATATTCATAAAATTATTGCCATATCCACTTGTATATTAAGATGTGAAAATACGAATAGAAGAAAATTTACTCATGATGCAACGCCTTTAATCATCATCAGATGTACAACTATTTTCTGTACAATTATCACTCCAAAAAATATCTGAATCTTCTGACAAAAGAAGTAATTGTTTTCGACTTTTATATAGTTTCTGGTATGGTTTTCTCTGTTTCGCACTTAACCACATGGTAATGACTTCACTTGGTTCAAAATCTTCGCTACGTGCAGATGATAGTGTTATTTGTATTAAGTCTGTTGTAACGAAAACATGCAGTTTGCTTTGCCAATTACCTTTTACCCTTTTCATGACAGAAAAACCTTGTTCACAATCCACACTCTGAGTTGGAAGACTGAGAAGCAAGTCTATTAACAATGAAAAAAAAGCTATGCATGTGTAACGAATAGAGAAACACAAATACATATTTCAAAGCAAACATACTTAACATTAACCACTGTGCTCCTCTTGAAACTTCATCTGTTTTTGGTTTGTTTTTTTTTGAATTTCTTCGGTGTTCTGCCTTAGTTTCTTTTCAGAATCCAACGATAGTTGGCCATCATATGTACAGTCCGCTTGCCTAGTTATCTCTTTTCCATCACTTTAATATCCTGGTGGAAGCGCTCTCTTTGTTCTTCCATAAAATCACCAAGATTGCCAGGAAAGTAATTTAGATGATGAGCACATGAAGAAAATGAACTTTGACGCTGATCTTGCAACCTAGCTGTTTGTAAGATTCCAACACCTCATCTACTAAAGTGATGTAATTTCCAGCCTTCGTGTATCCCAAAAAGTTGTGCACAAAATTCCTGAATTCAGTTCATGCTCACAATTCGCAGTTACTCATTGTTTTCTCCAATAAGGTGTCCGCCATTAATTTTCGTATTAAAATACCTATAAAAATGCCAGCTTTGATTTTTTTCTGACGTAATTGTTGGAAACTTAAAATATTCACTGTCCGTGTTTAAAGCTGCCATGAATGGCTTTATTAAACCTAGTTTAATGTGTAACGTTGGCAAAAGCATTTTCGAAGGATTAGCCAATGGAATTGAAACAATGTTTTTTCGCCAGATGGATGTTAATAGGGGCAAAATACGAAAAATCTATAATTGTATGGAAAAAATGCAATTTTTCCCTGAAAAAAAGGAACCCGGAAAAGTTAGTTTGAACAGCAAATCATGTGAGAAAACGTTCTCAGAATCTTACAATTTGAAACGTCATTTTAAGAATGGGATTCTCTCAGAGTCTAAACCCAGTGGCGCTTCTAGGCTATGGCCGGGGAGCATGCCACCCCCCACCCCAAGTATAACTGGATTTTTTTATTTATAACAAACAAATTTAAATGGTTCCACTGCACATATGCAGGAATTTGTGCCCCAAAATTTTTCCATCTAGAACCGCCACTGCTGAAAGTCATAAATGTACAGTTGCAAATAAAATTTTTGACTTCACTATTTCCTGAACCTGTAAATAGATACGGTTTTTCTTTACTGTCGAATTATTTTTAATATTATTATTTAAAAATTTTACAGCAAATGTCGTGAAATGTCATAGTTTCAATATGTGATGTATTTCGATCTATACAATGTCAAATGATATCGTCCAGTGGTCGGATGATATCCTTGTGCTATTGGGTTGAGAGTTAAATATAGTGTAAACTGGAGGGGGCAAAGAAACAAAATTGTATGAAAAAAATAACAACAATGGGGATGTTAATATTTATTTATCTTAATAATCATCCATTTATCAAAATACGGGGCAAAATACAAAAAATGAAATAATTGTATGAAAAAAAATACAATTTTTCCCCTATTCTAAAGCCCCTTGCACCCCCCCTCCCAATTACACCTATGCAGCCTCTGATTATATTTGCAAAAACCTTTACCTTATCAATTTTGTCAACGAACGAGTCCATGCACATGCATAGAATGCGGAGCTCGTCCTGTCTCTAGATGCAAGTCTTCCTGTCACAAAGATCGCATCACATGATTGAGTAGAAAGTGTGTTTTGTTTCTCTCCGCAGAGGTAAAACTGGTAGCGGACGCACAAAACACATTTTGAAAATTTATTTATTTATTGCATTTGAGCGATATTTTCGACTTATTATATTATAAATACAAAGGTTAAAAAATAATAATTTTCAGTTGCCGAAGAGGCAACTGATTATTGGTTTTACTCGCCCTTCTAAAAAATTTGATTGCAGGGGCAAGTGGGCAACCACGAATTTTGACCCTTGTGCCTGTGTGAGAAACACCTGTTGTGAAAATAGAAGTTCAAACATAGTTTGCCTGTACAGAGTTTTAGTCCAACGGAATGAATCATTAAAAACTGTGTCCCTGTCAGAGGGTGACCCCTAAGCAGGGATTACATATTAGTGTAACTCAGTTGTTACTGAGGAATTCTTACATGACCGTAAAAACTGGGTATCCATTAAGTGGGATTTCATTGTATTGTCTTATTTATGTTATTGGGGTCTTAACTTTTATTTTTTTATTAGGCTTTTGTAAATTCTATATTGATTTATTACTTACTGCCTGTAATTGTGTATGGATCGAGCTATTGGGAAGTGAGAGGCTTGTCAAGCAGATATTATCTGCTTTTCCTTTAACTTCCCACAGGGTCTCCCCTTCAAACTAATTATATTTATGAGTACATTAGTTATATTAATTCTGCACACTTCATCTTCCTTAGGTGGGTACTTATTTATGGTGATTGCATACAGAACCTTGCGATTTTGCAGTAACACAGAAGATTTATATTAATCTAAAGGTTATATTTAACAGTCAAGCTTACCGTCAGTTTTGCTTTAAGTGACAATGTAAGTGAGGAATGTGTTATGAACATCTTTCTTAAAAACATTGTTTCTTTCAACATAGGAAATTTTCTAATGAAATGAGTGTGAAGTGTGTCAACGAAATTTTATCGTCAATAAGTTTTGAAAATAAAGAAGTGAACACTTGTATTGATGGGAAAGTTTTTACATGTGAAATATGTCATAAAAACTTTTATGACCAAGGAAACTTAAGAAAACACATGAAATCTCATATTGGTAAGAAACCTTTCCAATGTAATATGTGTTATGTAAAATTTTCTCAGAAAAGCACTTTGAAAATGCACATGATAATTCATACGGATCAGAAACCTTTCCAGTGTGAAACATGTCATAAAAATTTTTCTAGGCAATACACATTGAAAAGACACATGAGTATTCATACTGGTGAGAAACCTTTCCAGTGTGAAACGTGTCATAAAAATTTTTCTGAACAAAGCAATTTGAAACAACACATGAGGATTCATACTGGTGAGAAACCTCACCAGTGTGAAATGTGTCATGAAAAATTTTCTGAACAAGGCAGTTTGAAACGACACATGAGAATTCATACTGGTGAAAAACCTTTCCAGTGTGAAATGTGTAGAAAAAAATTTTCTCTACAAAGCAGTTTGAAAAGCCACATGAGAATTCATGCTGATGAAAAACCTTTCCAGTGTAATATATGTCATAAAAAATTTTCTGAACAAGGTAGTTTAAAAAAGCACATGAAAATTCATACTGGTGAGAAACCTTTCCAGTGTGAAATTTGTCATAAAAAATTTTCTAGACAAAACACATTGAAAAGACACATGAGGATTCATACTGGTGAAAAACCTTTCCAGTGTGAAACATGTCAGAAAAATTTTTCTGAACAAGACAATTTGAAACAACATATGAGGACTCATACTGGTGAGAAACCACACCAGTGTGAAATGTGTCATAAAAAATTTTCCGAACAAGGCAGTCTGAAACGACACATGAGAATTCATACTCGCGAAAAACCTTTCCAATGTGAAATGTGTCAAAAAAAATTTTCCTTACAAAGCAATTTGAAAAGCCATGTAAGAATTCATGCTGGTGAGAAACCTTTCCAGTGTGAAATGTGTCATAAAAATTTTTCTGAACAAGGCACTTTGAAACAACACATGAGAATTCATAATGGTGAGAAACCTTTCCAGTGTGAAGTGTGTTATAAAAAATTTACCACAAAAGGCAGTTTGAAAATACATACGAGTGTTCATACTGGTGAGAAACCTTTCTGGTGTGAAATGTGTCATAAAAAATTTTCTGAACAAGGCAGTTTGAAACAACACATAAGAATTCATACTGGTGAGAAACCTTTCCAGTGTGAAATGTGTCATAAAAAATTTACCAGAAAAGACAGTTTGAAAATACATATAAGTGTTCATACTGGTGAGAAACCTTTCCGGTGTGAAATGTGTCATAAAAAATTTTCTCAACTAAGCATTTTGAAACAACACATGATGATTCATAATGATGAGAAACCTTTCCAGTGTGAAATGTGTCATAAAAGTTTTTCTGAACAAGGAAGTTTAACAAGGCACAGGAGAACACACACCGTTGAGCATCCTTTTGTGTGTGAATGAATTTTGTAATTAACAAAAGTCTATACAGCAAAATATGGTCTATGAACTTATTCTTCTTCTTAAAGGGAAGAATACCAATACCCTTTTGGCTTCAAAATATAATTAATATATCCTCCCCTAACCATTGTTGTCCTTATGCCATAAATAACTGACCATATTTCCCCCTCTCCCATCATGAAATAAGTTTTACTTAGTTGCTATTGTTATGAAGCAATGTACAATTGTTTATTTATATTCCATTTTCACTTGAGCCCAATGTATTTGTAAGTATTACCCAATAGAGTGGGAATGAAGTGCGCATAAGGTAAGATGAACATAAAGAAAATAGAAAATCGTCATATGATAAGGAAGGTACGAAATATTAGCTTAGAGCAGAATTAGTAATTGTGTGAGATTTTAATTGTGCATACTTTTATGTAATTGAACAATTTTTTGTTGAATTCTCTGTATTTCTTTGTTACTTTCACTGACATCAATTGTGCAAAGGTGATTAATTGCTCGAAAAGCTAATTTTCACGAATTGGCCTTTATGGTGGTGTAGCTTAAGCCGACCAAATGTTTGAAACAGGAGTTGTGGACAAAGCAATCTGATGTCCTCAAATCAACAAATTTTTTAATGAGTTCTACTTCATGAGTACCGCAATAGTTAATCAAACTAGACTTTATGCGTTTAAATATACTTTCAGCATTTCCGTGCTTAATTTTTTCTAAACTAAGAAACTTTGTATGAATACTTCCATTCAGACAATACTTTATATACATAATCATAACTTCTTCTGTAGCATTGTCAACTGTACCATCGCAAATAACAGAATAAAACCCAACAGCCTTGAATTGCTTTTTCCAAATGTGTTCCTCTTTTCACAGCAATATATTTGATAAATATTTGACACTGCTTAACACTACTGTATGACACATCCAATGGCATAACTATATATTTAGACAGCTTCACAGTGACTGTCATAGCAGCAATTGTTGTGACTGCTATTGTTTTTAAAGGCCACTCACCGCCCTCTGAATTATGGCACTCTGGACAGCCGCCTCCCTTTTCCCTCCTTAGTTAGCTACACTACTGGACTCACCAATATCAAGTCCTTTTTTCCTATCTAAGTTACAGATCCAGGTGAAATTAGTAAAGTGACGACATTTCAAAGCTTAAGCATGTGTGCTGCGAAACAGCAACTTCATTTTCTCGAGAGTAGCCTTATTCAAAGTTTGTAATAGCCTATCAGATATTGATGTGCCAGGAAGTTCTTTAGAAGCATTATATGCTGCAACTGCAGATTCATGTTTGAAACTACTGTCGTGTGTCTTTAGCTAATCAATTCGGAAAGATGAACAACCACTAATAGAAGCACTGCTAGGATCACTGATTCCCAGTTTAAAATACAAGGAGTGCAATATATTTCATCGTCGCAGTAGTCCATCTCTGGAAATGCTTTTGTCCACTGAGTTTGAAACGTGTCTTTTCTATTGCACTTATTATGCATCAACTGCTTTTCCTGTGAATCAGGTTTTTCTTCTGAGGTCTTTCAACACCTTACATAAAATTCAAAACTCAATTAAAAAAATTGCCTTACAAAACAACAACAACAAAAAGAACAGCGTGGCGAAAATGCAAAACTCTCAGAATCTAATCTTGAAGCGTATTTCAAGCATGAAAAGCAAGAAAGAATACTTATTTCCATGTACTAAAAAAAATATCAAAACTCGATTAAAAAAATTGCGTTACAAAACAACAACAACAAAAAAAAAAACAGCAAGGTGAATATGTGAAACTCTCAGAATCTAATCTCGAACCATAAGCCAATTTATGTAAAGTTTATATAAATCGAACACTACATGGATTAAATTACACAATAATTTTTTACTCAACGTTTTTTGGTGCAGTGGTACCAGCGACGATGTTATGGCATGGTTAGATGGTGGAATGTTTGAAAGAAACGAAATGTTTTTGCATTCGGTGGGGCTTGAATCCACGACTGTGCCCTTGATTTAAAAAAAAAACAGCATAAGCCAATTGCCCCAGCCACGCTCTTAGGTAAAAATAATGCCGAAACATTCTATAAATTATATCTAGATCTACTAACGTCTAGTGAGGAGAAGGAGCTTCTCCTGTCGCGTTTCTGCACATGCACGTGGACTTCGTATCATCGCCACTTGGCATCATCCTCACTGTGTTATTATTTATGTTGTATTTTCTTTTTTTCTTGAATGATGCTTAGGAAAGAAATCGATTTGATTTGTCAGTAGCCAAACAAACGAAGAGGTAAATTCTAGCAGGGAAGCTAGAAAAGTTAGTCTGAATTGCAAATCATGTAACAAAAC
>QLNU02015359.1:61367219-61379439 GCA_006491805.2 Dysdera silvatica | reverse complement strand
ATAAATATAAAGGTTAAAAAATAATAATAATTTTCAGTTGCCCAAGAGGCAACTGATTATTGGTTTAACTTGCCTTTCTAAAAATTTGTTTGCAGGGGCAAGCGGGCAACCACGAATTTTGACTCTTGCCCCTCTGTGAGAAACACCGGTAGTGAAGACAGAAGTTCAAACGTAGTTTGTCTGTACTGAGTTTTAGTCTAATGGAATGAATTATGAAAACTGTGTCCCTGTTTGAGGATAACCACTAAGTAGAGGTTTAAAACACATTATTGTAAATCAGTTTTTACTAGGGAATTCTGATTTGACTGTAAAAACTGGGTGTCCATTAAGTGGGGTTTCATTGTATTATCTTATTTACATTATTGGTGTCTTCCCTTTTGTTGTTTTATTAGGCTTTCGTAAATTCTATACTGATTTTTTACCTACTTCCTGTAATTATGCATGGATCGAGCTATTGGGAGGTTAAAGGGTTGCCAAGCAGATATTATTCTTTTCCCTTGACTTTCCGCAGGGTCCCCCCTTCAAAGTAATTATATTTATGTGTACATTAGTTATATTAATTCTGCACACTTCATCTTCCTTAGGTGGGTACCTATTTATGGTGATTGCATACAGAACCTTGCGATTTTGCAGTAACACAGAAGATTTATATTAATCTAAAGGTTATATTTAACAGTCAAGCTTACCGTCAGTTTTGCTTTAAGTGACAATGTAAGTGAGGAATGTGTTATGAACATCTTTCTTAAAAACATTGTTTCTTTCAACATAGGAAATTTTCTAATGAAATGAGTGTGAAGTGTGTCAACGAAATTTTATCGTCAATAAGTTTTGAAAATAAAGAAGTGAACACTTGTATTGATGGGAAAGTTTTTACATGTGAAATATGTCATAAAAACTTTTATGACCAAGGAAACTTAAGAAAACACATGAAATCTCATATTGGTAAGAAACCTTTCCAATGTAATATGTGTTATGTAAAATTTTCTCAGAAAAGCACTTTGAAAATGCACATGATAATTCATACTGATCAGAAACCTTTCCAGTGTGAAACTTGTCATAAAAATTTTTCTAGGCAATACACATTGAAAAGACACATGAGTATTCATACTGGTGAGAAACCTTTCCAGTGTGAAACGTGTCATAAAAATTTTTCTGAACAAAGCAATTTGAAACAACACATGAGGATTCATACTGGTGAGAAACCTCACCAGTGTGAAATGTGTCATGAAAAATTTTCTGAACAAGGCAGTTTGAAAAGACACATGAGAAGTCATACTGGTGAAAAACCTTTCCAGTGTGAAATATGTAGAAAAAATTTTTCTCTACAAAGCAGTTTGAAAAGCCACATGAGAATTCATGCTGATGAGAAACCTTTCCAGTGTAATATATGTCATAAAAAATTTTCTGAACAAGGTAGTTTAAAAAAGCACATGAAAATTCATACTGGTGAGAAACCTTTCCAGTGTGAAATTTGTCATAAAAAATTTTCTAGACAAAACACATTGAAAAGACACATGAGGATTCATACTGGTGAAAAACCTTTCCAGTGTGAAACATGTCAGAAAAATTTTTCTGAACAAGACAATTTGAAACAACATATGAGGACTCATACTGGTGAGAAACCACACCAGTGTGAAATGTGTCATAAAAAATTTTCCGAACAAGGCAGTCTGAAACGACACATGAGAATTCATACTCGCGAAAAACCTTTCCAATGTGAAATGTGTCAAAAAAAATTTTCCTTACAAAGCAATTTGAAAAGCCATGTAAGAATTCATGCTGGTGAGAAACCTTTCCAGTGTGAAATGTGTCATAAAAATTTTTCTGAACAAGGCACTTTGAAACAACACATGAGAATTCATAATGGTGAGAAACCTTTCCAGTGTGAAGTGTGTTATAAAAAATTTACCACAAAAGGCAGTTTGAAAATACATACGAGTGTTCATACTGGTGAGAAACCTTTCTGGTGTGAAATGTGTCATAAAAAATTTTCTGAACAAGGCAGTTTGAAACAACACATAAGAATTCATACTGGTGAGAAACCTTTCCAGTGTGAAATGTGTCATAAAAAATTTACCAGAAAAGACAGTTTGAAAATACATATAAGTGTTCATACTGGTGAGAAACCTTTCCGGTGTGAAATGTGTCATAAAAAATTTTCTCAACTAAGCATTTTGAAACAACACATGATGATTCATAATGATGAGAAACCTTTCCAGTGTGAAATGTGTCATAAAAGTTTTTCTGAACAAGGAAGTTTAACAAGGCACAGGAGAACACACACCGTTGAGCATCCTTTTGTGTGTGAATGAATTTTGTAATTAACAAAAGTCTATACAGCAAAATATGGTCTATGAACTTATTCTTCTTCTTAAAGGGAAGAATACCAATACCCTTTTGGCTTCAAAATATAATTAATATATCCTCCCCTAACCATTGTTGTCCTTATGCCATAAATAACTGACCATATTTCCCCCTCTCCCATCATGAAATAAGTTTTACTTAGTTGCTATTGTTATGAAGCAATGTACAATTGTTTATTTATATTCCATTTTCACTTGAGCCCAATGTATTTGTAAGTATTACCCAATAGAGTGGGAATGAAGTGCGCATAAGGTAAGATGAACATAAAGAAAATAGAAAATCGTCATATGATAAGGAAGGTACGAAATATTAGCTTAGAGCAGAATTAGTAATTGTGTGAGATTTTAATTGTGCATACTTTTATGTAATTGAACAATTTTTTGTTGAATTCTCTGTATTTCTTTGTTACTTTCACTGACATCAATTGTGCAAAGGTGATTAATTGCTCGAAAAGCTAATTTTCACGAATTGGCCTTTATGGTGGTGTAGCTTAAGCCGACCAAATGTTTGAAACAGGAGTTGTGGACAAAGCAATCTGATGTCCTCAAATCAACAAATTTTTTAATGAGTTCTACTTCATGAGTACCGCAATAGTTAATCAAACTAGACTTTATGCGTTTAAATATACTTTCAGCATTTCCGTGCTTAATTTTTTCTAAACTAAGAAACTTTGTATGAATACTTCCATTCAGACAATACTTTATATACATAATCATAACTTCTTCTGTAGCATTGTCAACTGTACCATCGCAAATAACAGAATAAAATGAACAGTCTTGAATTGCTTTTTCCAAATGTGTTCCCTCTTTTTCAGCAATATATTTGATAAATATTTGACACTGCTTAACACTACTGTATGACACATCCAATGGCGTAACTATATATTTAGCCGCTTGGGGCTAGTGACTATCATAGCAGTAATTGTTGTGCCTGTTATTGTTTTTTAAAGGCTAATTACCGCCCTCTGAATTATGGCACTCTGGACAGCCGCCTCCCTTTTCCCTCCTTAGTTAGCTACACTACTGGACTCACCAATATCAAGTCCTTTTTTCCTATCTAAGTTACAGATCCAGGTGAAATTAGTAAAGTGACGACATTTCAAAGCTTAAGCATGTGTGCTGCGAAACAGCAACTTCATTTTCTCGAGAGTAGCCTTATTCAAAGTTTGTAATAGCCTATCAGATATTGATGTGCCAGGAAGTTCTTTAGAAGCATTATATGCTGCAACTGCAGATTCATGTTTGAAACTACTGTCGTGTGTCTTTAGCTAATCAATTCGGAAAGATGAACAACCACTAATAGAAGCACTGCTAGGATCACTGATTCCCAGTTTAAAATACAAGGAGTGCAATATATTTCATCGTCGCAGTAGTCCATCTCTGGAAATGCTTTTGTCCACTGAGTTTGAAACGTGTCTTTTCTATTGCACTTATTATGCATCAACTGCTTTTCCTGTGAATCAGGTTTTTCTTCTGAGGTCTTTCAACACCTTACATAAAATTCAAAACTCAATTAAAAAAATTGCCTTACAAAACAACAACAACAAAAAGAACAGCGTGGCGAAAATGCAAAACTCTCAGAATCTAATCTTGAAGCGTATTTCAAGCATGAAAAGCAAGAAAGAATACTTATTTCCATGTACTAAAAAAAATATCAAAACTCGATTAAAAAAATTGCGTTACAAAACAACAACAACAAAAAAAAAAAAAAAAAGAACAGCGAGGCAAAAATGCGAAATTCTCAGAATCTAATCTTGAACCATAAGCCAATTTATATAAATCGAACAATACACAAATTAAACAATAATTTTTTACTCAACGATTTTTGGCATAGTGATACCAGTGCCGATGTTATGGCATGGTTAGATGGTGAAATGTTTGAAAGAAAAGAAATGTTTTCGCTTTTGGTGGGGACTAAATCCACAACCGTGTCCTTGATTTAAAAAAAACCTAAGCCAATTGCCCCAACCATACGCTTAGGTAATAATAATGCCGAAACATGCCATAAATTATCTAGCTCTACTAGCATCTAGTGATGAGAAGGAGCTTCTCTTGTTGCGTTTCTGGACATGCATGTAGACTTTGGGTCATCGCCACTTGGCATCGTCCTCACTGTGTTGTTATTTGTATTGTATTGTCTCTTTTGCTTGAATGATGCCTAGGAAATAAATTGATTTGATTTGTCAGTAGTCAAGTGAAAATGTAATAACGGCGGTAAATTTTTGTAGGGAACCTGGCAAAATCATGTGAGAAAGCATTCTCAGAATCTTTCAATTTGAAATGTCATTTTAAAAATGTGCATCCTTCAGAGTCTGAACCCAGTGGTGCATCTAGGCTATGGCCGGGGAGCATGCCCCCCAAGTATAACTAGATTTTATTTTTTATTTATAACGAACAAATTTAAATGGTTCCACTGCACATATGCAGGAATTTGTGCCCCAAAATTTTTCAATCTAGAACCGCCACTGCTGAAAGTCATAAATGTACGGCTGCAAATAAAATTTTTGACTTCACTATTTCCTGAACCTTTAAATAGATACCGTTTTTCTTTAATAACGAATTATTTTTAATATTACTATTTAAAAATTTTACAGCAAATGTTGTGAAATGTCATAGTTTCAATATACGATTTATTTTGATCTATACAATGTCAAATGATATCGTCCAGTGGTCGGATGATATCCTTGTGCTATTGGGTTGAGAGTTAAATATAGTGTAAACTGGAGGGGGCAAAGAAACAAAATTGTATGAAAAAAATAACAACAATGGGGATGTTAATATTTATTTATCTTAATAATCATCCATTTATCAAAATACGGGGCAAAATACAAAAAATGAAATAATTGTATGAAAAAAAATACAATTTTTCCCCTATTCTAAAGCCCCTTGCACCCCCCCTCCCAATTACACCTATGCAGCCTCTGATTATATTTGCAAAAACCTTTACCTTATCAATTTTGTCAACGAACGAGTCCATGCACATGCATAGAATGCGGAGCTCGTCCTGTCTCTAGATGCAAGTCTTCCTGTCACAAAGATCGCATCACATGATTGAGTAGAAAGTGTGTTTTGTTTCTCTCCGCAGAGGTAAAACTGGTAGCGGACGCACAAAACACATTTTGAAAATTTATTTATTTATTGCATTTGAGCGATATTTTCGACTTATTATATTATAAATACAAAGGTTAAAAAATAATAATTTTCAGTTGCCGAAGAGGCAACTGATTATTGGTTTTACTCGCCCTTCTAAAAAATTTGATTGCAGGGGCAAGTGGGCAACCACGAATTTTGACCCTTGTGCCTGTGTGAGAAACACCTGTTGTGAAAATAGAAGTTCAAACATAGTTTGCCTGTACAGAGTTTTAGTCCAACGGAATGAATCATTAAAAACTGTGTCCCTGTCAGAGGGTGACCCCTAAGCAGGGATTACATATTAGTGTAACTCAGTTGTTACTGAGGAATTCTTACATGACCGTAAAAACTGGGTATCCATTAAGTGGGATTTCATTGTATTGTCTTATTTATGTTATTGGGTGTCTTAACTTTTATTTTTTTATTAGGCTTTTGTAAATTCTATATTGATTTATTACTTACTGCCTGTAATTGTGTATGGATCGAGCTATTGGGAAGTGAGAGGCTTGTCAAGCAGATATTATCTGCTTTTCCTTTAACTTCCCACAGGGTCTCCCCTTCAAACTAATTATATTTATGAGTACATTAGTTATATTAATTCTGCACACTTCATCTTCCTTAGGTGGGTACTTATTTATGGTGATTGCATACAGAACCTTGCGATTTTGCAGTAACACAGAAGATTTATATTAATCTTACGGTGATATTTAACAGTCAAGCTTATTATCAGTTTTGCTTTAAGTGACAATGCAAGTGAGGAATGTGTTATAAACATCTTTCTTAAAAACATTGTTTCCTTCAACATATTAAATTTTGCTAATCAAATGAGTGTGAAGTGTACCAACGAAGTTTTATCGCCAATAAGGTTTGAAAATAAAGAAGTGAACACTTGTATTGATGGGAAAGTTTTTACATGTGAAATATGTCATGAAAACTTTTATGACCAAGGAAGTTTAAGAGAACACATGAAATCTCACATTGGTGAGAAACCTTTCCAATGTGAGATGTGTCGCATGAAATTTTCTCAGAAAAGCACTTTGAAAATACACATGATAATTCACACTGATCAAAAACCTTCCCAGTGTGAAATTTGTCATAAAGAATTTTCTAGCCAATACACATTGAAAAGACACATGAGTATTCATACTGGTGAGAAACCTTTCCAGTGTGAAACGTGTCATAAAAATTTTTCTGAACAAAGAAATTTGAAACAACACATGAAGATTCATACTGGTGAGAAACCTCACCAGTGTGAAATGTGTCATAAAAAATTTACCAGAAAAGGCGGTTTGAAAATACATATGAGTGTTCATACTGGTGAGAAACCTCACCAGTGTAAAATGTGTCATGAAAATTTTTCTGGACAAAGCAATTTGAAACAACACATGAGGATTCATACTGGTGAGAAACCTCACCAGTGTGAAATGTGTCATAAAATTTTTTCTGAACAAAGCAGTTTGAAACAACACATGAGGATTCATACTGGTGAGAAACCTCACCAGTGTGAAATGTGTCATAAAAAATTTACCAGAAATAGCAGTTTGAAAAAACATATGAGGGTTCATACTGGTGAGAAACCTCACCAGTGTGAAATGTGTCATGAAAATTTTTCTGAACAAAGCAATTTGAAACAACACATGAGGATTCATACTGGTGAGAAACCTCACCAGTGTGAAACGTGTCATAAAAAATTTTCCAGAAAAAGCAGTTTGAAAATACATATGAGTGTTCATACTCGTGAGAAACCTCACCAGTGTGAAATGTGTCATGAAAAATTTTCTGAACAAGGCAGTTTGAAACGACACATGAGAATTCATGCTGATGAAAAACCTTTCCAGTGTAATATATGTCATAAAATATTTTCTGGACAAGGCAGTTTGAAGCGACACATGAGAATTCATACAGGTGAAAAACCTTTCAAGTGTGAAGTGTGTCATAAAAAATTTTCTAGAAAAAGCAGTTTGAAAATACATATGAGTGTTCATACTCGTGAGAAACCTCACCAGTGTGAAATGTGTCATGAAAAATTTTCTGAACAAGGCAGTTTGAAACGACACATGAGAATTCATGCTGATGAAAAACCTTTCCAGTGTAATATATGTCATAAAATATTTTCTGGACAAGGCAGTTTGAAGCGACACATGAGAATTCATACAGGTGAAAAACCTTTCAAGTGTGAAGTGTGTCATAAAAAATTTTCTAGACAAAACTCATTGAAAAGACACATGGTTATTCATACTGGTGAGAAACCTTTCCTTTGTGAAATGTGTCATAAAAAATTTTCCAAACAAAGCAATTTGAAACAACACATGAGAATTCATACTGGTGAAAAACCTTTCCAATGTGAAATGTGTCACAAAAATTTTTCTGAACAAAGCAAATTGAAACAACACATAAGGATTCATACTGGTGAAAAACCTTTCCAATGTGAAATGTGTCACAAAAATTTTTCTGAACAAAACAAATTGAAACAACATATAAGGATTCATACTGGTGAAAAAACTTTCCAATGTGTCACAGAAAGTTTTCCGAAAAAGGTAATTTGAAAAAACACATGAGAATTCATACTGGTGGAAAACCTTTCCAATGTGAAATGTGTCGAAAAAATTTTTCTCTACAATGTTGTTTGAAAGTACATATGAGAATTCATACTGATGAGAAACCTTTCCAGTGCGAAATGTGTCATAAAAATTTTTCTGACCAAAGCAGTTTGAAACAACACATGAGAATTCATACAGGTGAAAAACCTTTCAAGTGTGAAATTTGTCATACAAAATTTTCCAGACAAAGCAATATGAAACAACACATGAGAATTCATACTGATGAGAAACCTTTCCAGTGCGAAATGTGTCATAAAAATTTTTCTGACCAAAGCAGTTTGAAACAACACATGAGAATTCATACAGGTGAAAAACCTTTCAAGTGTGAAATTTGTCATACAAAATTTTCCAGACAAAGCAATATGAAACAACACATGAGAATTCATACTGATGAGAAACCTTTCCAGTGCGAAATGTGTCATAAAAATTTTTCTGACCAAAGCAGTTTGAAACAACACATGAGAATTCATACAGGTGAAAAACCTTTCAAGTGTGAAATTTGTCATACAAAATTTTCCAGACAAAGCAATATGAAACAACACATGAGAATTCATACTGATGAGAAACCTTTCCAGTGCGAAATGTGTCATAAAAATTTTTCTGACCAAAGCAGTTTGAAACAACACATGAGAATTCATACAGGTGAAAAACCTTTCAAGTGTGAAATTTGTCATACAAAATTTTCCAGACAAAGCAATATGAAACAACACATGAGAATTCATACTGATGAGAAACCTTTCCAGTGCGAAATGTGTCATAAAAATTTTTCTGACCAAGGCAGTTTGAAACAACATATAAGAATTCATACAGGTGAAAAACCTTTCCAGTGTGAAATTTGTCATAGAAAATTTTCTAGACAAAACACATTGAAAAAACACATGGGGATTCTTACTGGTGAGAAACCTTTTCAGTGTGAAACGTGACATAAAAAATTTTCCGAACAAGGCAGTCTGAAACAACACATGAGAATTCATACTCCTGAAAAACCTTTCCAATGTGAAATGTGTTGAATAAATTTTTCTCTACAAAGCAATTTTGAAAAGCCATGTGAGAAATCATGCTGGTGAGAAACCTTTCGAGTGTGAAATGTGTCAAAAAATTTTCTGAGCAAGACACTTTGAAACAACACATGAGAATTCATAATGGTGAGAAACTTTTCTAGTGTGGAGTGTGTTATAAAAAATTTACCACAAAAGGCAGTTTGAAAATTCATATGAGTGTTCATACTGGTGAGAAACCTTTCCGGTATGAAATGTGTTATAAAAAAATTTCTGAACAAGGCAGTTTGAAACAACACATGATGATTCGTAATGGTGAGAAACCTTTCCAGTGTGAAATGTGTGGTAAAAGTTTTTCTGAACGAGGCAGTTTAATAAGACACGGGAGAACACACACCGGTGAGCAGGTGAGCATCGTTTTGTGCGTTAATGAATTGTGTCATTAACAAAAGTCTATACAGCAAAATATGTGCTATGAATTTACTATTATTTTTAAAGCTCGGAAATACCAATACCCTTTTATCTTCAAAATATAATTACCATATCCTCCTCTGACCAAGCTGTCCTTATGCCATGAATAACTGACCAACCTCCCCCCCTCTCATCATGAAATAGGTTTCTCTGCTTAGTTGCTATTGTTATGAAGCTATGTACAATTGTTTATTTTTATGCAATATTTACTTTATATTACATTTTCACTTGATCCTAATGTATTTGTAAGTATTACCCAATAGAGTGGGAATGACGTGCACTTGAGGTAAGATGAACGTAAAGAAAAGAGGGTAGAAAATGCTCATATGATAAGGATATGAAATATTAGCTTAGAGCAGAATTAGTAACTGTATGAGATTTTAATTGTACAGGCTTTTATGTAATTAAACAACTTTTTGTTGAATTCTCTGTATTTCCTTTTTACTTTCATTGACATCAATTGTGCAAAGATGATTAAGCCCTCGAAAAGCTAACTTTCACAAATTGGCCTTTACGGTGGTGTAGCTTAAGCCAACCAAATGTTTGAAACAGGAGTTGTAGACATATTGACAAAGCAATCCAATGTCCTGAAATCAAAGAGTAATTTGGGGACAGACATTTAAGGCCATTTGGGTGTGTTGATTTCAGCAGTAAACACATGTTCTCACCTTCCTTAATACTTTTTGTAAAGACCTACCTTAATATATAACTTAAAACAAACAACATTGTCTTTTTTAAGTTTTTCAGTTGACATTTAAATCAAAAATTATCATAGAATACCTTCAATTAGCAAATATAGATTTATATATATATGTGATATTTATATTTGATAAGTAAATAATCTAAAACTTTACAGTTCAACAGTACTGCATGTAGCAAAATGAGGGAGGGTATGATCTAAGTTATTGAATTTAAATATATATATCAATGGTATCTCCTTGCTGAATTTGTAGGCTTACGCTAATTCATCAAAGAAATTGAATCAGGTTCGGATTGTGGTTACGTTGGAATATTTTCTTACATTTCTCTAAAGTTTTGTTCAGAATTAAAATGAAGATTTTCTTCAAAGGTAATTTTTGCCTTTGCTAATTCAATTGAAAGGTCATAAAAATATATAGAAATAAAATACAGGGTACCTAGGAGGAAATTACATAAAAAGGTTAAACACTGGTAAAATAGCAATGAAAAAGATCACTTCTCAGAAACTGTAGACCCAACGGTACATCTTTAAACAATACATCTCACACCCTCATATCTATTCCATATATTCACGGCATTTCCAAAACAATCTCTCGCATCCTTAAAGAGGCAAATATCCATACATTCTACTCCCCTGTCACAACACTTCGCAAACAACTTACAAAAGTTAAAGATCCAGTTCCACCAGAAGATCTCAAAGGCGCAACATACCAAATACCATGCAAAGACTGCAGCAAACATTACATAGGACAAACAAAAAGAAAGATAAAAAAAAGAACACAAACACGCACTCGCGAAAGGAGACAGCCTCACGTCTGACAGAACACGCTTTACAACACTGACTGGGATAACAAAAATACTACACCGGCACATCACAAACAAAAATAATAGACTCTTCTTGGAATCTTGAGAAACTTACAAACTACATGGGAAAGCCATTAATACATCACAACCACTTCCAGAAACTTATAAACAACTCTTACTCTGAAATGTATGAGACATCTCCAAATTAGGTAGCCCGAAGTATGGGTTTCTCATTGGTCCCTATTGGGGTTCTTCCATGATTCTATTGGAGGCCTCCCATTGGTTCTCATTGGGTTTTTCCATTCTGCGGGACTACTCTGATGAAGGGTTTTCCAGAAATTTCAAGTATAAAAAAGAGACAGAAACATAACATCGTCATTACTCCTGATAAAGGACTGCTGCTGATGCGTCCGAAAGCTTGAGTATCGATGCCTGGTAAATCTTCTTTGTTATTCTTCTGTATTTTACACTTATCGAGGCCGAATTCCATTCCTATGTCTTTGGAGAATGTCTCTGTTATACTGATGAGTTGTCGGAGTTGGATGATCGTTGGCACGTATAGCTTGGTGTCATCTACGTACATGAGGTTGGAGACTTTATGTAGGTTTCTCTTGTCTTTCTTCAGCATGTATCTGTATTTACTTGTGTTCAGCATCCGAGTTAAGTGTGTGAGAAAGGCGAAGGGGAAAGTGTGTATGTCGCATCCAACTAGATTACTACAGGCCCGCTCACGTGAGCCCAACGCCATAGAAAACCTGTCCCCAAATTTTCGCAGTGGCGATTCTCTCACACAATTTTTCTCCAACAGATGGCGCCTGTTGCCCGGGGTTATAATTCCCAATTTAACAGTCTATAAATGCCAATTAATAGCGTAGCTTCTGATTAAATACAGAAATATATTGCTTTTTTCTCAAAAAATTATCGTATTTTATTTTCCAACGACGATGATATCGTGATATGATAACAGTTCATAACAAATTTTTAAAAAATTTAAATCTTAGGTGCCTTTTTCTACTCTTTCATTTACACTGAAGACGGTTTATTGGATCAAATGATTTCTCAAATAATAACTGGTAATGAATTGATAGTTTACACTAAAAGCTAATCGCAAAATGTACAGAAAAGCAGACTATTTTAATGGTTAATAAAATAA
>QLNU02015359.1:61320022-61367119 GCA_006491805.2 Dysdera silvatica | reverse complement strand
TGTTCTAACTTACTGCCATTACCTTGGCTATTTCAGCAACTATTGACTCTTTTCAGTTTTCCTTATGGAGCCTTGTCCAAGGATGGACATGTGGGAGGTCACAGGGGTCATGACCCCCAAAAATATATTTTTTCACTGTAAAAAATTCAGGCATTCATGATAAATGAGAGGTCATATTCCAAGACCATGACCAATTCTGTCTTTGACCCTTCCCAAAATGAAAGTCTGTGTCCGTCCCTGGCCTTGCCCATGGACAAAATTTCATAACTTGTTCATAAATTTGGTAGCATAGTTTCATTTAGTTCCGATGATGTTACATACATGGGGCAGCGCATGGCACATCTTGTTTTCATGCCTAGCAGCCTTGGTAATGTTCATTTGTTTCCTTTCGGCATCACTTAACACACGAAAATAAATAAAATGTAAAATTCCAAGGTAACATAGGAGGTAAATAGTCACAGCTAATAATTTCACTACTCTTCCATAATAGGTAAGAATATAATACTAATTGAGCAGTGTATTAACATCACTGGCGTGAAAGTGTAAACTCGGGGGTTGAGGTGGCATCACCTCCCCCCTGAATGAAAATGTAACATTGCAAAAATCAAGTCATTAATCCTCCTTTTCTTCAATGATCTTTAAATCCGCCCCTGCTCAAACTGAAACAATTTCTTCTATCCATTTGCTAGAGCCTGATTGACACAGTACTGCCATCTTATGACAAATTATGTAATGTGTTGAAAATACGAATTTACGAGTAACCAACTAACCATCTAAACGCTTGAATTTTTCAATAAATTCCACGACATTGGGGAGGAAGATGAAATTATTAGATTTCAAAGATACTTCACAGCATTAGTAAGTGATACAACAAGTTGTTTTGTGCATTATTAGATCTAATTATCACAATTTTAATTTTAAAAATAAATTGGATGGTTTATTGAAAATTTCCCATTTTTTTTACAAATGTCAATGTTGTTTGGGTGGCAAAAATTTTTTTTCCAAAAATTTTAAAAAATATGCAGAATTTTAATTAACTCTAGGGGCAACTTTTGCATACCATTCGATGAAATTTGAAATTTCAATCTTTCATTTTTTCACTCTACCCTAATGTCCTTACACATAGCATAATGACTTGTAATGATGACAATAAACGAAACAGGCATTTTACAAATTGTCAGGGAACATTTACTAAAACTTTACTTTTTAAAATCTTGTCTCGCTTTATACGTCCACACTATACGTTGACCTCACCACCACAATCACCCGGAATATTAAATTAATATTCTCGGAGAACGTAGAGAGAATTTACAAAGAAATTTGTCGTAAAACGAACATACAATTTCGTCGGCACAGCTCCTTGAGCAAAGTTGAAGGTAAACATCATTAATGGAATGTGCGGAGAACTTTATATGCAACTGACAGATTAGAGAAAAAGCCTGTGCATTGGCCCATTGTTTGTAGGCATATAGACTAAATAAAAAGTAGGAGCTGTAGCATCAAATGGTAACTGTAAGAGCGCAATAATTTCAGATGAAAAATCAGATCAGGTATGATGATGATTATGTAATTATGGACAAGGACATGCAATATAGAAACATACAAGAGATTTGGAACTAAAATTTGGATTAAAATGATGTTTAAACAAATAACACCAGGTCTCTGTGGGGTCCTGGGTCCAGGACTACTTGGCTTATACATAAATGTGACACTGTTGCAAGTCCCAACGCCCATGAGGGCACATCAGTCTGGCGAATCCATCCGGCCTTGAGAACACGCCCTTGCTTATAATATCGGGCCAGATTTAATAGACTTGGCTAAGATCTTGGTAAAGATCTAAAAGCATTGGAGGCCACACACATGAATCAAACAACTATTGCATGCAAAATGAAATATGGTTTGGCCAACTTTCTTCGAGATAGGATTGTTAGGACATTGAGGAAGGTGAAATTCTCATTGAGTTTAGATGAAAGTATTATAAGTAGGTCATTTGAAAAGTATACAGAACGTAGTCGCTCAATATTTTTGCCCTAAACTGAAATTTGTTGTTATTCAGCATTTAGTTTCTTTTGGTACTGCTGCCAATATTTATAATCAAATGGTAGAGCAAGGTTGTCTAACCTTTTTGGGTTGTGGGCCACTTAAAAAATTTTCACAGATCCCACAATCCAGCGGTTTTAGCAAAAAAAACAAAAACTCTTTAGAGTTTCTTCTGATTATTTATTCGTTTACTTGAGATATGGAATGGGGTCACTCATGCTATTCTTCTCGATTTCTAAAAAAAAAAAAAAAAATTCATTTCATACAGTTGTTGGCAGGCCAGATTGTGTAGCTCATGGGTCGTATCTTGGACAACACTGTGGTAGGGTTTATAGAAATAAGTGCGTTATCATTCCATATACTTTTGTGTTATATATTAGGTCTACTGGAAAGTTCTGTCCGTTTGAGTAGTGAAAGAAAATAATGCATTTTTTCATACCTTTAATAATATTTATTGTACAATATAATTTCCATTGTTACCAATAACTTGGTGCCAGTGTGATGATAGTTTGTAAATACCATTTTTGAAAAATGTCTTGTCCTTGGAGGCAAAGAACTTAAGTAGTGCTTGGCTAACGTCTGCTTTAGTTTTGGAATTTTTTCCCCTTCAAAAAATTTTGGAAGGAGAGAAACAAGTGATAATCGGGGGGTGCTAGGCCTGTGGAGTATAAATGGTGTATGTGGCAGAATTTCCCAGCCTAGCTCTGCGATTTTCTGATGAGTCGCCAAATCAGCATGTGGTCTAGCATTATCATGGTGCAGTATGATGTGCTTCTTATTGAATATCGCCGGCCTCTTTTCTTTGACTTCTTTGTTTAAATCGTTTCCGAATCCAACTTTTCGTAAGGCTTCAAAAGCCTTGTAATGTGTTGATTCTTGGACGTCCCATCATATACACAGCATTCTCTTGTTCAGGTTCAAGCTCAGTTTAGAGGTGGAAGGGACATGTTGTCTGGGCTCACAGTATGCTCTTTTCCTAACAATGTTTTCATAAGTAATCTGCTTTTCATCACTAATTATCATCCGGTCCAAGAAGGGTTAGTTTTTGTTCCGAGTAAGCAGAGATGTGCATATGACAACTCGATCATGCAAATTTTCGTCACTTAACTTATGAGGCACTCATGTGGAATATTTATAGACCAGTCCTAATTTCCGAATATGGTCCGAAATCATTTGTTGAGCGGAGTTAAGCTTTTCCGCAATCTCCAATATTGTCAAAAAAAGGATCTTGCTCTGTCATGTTCTTGACAATACCATCATCGATTAAAGATGGCCACCCAGATCATGGCATATCGTTAAGGTGGAAATCACCGGCTTCAAATTTTTCGAACCATCTCCTGCACATTCTATCCTATCCGAAACTGCGTCTCCACCAAAAACTTTTCCCAAATTTCCAATTTCCACACCCTTCTGTAGCATTTCTGCCTTGTTGGAATTCGTACAAAATACAGTATGGTAAATGAACTTTATCAGTAGCCATGTTATGTTTACAGGATGGCCTCTCACTTGATAATAAAATGAGTCACTTTTGTTTCAGTTAATTTAGAAGAACAGATGTGTATAAATTCAATGATAAAGAGAGACAGCCATGTGATGTGTGTCTCAAATGAACATGTGCATGCTTGTTGAAACTTGAGATAATATTATCGAACAGGACAGAACTTTAGGGTAGACCTAATATATCTATCTGGCTTAGATCCTTCCTTGAGAGGACAGACAACAATACTTGGCCTTTATAAAAATGGCCAATAAAGACAGTTCTGTGATAACAGATGAAGTCACTTGACTTAGAAGTTAGAAACTATCAAATTGATGGTAAAATAAATAAAAATAGGATTTTGTGATATGGTTATTGAAAACAATGGAGAAATTGTAAAATCTCTTAAATGGATAGATGAACATTGGGCTAGTGTTCCACATATTACTTATGATGCACAGTGGTCTAGATCCCGTAGCGTGAATTAATTATATGTGTTGATCAAAACAATGTAATTGAATAAAATTCTTTGTTCATTTTTATAGTAAGAAGAATAAAATAAAATGTAATCATTTTTGCACATACTTTAACTATATTTAGCTATTACATTTTGAAATAATCGAAAACTTGCCATTAAAATAACATTTTTATTTACGTATTTGATTTCACTGTGGTTTATATGTATATTTCATTTCACATATAATTGTCAATATGTGCATCATATCCATGTGTGTATACATCGTACATCATCAACTTCGTGTAATTATGCTGATATTCTATACTACTTATAAAGTATATATTGATTTTTTAATTTTTATGTATGTCTACAATTTTCAATATTTGTTTCATAATATACACTTTATTACAATATATATTTACAATTGCTGGATTTACAATTTACATTAATTTTGTATGAACGTTATAATTCTTGTACACAATTTTATTCACGGTGTGGAGCATTATGGAACATTTAATATTAAATATCAAATTTACCAAAAAATACCTTGGAGAAACAATGATTAACATTCATATGTCTATTCGCTTTCTGAAAAAGAGGAATCATTCTCTACATGCACTGAAATACAGGAAGATTTCAGCAAATGTACAGTTTCAGTGTGTAGCTTTAACTTATTTTTGTGACATTTATCTTGGAGGGATAAACATGATATAAGTGGGTCTGATGAAAGTAAAAGATAGTTCAACAAATTGTCGTTTGTATGCTCAGCCGAAGGGACTTTTTTATCCTATTCTCTTTGATGAATTTAAAATCCTTATTCTTCTCTTCTTGTGCCTCCTCACTAAATTGTTGTATTGCAAAAATTATTTCGTACATCATGTATTAGCACCTTGTGAATACTAGATGGCATGTAAAACCATGGATAATTTGTTATAAATAATTTTGCAGTTTCCATGGTGTAATTTTTAAATTTCTAACAATCCACTTCGTATCCACAAGAAATTGTTTGTAGAATAATATGGAATCTCTTTATGAGTTCCTCATCGACTCCAGTTATTTTTGCAGACTTCCTTGAGTTTCCAAAAAATACTTGAATTGTACTTCCTGTGTTGGTCCGTCCATATCCAGGTTTCGTCTGGTCAACCAGTATTCCCAGTTGCTGTCTAAACTCTGCAATAATATGCTTTTTTTTTTCTTATCATTTCTCTTCTATTTTCACCCTTTGCATACCAACTCTAATTTATATCCCACGTGTAGACAACATTCGAAGAGTAAAAAGTTCATTTAACAACAATTTTTAGCACAATATAACACCTTTTATAAAATTCCATGTGGTTGGAAGCTGAAGTAAATGAGCACAAAATTGCATGGTAGTTTTTGCAACCTCCCAAAATTCCCAACCATGTGGGTTAGTTTGTACAAATACTGGAAGAAATGACTTGAATCCACAGATCGCATTAGTGCCTCTACAAGCGTATTACAAGCATGAAAAGCAGGAATGAATACTTACTTCCATACACTAAAAAAAAAATTTTAAAAAATGTCAAAACTCGATTAAAAAAATTGCGTTACAAAACAACAGCGAAAAAAAAGAACAGCGAGGCGAAAATCAAAACTCTCAGAACCTAATCTCGAACCATAAGCCAATTTATACAAATCGAACAATACACAAATTAAATTAAACAATAATTTTTTACTCAACGTTTTTTGGCGTAGTGATACAAGTGCCGATGTTATGGCATGGTGAGATGGTGAAATGTTTGAAAGAAAATAAATGTTCTCGCTTTCGGTGGGGCCTGAACCCACAACCGTGTCCTTGATTTAAAAAAAAACCTAAGCCAATTGCCCCAGCCACACGCTTAGGTAATAATAACGCTAAAACATGCCATAAATTATCTAGCTCTACTAGCGTCTAGCAATGAGAAGGAGCTTCTCTTGTTGCGTTTCTGGACATGCTTGTGCACTTTGGGTCATCGCCACTTCGCATCTTCCTCACTGTGTTGTTATTTGTATTGTATTGTCTCTTTAGCTTGAATGATGCCTAGGAAATAAATTGATTTGATTTGTCAGTAGTCAAGCGAAAATGTATTAACGGCGGTAAATTTTTGCAGGGAACCTGGAAAAGTTAGTCTGAACTGCAAATCATGTGAGAAAACATTCTCAGAATCTTTCAATTTGAAACGTCATTTTAAAAATGTGCATCCTGCAGAGTCTGAACCCAGTGGTGCATCTAGGCTATGGCCGGGGAGCATTGCCCCCACCCCCAAGTATAACTGGATTTTATTTTTTATTTATAACGAACAAATTTAAATGGTTCCACTGCACATATGCACAAAATTGTGACTCAAAATTTTTCCATCTAGAACCGCCACTGCTGAAAGCCATAAATGTACGGCTGCAAATAAAATTTTTGACTTCACTATTTCCTGAACCTGTAAATAGATACGGTTTTTCTTTACTATCGAATTATTTTTAATATTACTATTTAAACATTTTACAGCAAATATTGTGAAATGTCATAGTTTCAATGTACGATGTACTTTGATCTATACAATGTCAAATGATATCGTCCAGTGGTCGGATGATATCCTTGTGCTATTGGGTTGAGAGTTAAATATAGTGTAAACTGGAGGGGGCAAAGAAACAAAATTGTATGAAAAAAATAACAACAATGGGGATGTTAATATTTATTTATCTTAATAATCATCCATTTATCAAAATACGGGGCAAAATACAAAAAATGAAATAATTGTATGAAAAAAAATACAATTTTTCCCCTATTCTAAAGCCCCTTGCATCCCCCCTCCCAATTACACCTATGCAGCCTCTGATTATATTTGCAAAAACCTTTACCCTATCAATTTTGTCAACGAACGAGTCCATGCACATGCATAGAATGCGGAACTCGTCCTGTCTCTAGATGCAAGTCTTCCTGTCACAGAGATCGCATCACATGATTGAGTAGAATGTGTGTTTTGTTTCTCTCCGCAGAGGTAAAACTGGTAGCGGACGCACAAAACACATTTTGAAAATCTATTTATTTATTGCATTTGAGCGATATTTTCGACTTATTATATTATAAATACAAAGGTTAAAAAATAATAATTTTCAGTTGCCCAAGAGGCAACTGATTATTGGTTTTACTCGCCCTTCTAAAAAATTTGATTGCAGGGGCAAGTGGGCAACCACGAATTTTGACCCTTGTGCCTGTGTGAGAAACACCTGTTGTGAAAATAGAAGTTCAAACATAGTTTGCCTGTACAGAGTTTTAGTCCAACGGAATGAATCATTAAAAACTGTGTCCCTGTCAGAGGGTGACCCCTAAGCAGGGATTACATATTAGTGTAACTCAGTTGTTACTGAGGAATTCTTACATGACCGTAAAAACTGGGTATCCATTAAGTGGGATTTCATTGTATTGTCTTATTTATGTTATTGGTGTCTTAACTTTTATTTTTTTATTAGGCTTTTGTAAATTCTATATTGATTTATTACTTACTGCCTGTAATTGTGTATGGATCGAGCTATTGGGAAGTGAGAGGCTTGTCAAGCAGATATTATCTGCTTTTCCTTTAACTTCCCACAGGGTCTCCCCTTCAAACTAATTATATTTATGAGTACATTAGTTATATTAATTCTGCACACTTCATCTTCCTTAGGTGGGTACTTATTTATGGTGATTGCATACAGAACCTTGCGATTTTGCAGTAACACAGAAGATTTATATTAATCTTACGGTGATATTTAACAGTCAAGCTTATTATCAGTTTTGCTTTAAGTGACAATGCAAGTGAGGAATGTGTTATAAACATCTTTCTTAAAAACATTGTTCCTCTCAACATAGGAAATTTTGCTAACCAAATGAGTGTGAAGTGTACCAACGAAGGTTTACCGCCAATAAGGTTTGAAAATAAAGAAGTGAACACTTGTATTGATGTGAAAGTTTTTACATGTGAAATATGTCATAAAAACTATTATGACCAAGGAAGTTTAAGAAAACACATGAAATCTCATATTGGTAAGAAACCTTTCCAATGTGAGATGTGTTACATGAAATTTTCTCAGAAAAGCACTTTGAAAATACACATGATAATTCACACTGATCAAAAACCTTCCCAGTGTGAAACTTGTCATAAAGAATTTTCTAGCCAATACACATTGAAAAGACACATGAGTATTCATACTGGTGAGAAACCTTTCCAGTGTGAAACGTGTCATAAAAATTTTTCTGAACAAAGAAATTTGAAACAACACATGAAGATTCATACTGGTGAGAAACCTCACCAGTGTGAAATGTGTCATAAAAAATTTACCAGAAAAGGCGGTTTGAAAATACATATGAGTGTCATCAAAATTTTCTAGACAAAGCAATTTGAAAGTACACATGAAAGTCATACAGGTGAAAAACCTTCCAGTGGTGAAATGTGTCATAGAAAATTTCCGTACAAACAAATTGAAACAACACATAAGGATTCATACTGGTGAAAACCTTTCCAGTGTGAAATTCTGTCATAAAAATTTTTCCCCGAAAAAGCACTGTGGAAGGACATATAGACTTCATACAGGTAAAAAACCTTTCCAGTGTGAAATTTGTAATAGCCAAATTTTCCAGACAAGGCGATTCTGAAACGACACATAAGGATTCATACTGGTGAAAAACCTTTCCAATGTGAAATGTGTAATAGAAAATTTTCCACACAAAGCATTTGAAACAACACATGAGAATTCATACTGGTGAAAAACCTTTCAATGTGAAATGTGTCACAAAAATTTTTCTGAACAAAGCAATTTGAAACAACACATGAGAATTCATACTGGTGAAAAACCTTTCCAATGTGAAATATGTCATAAAAATTTTTCTGAACAAAGCAAATTGAAACAACACATAAGGATTCATACTGGTGAAAAACCTTTCCAATGTGAAATGTGTCACAAAAAATTTTTTGAACAAAGCAAATTGAAACAACACATAAGGATTCATACTGGTGAAAAACCTTTCCAATGTGAAATGTGTCACAAAAATTTTTCTGAACAAAGCGTATTGAAACAACACATCAGGATTCATACTGGTGAAAAACCTTTCTAGTGTGAAATGTGTCATAAAACATTTACCAGAGAAGGCAGTTTGAAAATACATATGGGAATTCATACAGGTGAAAAACCTTTCCAGTGTGAAATTTGTCATAGAAAATTTTACACACAAAGCCGTTTGAAAGAACACAGGAGAGTTCATACAGGTGAAAAACCTTTCCAGTGTGAAATGTGTCATAAAAATTTTTCGCACCAAAGCAGTTTGAAACTACACATGAGATTTCATACAGGTGAAAAATCTTTCCAGTGTGAAATTTGTCATAGAAAATTTTACATGCAAAGCCATTTGAAACAACACATGAGGTTTCATACTGGTGAGAAACCTCACCAGTGTGAAATGTGTCATAAAAAATTTGCCATAAAAAGCAATTTGAAAATACATATGAGTGTTCATACTCGTGAGAATCCTTTCCAGTGTAATATATGTCATAAAATATTTTCTGGACAAGGCAGTTTGATGCGACACATGAGAATTCATACAGGTGAAAAACCTTTCACGTGTGGTGAGAAACCTTTCACGTGTGAAATTTGTCATAGAAAATTTTACACACAAAGCCGTTTGAAAGAACACAGGAGAGTTCATACAGGTGAAAAACCTTTCCAATGTGAAATGTGTCATAAAAATTTTTCGCACCAAAGCAGTTTGAAACTACACATGAGATTTCATACAGGTGAAAAATCTTTCCAGTGTGAAATTTGTCATAGAAAATTTTACATGCAAAGCCATTTGAAACAACACATGAGGTTTCATACTGGTGAGAAACCTCACCAGTGTGAAATGTGTCATAAAAAATTTACCAGAAAAGACAATTTGAAAACACATATGAGTATCCATACTTGTGAGAAACCTTTCCTGTGTGAAATGTGTCACAAAAGTTTTTCTAAACAAAGCGAATTGAAGCGACATATGAGAATTCATACAGGTGAAAAACCTCATGAAATAGGTTTCTCTGCTTAGTTGCTATTGTTATGAAGCTATGTACAATTGTTTATTTTTATTCAATACTTACTTTGCTCATATGATAAGGAAGATATGAAATATTTGCTTAGTGCAGAATTAGTAACTGTATAAGATTTTAATTGTACAGGCTTTTATGTAATTAAACAAGTTTTTGTTAAATTCTCTGTATTTCTTTGTTACTTTCATTGACATCAATTGTGTGAAGATGATTAAGCGCTCGAAAAGCTAACTTTCACGAATTGGCCTTTACGGTGGTGTAGCTTAAGCCAACCTAATGTGTGAAACAGGAGATGTAGACATATTAACAAAGCAATCCAATGTCCTCAAATCAAAGGGTAATTTGGGTACAGACATTTTAGGCCATTTGGCTGTATTGATTTCAGCAGTAAATGCATGTTCTCACCTTCCTTAATACTTTTTGTAAAGACCTACCTTAACATATAACTTAAAACAAACAACATTGTCTTTTTTAAGTTTTTCAGTTGACATTTAAATCAAAAATTATCATAGTATACCTTCAATTAGCAAATATAGATTTATATATATGTATGTGATATTTATATTTGATAAGTAAATAATCTAAAAATTTACAGTTCAACAGTACTGCATGTAGCAAAATGAGGGGGGGTATGATCTAAGTTATTGAATTTAAATATATGTATCAATGATATCTCCTTGCTGAATTTTTAGGCTGAAACTAATTCATCAAAGAAATTGAATCAGGTTCGGATTGTGGTTACGCTGGTATATTTTCTTACATTTCTGTAAAGTTTTGTTCAGAATTAAAATCAAGATTTTCTTCACAGGTAATTTTTGCCTTTGCTAATTCAATTGAAAGGTCATAAAAATATATAGAAATAAAATACAGGGTACCAGGGAGGAAATTACATAAAAAGGTTAAACACTGGTAAAATAGCAATGAAAAAGATCACTTCTCAGAAACTGTAGACCCAACGGTACATCTTTAAACAATACATCTCACACCCTCATATCTATTCCATATATTCACGGCATTTCCAAAACAATCTCTCGCATCCTTAAAGAGGCAAATATCCATACATTCTATTCCCCTGTCACAACACTTCGCAAACAACTTACAAAAGTTAAAGACCCAATTCCACCAGAAGATCTCACAGGCGCAATATACCAAATACCATGCAAAGACTGCAACAAACATTACATAGAACAAACAAAAAGAAAGATAAAAAAAAGAACACAAACAAGCACTCGCGAAAGGAGACATAGCCTCACGTGTGGCAGAAAACGCTTTACAACAAGCACACGAACCTGAATGGGACTCAACAAAAATACTACACGGTCACATCACAAACAATATTAGACTCTTCTTAGAATCTTGGGAAACTTACAAACTACACGGGAAAGCCATTAATACATCACAACCACTTCCAGAAACTTATAAACAACTCTTACTCTGAAATGTATGAGACATCTCCAAATTAGGTAGCCCGCAGTATGGGTTTCTCATTGGTCCCTATTGGGGTTCTTCCATGATTCTATTGGAGGCCTCCCATTGGTTCTCATTGGGTTTTCCCATTCTGCGGGACTACTCTGATGAAGGGTTTTCCAGAAATTTCAAGTATAAAAAAGAGACAGAAACAGACCATCGTCATTACTCCTGATGAAGGACTGCTCCTAATGCGTCCGAAAGCTTGGAAAAAAAAAAAAGTGATCTTTTTCATAAAAATCTAGTTGCTTACCCATCACATTGGTTGGTTAAGAAATCTAGAATACTGTATTCACTTATGAACAAAAAACGATGGGGGTTGTAAGTGGGAGCAATACTAGGTTATAGACTAGGGCGTCGAACTTTCGTGTGTGGAGTTTGATATAACAAAATTAATACCATACGATGTTTCAACCATTTTTAATTATTTTGAATCAGGTGTTTTGCCTAGAAGAAAATTAGACATCATGCTTTCCATTTAAATACCAGTGTTCTATAGGCTTTTACTTTTTACTAAAATTAAAATTTATCTCAAAAAAATTGAATTTGATTTATTATACTATACCAAAAATAAATAATACTTCAATATATGTTAATATTGTTTAATGTTTATGTTTCAATTTATGAGTTTGTTTTTCAACATATTTATTATCAATACAAAAGATCTTGGAGTATATCGAAAATAACAACTTTTGTGTTCCTACCATAGATATAGGGACGGATGGGTTGAAAGAGGTGGCGAAAGAGTATCCTTGAGATGGCAAAAATAGCCCAGCGGTAGCAAAGTGTTAAATCCGCTCACTGGATGGGGGGGTGACAAAATATCTGTGGAACGCTGGCGGTCAACAACCCAGAACCGGCACTGCCATCATCTCTCCAAGACCATCACATATGCCTTTATCATTCGTACTTTAGGCAATACAGTTAGAAGCAGGGCCAGAGTATGGCATAGATAAACATGACAAGTATCTAGGGTGCGTAAGGATGAAAACTCAACGCTCATAGGCGTAGCTTGAGAGTTAAATAAAACGTAAATTTAGGGGGGGGGGGCAAAAGAAATTCGAAATTATATGGTAAAAATAAAGATTTTGCATCTTCCCTAAAAAAAAAACCATTAGGGCAGGTCTCTTCCCCCCCCCAGATTACACCTATGTCAATGTTAATTTAAACGAAAAATGGTTTTCAAAACAGAATTTTAAATATTAACCCAAGGGCTTTTTTGTGCCATGTGCTTTCACACAGTTCTTGTTGGAAATGACGCAGTAAAAATCCCTCTAGAAACTGCAGATTTTTTAATGTCGTTTAAGAGCTTTATGTATTATGTCTATCGGAAAGTTCTGTCTGTTTGGGAAGTGAAAGAAAATAATGAATTTTTCATACCTTTAATAACATTTATTGTACAATATAATTTCCGACGTTACTTATGACCTCTTGCCAACTTGATGGTGATTTGTAAATACCATTTTTTTTAAATGTCTTTTTCTTACAGGCGACGAATTCAAGTAGTGCTTGACTGACACCTGCTTCAGTTTTGAATTTTTTCCCCTTCAAATAATTTTGCAAGGAGAGAAACCAGTAGTGATCGGAGCATGCTAAGTTGGGAGAGTATAGTGAATGCGACAGAATTTCCCAGCCTAGCTCTGTAAGTTTCTGACGAGTCACCAAAGCAGCATGTGGTCTAGCATTATCATAATGTAGTATGATGTACTTCCTTTTGAATATCGCCGGCCTATTTTCTTTGACTGTTTTGTTTAAAACATCCATTTGCTGACAGTTACTCTCCAAATACAGCTTTTCGTTAGGTTTTGAAAGCTTATACTATATGGGTCCTTAGATGTCCCACCATATACACAGCATTCTCTTATTCAGGCTCAAGCTTGGTTTAAAGGTGAAATGGGAAGGTTGTCTAGGCTCACAATATGCTCTTTTCCTAACAATGTTTTCTTAGTTAATCCACTTTTCATCACCAGTTATCATCTGGTCCAAGAAGGGTTTGTTTTTGTTCCGAGCAGGCAGAGATGTGCATATGGCGACTCGATCATGCACATTTTTCTCACTTAACTCATGAGGCACCCATCTAGAATATTTATAGACCAATCCTAGTTTCCAAATATGATCCGAAATTGTTTGTTGAGCTGAGTTAAGCTTTTCTGTAATCTCCGATGTTGTCGAAAAAGGATCTTGCGCTATCATGGTCTTGACAATATCGTCATCGATCAAACATAGCTGCTCAAAGTGTGACTTATCATTAAGGTCGAAATCACCTGCTTCAAATTTTTCGAACCATCTCCTGCACGATTTATCTGAAACTGCATCTCCACCAAAAACTTCACTAAATCTCGACAGGCTTCTGTAGCATTTCTGCCTTGTTGTAATTCATACAAAATACATTTTCATAAATGAACTTCATCAGCAGCCATGTTTACATGATCGTGTCTCACTTGATAATGAAATAAGATACTTATGTTCCAGGTAATTTAGAAGAGCACATGTGTATAAATACAATGATAAAGAGAGACAGCCATGTGTATCTCAAACACGTGCATACCTTTTGAAACTTGAAATAACATTATCAGACAGAACTTTCCAGTAGACCTAATGTTTTTTCCTGCATCATCAAAAAAAAAAAAAGCAGATCATTCTAAAAAGAAATATTAAAAAAGTTTCATTTTGAAACAAGTCCCTGAAACAAGGTGGGAGAGTAGAATAGAGGTTGTCAAACCCTTAACTTTTAAAATATTAGAAATGTATGCTAGTGTTATTGAATTATTAAACAAATCAAATGTTGGTGCAACTACCCGTTATTTAGCCAAATGCATCATTTCAAAAATTCAGGATTTTAAATGTATCTATTCCGTCATCGTGTTGTACGACATTTTATCTAAGGTTAATATTGTTAGTGAATTACTGCAAAAACTGAAATTAAACGTAAAGACTTGCACTTATATTTTGAAAAATTTAATAAATTTTATTCAAGTAAAACGCTTCGATGCAGGATTCAAAGATTATGTGAGCCTAAATCAAGAGCTCTGAGTGTTGACGTAGAAACAAATTTTCCAGATATATATATATACTGTTCGTTTAAGAAAAAAAAAAGTAGACTATTTATGAGCATGCCGATGAATCCATTCAAACTTTGCATAAAAATTTCAAAAAAACAAGAGATAGCTGATAAATTAAACAGTGTATTTATCAATTAGTTAAAAAAAACTGTATTAAAGGCTGTATATGTAAATTTTATGTGAAAATTGGAGAGTTTTCTACATGATATAATAATAGTGAACCGCATATTTTGATCTGTATATGTCCTTTTTTCACGTTCTTATGGATAAGCTCGTGTTTATAAAAATTGTAAAACCATGAAGAACTCGTCCGAATTGAATGAAATTTAATGTACAAACGACGTTTGTTGATACAAATAAACGATTATACTTACAAAGCAAAAAAACAATGTTATATGTGAAAAATCAGTATTTGGTGAAGCCACCACGCGCTGCAATAAATGATGCTATACGACGTAGCATGGAATCAAACAGATGTTGAATGTGTGCCTGAGGAAGAGCATTCCAGGTTGCTTGTATGCGACCCTGCCAACTGTCCAGATGAAGCAAAACGGTCCTTCACCACCATGCGGACCAGGTGTCTATCATCCCGTGCTGACGTCACCTTTCGGCGTCCACTCCCGGATTTCCGAGTTGTCTGGTTCTCTTGAACCCACTGCTTCCACACTCGCATCACTGTGCTGCTGTTACGCCCCATACGAGCTGCTATTGCATGATACGAAAACCCTCCTTCACAAAGGCCGATCAAACCCTGTAATTGCTGAAATGCCACCTTCTTTCGTCGCAGCAGCATATAGCCGTCTCATGTAACATTTACCAGCATAGATAGCCATACACGCCCCGCTACAGCCCTCTATTTATGCGGATCCATCAGCAGTTCAGAGGGCGCTGCTCAGTCCACGCATGCCTGATGACTCTGAAATTCTAATCATTTGAATAGCATACCCTAATTTGCATTTCCTGAAAGTTTCAGCTCAATCACATGCTACCTTCATGGTGTTGCAATTTTTACAAACATGAGTTTACATTGTTTTCACATTTAATGAATTTACGTAATGGTAAATTTTCACAGTTATATTTTAGTAACACACACAGATGTGTGTGTTTCTAAAATATGAGTGTGTTTTTATACTAATAGGCTGCTAAATAAATTTTTTAAACACCTTGCGATATGTATGAAAACAGATTAAGAAAATGATGAGGAAAGTTTTTTTTTCCTTTTTCATTTTATTTCCGTGGTCAACTTGGGGAAGTGGTGTGGATGGTAAAACAAACCCACTGTTTAATTTCAGTGATTCTCATCATAGCCAGTGATGTGGTTGTATTAGATGGTCAAATACTCGCAAACCCATAGTTATTCCACTCCTCAGCTTAAGGTCTGGAGTAACATTTCGCATCTATATATATATTTCTCAAATCTAAAGAGGGTACCCCTTCCTTTGGAAAAATATTGTGTTGTACAAGTAAGTATACATATAGGTGTAGGGCATAGGGATATGCAGGAGCGATCGTAGGAATCGTTCCCCCCCCCCTTATCGAAATTAGTTTATTATTTTGTGGTCCATCTGCAAAAGGTATCAGTAGTGCATCAGGAAAAAAAAGCCCTCTCGAAATTAATTCCTGATAACGACGTCGGTGTAAATGGGAAATTTTCTTTATTACTACTATGAAGATTACTACTACTATGCATGAGCAAAAATAACAGTATTTTGAATTAGGAGAGAGGTTGATGGTGGGGGGGGCTTGTTCTTCTTTCACATGGGTGGCTAAATGTCACGCTCCGTCTCTGGTTTCACGTATTTAAATTCAATTACCAAAGAACAAAATTCTGAATAATTCTACGATGTTCGCATAATTCTTATACATTATTAATTAGTCATATATGGTCAAACTCAAAATGAGCACAGCTAAAACAAGCAATCTGTGCATTAAGTTTGGTTCACTATTTAACTACATTAAGAGTGTCACGAGCACGAAAGTAGAATCTTGGTTAACGTGAGAAAATATCCGCTCATTTTAATGCAATTTTTCCATTTCCATGCCGTTTCTTCATTTTTTCTGACAAACCCGGAGGGAAAGAAAATGATGAGATATACAAGATGCAGAAATCGATATGCCAAGCAAACATTTTCAATAACTGTTGAGATGAAATTAAGTGAAATGAGACCATATGTGTATTTATTTACAGTGTAATAAAAATAGACCCCATATAGGTAAGGTTGAAAATTCTATGTTTATTAAATGATATAATGTTAATTTTTCACTAAGAAAATTACCCAACTTAATTCTAGGAATTATGTTTTTACTTGTATGTAGTTTGAAATTTTTATTCATTTCATGGGTTGTACGAGTAATGAATTAATAAAAGGAATTACTATTGCAATTTGCAAATTAATTTACATATTCTTATCTTCTCGTATTATCAGAGTTGGACTGTATATATATATAAAAGTTTTCCTCGCCCATTCTTGGCGGAAACAGGCTTTGGGACGGGCAGAGCGCCATGTTCCCAAGCCTCTTTTTACATCACTTCTTAATGTGCCATGTCTAGAAACTTCCTGACAATGTGACACGTGTTTAGGATTGTGGCTTTTTGTATTTCAATGTAGGTGTTTGGGTCAATGTTGAGTATCTCCAAATTCGTCGCAAGCGTTTTTGGTACTATCCCTGTTGCTGAGATGACTAACGGGATGATGAGGATCTTTTCCATACCCCATATATCTCGTACTTCATGTCTGAGATCTTGGTACTTGGTGATTTTCGTTGTGTAGGTTGTCTGTATGTTATTGGTGTTGGGTACTGCTATGTCGATTAAGTACGTGGTCTTATTCGATTTATCGACGAGGGTTATGTCAGGACGGTTATGTGGGACTGTCTTGTCTGTTATGATTGCTCTATCCCAGTAAAGCTTGTGTGTTTCGTTCTCATGCACGGTCTCTGGCTCATATTTGTAGTACGGGCATTTTTCTGTCAGAAAGCCAGCATTCGCTGCCAATTTCTGGTGGACTATTTTCGCTACTTGATCGTGTCTATGTTTGTAGTCTGACTGCGCAAGGATCTTGCATCCTGCCATCACGTGTTGGATTGTCTCCGATGCCGCATGACAGTGTCTGCATTTGTCGCTTTCTATGTCTTTTCTCTGGATGAATTTCTGATTGTTCCTTGTTGCGATCACTTGGTCTTGGATGGCTAGCATGAATCCTTCTGTCTCTGGCTGGAGAGTGCCTTTGGCCAGCCAAGAATTTGATGCCTTTTTGTCAACGTGTGGTTGTTGCAGGTCATTGTAGTGCCTGCCATGTAATGGTTTTCCGGCCCAAGTTCTCAGTTTCTGTTCGTTGGCTGTTTCGAGGACACGCTCTTCGGTACTACACAGGTTTAGTGGCGTGTAATTTGCATCTGCTTGTATTATGGCTTGGATGAGTGGCGATCGGGGACTCTTCAACTGGAAGTATTGCCTCATGCTCTGGATCTGCTTGTCATGTAAGTCTTTGAGGTCCGCTTGTCCGCGTCCTCCTTCTTCCCGGGGTAGTGTTTGCCGTTCAATTGCCGTTGCAGGGTGTAGTTGTCCGGCTCTTCTCTGGATGGTTCTCATTTTCCGCTGGAGTTGTTCTAGTTCAGTGTTGGACCATTTGATGATCCCGAAGGAGTAGGTGAGCACTGGTACCGCATATGCGTTAATTGCTTGCGTGGTGTTCTTCCCGCTCAGTTTCGTCTTCACAATGCTTCTAAGTCTTTCTTGGAATGCTTGCGTGAGCTGGACTTTGACTTTCTTGTGCTCCTGCTGCCGTTTTTGCATTATCCCTAGGTATTTGTAGGTTTCGCCCTCGTCCAAGGTCTTCAGTAGTCTCCCGTCTTCGAGTTCGATGCCTGGTAAATCTTCTTTGCTATTCTTCTGTATTTTGCACTTATCGAGGCCGAATTCCATTCCTATGTCCTTGGAGAATGTCTCTGTTATACTGATGAGTTGTCGGAGTTGGGTGATTGTTGGCGCGTATAGCTTGATGTCATCTACGTACATGAGGTGGGAGACTTTATGTAGGTTTCTCTTGTCTTTCTTCAGCATGTATCCGTATTTACTTGTGTTCAGCATCCTTGACAAGGGGTTTAACGCCAAGCAGAACCACTGGGGGCTTAGTGCGTCTCCTTGAAAGATTCCGCGGCGGATGGGGATCTCGGCCGTTTCTATTTTACTGTCTGGCGTGTTTAGCTGTAACCGGGTTCTCCATTGTTTCATGCTGCTCTGTAGGAATCGGATGATTGAGGGATGCACTTTGTATATGCTGAGTATTTCAAGGAGCCACGAGTGCGGAACAGAGTCGAAAGCCTTCTTGTAGTCTATGTATGCGGTGTTGAGTTTTCGCTTTTGTTTTCTTGCTTGTTCCAGGATAACTGAGTCGATGGTAAGCTGCTCTTTACATCCCAGAGTCCCTTTCTGGCATCCCTTTTGTTCTTCCGTCATTAAGTTGTTGCTTTCGCTGTGCCGGCTTATTTTTTCAGAGATGCACCCCGTGAGTATCTTGTACAGGGTGTTAAGGCACGTAATGGGTCGGTATTTCGCTGGGTTACTGGTATCCTGGTCCTTCGGTAGGAGGTAAGTTATTCCCTTGCAGAGGAATTCAGGCATTTTGCTGGGGTCTTCAATTATCGCCGTAAGTTCCTTGGCTAATGGGCCATGGGCGCTGGTAAATTTCTTGTACCAGAAGTTGTGTATGCCGTCAATACCGGGTGCTTTCCAGTTGTGCGTACGTTGGATTACCTGCTGGAGTTCCTCTATCGTGATGCCCGTGTACTCCATCTCCTCTATTCCTCTCGTAGCCTCCATTTCTTGCTGAATCCAGGGGGCGCTTTTGTGCTGTACTTCATTGGACCATAGTGTCTTCCAGAAGGTCTCTATTTCTGCTGGCTTTGGGGCTTCGTACTTGTCTTTGTTCGCTGGGGTCTCTCGAAGCTTCCTGTAGAAGGCCTTCTGGTTTGCTTGGAATTGCATGTTCTGTTGTTTTTTGTTGGTATAGTCTTTGTATCTTCGGAGTCTTCTGGCGTATACACCCAGTTTTTGTTTGAGGGTATCCAGATATTCGCTGATGTGTTTATTGGGCTCTTCGTGTCTTGTATGAATCCTATTTCTCTTAAGGGCCATCTTCACTTTCCTCACTAATTTCTTACCCCTATTTCCCTGCATGTACTGGGTTATTCGCCCTATGCTGCTGCGGAGCTCTTCTATTCTTTTTTGCAGTCTCACTTGCCATGGTGGTTGGGCTTTGTTTCCTCTGTTACTTCGGCCTTCGTTCCTTACTTCGTACCCATTGGCGCGTGATGCCGCTACTGCTGCACAGTATATGGCGGTGTGTATTTCCTGTAGGGAGTTGTGGTTCTGTAGGTGTAGTGGTAGAGTATGTTCATTGAGGATCTTGGTTGCTTTGCAGAGTTTCCAAGATGCCGGTTGGCGTGGTATTCTTGGCCTTGTTGCGGCATCCGAGCCTTCATATTCCGCCAGGGCACATTGGAAACCTTCTTCCATTTTCTCCACGTCCCTCCTCTCTTCTTCTTCTATGCTTGGTTGGAGCGGTTCTCTTGCGCCAATAGCTGGTGCTTCAGGGTTGGCCACACTGGTTGAAGTGTTTGCCAGGTCATTGGCGACTTCATCTCTTAACCTTTGTAGTATGGGCTCTGCTAAGAGATTTCTGGTTATTATGTTCCTGCGTTGGGTTGTTATCCTTTCTATACTGATGTCCAGGTGTGGGTACTGTTGTGCGAATTTGGCGTGAAGTGTGGGTCTGTAATTTGTCATGTCTGTTTCTAGCTTTGTAATCGTATAGTAGGTGCGCATGATGTAGGTGTTCATATCTATTGTCCATGACATGCGCTGGCGTGGTCTTTCAGCCCTTATATATATATGTGTGTGTGTGTGTGTGTTTATGTATAATTAAAAAATCGCTTTTCTGCACTGGAAGGACTTATTGAAGAAGTTGACATCTCAGAAGCAAATGAAAACATTGTTAAGACAATAGTTGAAACTGCTGGGGAAATTGGTGGTGTAACCTGTAAAAAGCACAATAGCAAATTATCTGAGAAGACGAAACAGCTCATGAAAAGGCGAAGAGATATGAAGGTGGACAATCAAAATACCAGTTTATAACAACTAGCATTAGAGTCTATTGCCCCTAGCAGTGATTTACTTTTAACTCAGCATATAAAAGTTTACTAGCTGTTACAAATTTATTTATCTATCGTGAAATCGAGTGCTGTGTGTTGGTCGACATTGGCCAAAAATATACGCGAATGTGAGCAGGTGTTTGTGTTCTAGAAGTAGTAATAACATTCAGGCCCAAACTAATCAATACATCAGAAATCACCTGGTAACTCTGGCACTGCTTAAGAACCCATCCACTAATGTAGATCGACGGGGCAGTGTTACTACAAATATATTAAACACATTAGCTAAACAAATAGTGTAATATCTAACTAGCAATTCTAAGTGAAATACAGAAATATTAAATAGAAGGCATTAACTTGGACTTGGTATCCAGCAGCTGACGTCTCGGGCTCTTCTACACAGGTCCTTCTAAGCACTTGGACTCAATTCTGGGCTTAATCCACAAGTCATACTAAACCACTAAGCTAGTTCTTGTAACCGACAAATTCACTTCCAAGTTACTCTCGTTCCTTATTAACAAGTCCCGAAATGTCCTAACTGGTCAAGTAAAGTCTAAGATAAACTATTGAGTACAGTTTTACACTGGTTAGTTTTAATTAGAAGATATAATAAAAACAATATCACCCTTTTGCCAGTTGTTTGAGCCTGTCGCTTCAATCCAATATAATAGATTTACATCGCCTGCGGCGCAAGGTCTGCAGTTGTCGAACACGTTCCTTAATCCGCAAATGGGCAATGTTAATCGCTCTGCTTCCACTAAGCTTCTACTTCTCCGGCAATGATTCGGCACTACCCTTCGGCGAATAACTTACAGCTCCGGTCTTTGCTCCGCAACCACTCAGCTATTCTCATTTATGTAGCCAGGCTTGAACAAGCGAGAACATAATTTAGAAAGGTAAGCCTACGCTTACCAGACCAGCATTACAACTCTACGTTGCATCTTATTAAAAGCCCTGCATGAGCGCCGTGTGTATTGAGAGTGTTGAGCCTGTCACAACATCTCCACAGTGGATGTTAAATACTTTAATCTCATTTACAAATCATGCACAAGAAGGAAGGCCGGACTGACGTCATCCTGTCTCAGACACCCCCTTACAGCAACAGTAACGATCTAGTTGGTTTCGATTCTAACTTCACAACTGAACCGGTATCTCTGGGCAATTACCAGTTCCAGGATTGAGTACATAGAACTTTGTAAAACTCTGCGCAAAAGCATGAAAGAAGACATAAGAAAATTCAACTGTGAGTTAGTAAGGAAGGCCATTGAAAATAACAAGAGCCTTAGGGTTGTTAAAGGAAGTTTATCTGTTGGGAAGAAACACATCATTGCATTAAAAGGAGAGGATGGCACCGTAACAAGAAATAGGGAAGAAATACTTAGAAGAGTTGAAGAATTCTACAAAAAACTATATGAAAGTAACAGTGGATTAAACGAAGACACTGAAATAGTCGAAGGAACAGCTCCTAAAATCTTAAAAGAAGAAGTTTCATTTGCAATAAAAAGTATGAAGAAAGGAAGAGCCCCTGGCGATGATGGTATTACATTAGATATCCTAAAAGAAGCTGGAGAATATGTAGAAGACATACTTGCAAAATTCTTTACCAAATGTCTTAACAGCGGTAACATACCAAACCAATGGGATTCTGCAACAGTAATTCTTTTGCATAAAAAAGGTGATAAAGAGGATTTGAAAAATTACCGACCAATTAGCTTGTTACCTGCTATTTATAAAATCTTCACAAAAGTGCTAACACATCGCCTGCAGAAAAAATTAGATGCAGCTCAACCAAGAGAACAAGCTGGATTTCGAAGTGGATTCAGTACAGTGGACCATATTCAAGTATTAAGAGAATTAATTCCCCTTCAGACCGAATTTTGAAATATTTGACACAGAATCTGATTTTCTAAGGTAATAAATATAACTTTTTAGTAAATTTGAATAAAAATTAAAAAGCTATGTAATGTTCAGTATACTAGACATCCCGTCACAAGAGGTGCAAATATTGTCGTGTGGTTTTGCATGTAATTATGTAACAAGGGAATAAAAATAAATGGTGAATATTTAAATCATCTGCGGTTTGCTGATGACATTGTTATTTTTTCAACGAACCCATCAGAACTCCAAGACATGGTACAGGAGCTCTCAACTAGAAGTAAAGAAGTTGGACTCAAGATGAACCTACAAAAAACTAAGATCATGTTCAATAATTTTGTAGAGGAAACAAAAATACAAGTTGACAACATTGAGCTAGAAATTGCTGATTCATATATTTACCTTGGCCAGCTGATTTCAATGGATGGCAACATTATGAAAGAACTCAACAGACGTATTAAACTTGGCTGGAGTGCATTTGGAAGAAACAGTTTTATCCTGAAGGGGAAATTGCCTTTGTGTCTAAAAAGAAAGGTCTTCAACCAGTGTGTATTGCCAGTCCTCTCTTATGGATCAGAGACATGGAGTCTAACAGTTGGAGCAATACGAAAGTTACAGACAACGCAAAGGAGCATGGAGAGGTGCATGCTTGGAATAACTAGGAGAGATCGAAAAGTAAAAAAATTCTTCATGAAAAATATTGATCAAACTAACTCTCCTAATGCTGCAGTATTTAAACTTTTTTGTGACCACGTAAAAGTGGCTACTAAAATGAAGTGGCCTCTAATAAAGAAGGCCAAGCTAGCTGGTGGCGACTAACAAAATACCTGAGTTTTAAGCTTTAGTGTATAGGTTTTGCCTCAGTGACATGTGCAACAGTCATTGCCCTATACTCCAGAGATGAGAGTCTGCTGATGCGAAGGTCGTATATCCTTGATAGCAAGAAGTGGTGACTTCTTGTTCCTTAACTTGTTGACACATTCTTTAGCTTGTCTTCCAACTGCTCTCCACCTTTCTCAACTTCCTTCGATGTTACATAGCAAGATTTGACACCTTCTCCATTGTCAGTTACCCATCAGAACAGCTGAAGGCGGGTCACTATGTGTCCTTAAATGAGCTGCTGTAAACTAGTTCTAGTTCCCAACATTTTTATAGTCCCCCCGCTCCCATAGTATACATTCTTGCCGTGACTGATTGCAAAGAAATTCAACTCTGCAGCCAAACCAAAGTCCCGTTTGTGCATACACAGGTTCTTCAAGTTTTTGCAATATTTGTACTGCCCCATCACTGAAATACAATACTTCCTTAACAGCCGTTAGAATTGCCTTAATGTGATTCAAGACAACACGTTGAAAAGCATGAACGGTAACACAGTCATGTGTTAGACAATTACTAATTTGTGTTTAATCTAGAAAAAAATTAGGGCAGGGCGCCACAGGGTCTCTCTTTTTTTCTTTTTTTTTTTAACTTTAAATACAGGAATACTCAAGATCTAGGCCAACTAGATTTACTACTAATTAGTAGCAAGGCCAACTAGATTTACTAGAAATCTAGTTGGCCTTGCTCACGATGTACATCAGCTTTGCTGCGAATAATTCTTTAAACAACGTCTTAATTTATCTAGTTCCTTTCATATCGCTGCTTTCTTTAATTTTTTTACTTTTCGTTTTCAGGTAAGGATTTGTTGGAGGTTTTCTTTATTTTTTTTATTTTGGTTCCGAGTTAAGTGTGTGCGAAAGGCGAAGGGGAAAGTGTGTATGTCGCATCCAACTAGATTACTACAGGCCCGCTCACGTGAGCCCAACGCCATAGAAAACCTGTCCCCAAATTTTCGCAGTGGCGATTCTCTCAAGCAGTTTTTCTCCGACAGAGGGCGCCTGCTACCTGGGTTAATATTCTCAATTTAACAGACTATAAATGCCAATTAATAGCCCAGTTTCTGATTACATACAGAAATATATTGCTTTTTGCTCAAAAAGTTATCGTATTTTATTTTCCAACGACGTTGATGTTACCGTGATATGATAACCTTTCATAACAAATTTTAAAATAAAATTTAAATCTTACATACCTTTTTCTACTCTTTTATTTACACTGAAGACGGTTTATTGGATGAAATGATTTCTCAGGCATGATTAATAACTGATAATGAATTGATAGTTTACACTGAAAGCTAAATTGCAAAATGCATATAAAAGCAGACTTTATTTTAATGGTTAATAAAATAGAATTATATAGAATTTAAATCAACTAATTAATAATTTAATTATTTTTATTATAATTAATTATAAAATAAAGAATTAATTAGAAGGCTTGACACCTGTTTGGAAAGACTTTAATGGAATGTTAATGAAATTAACACATGAATTTACAATAAACTGATGATATAACTACACAATGTATAATACATAATTTCTAATAACTTTTGACACAAGTCAGATTTTTAATACACTGCATGATAAAAATAAAGTATCAGGTATTCATGAATAGCAATTCTTTCCAAAATAATTTTACTTGAAAATACAAACTACATAATAAAGCAGCATGTAACCGAAAAACAAAATACAGAATAAACACTTACTGTGTCCTTAATACTGCAGATATAAATAGGCTAAATTTTATGAAATTGGGTCTAACGAAAAAATATGCTATTATTAAAAATGTATTTTTTAAGTACGTTATTTTTTATTTATTCCCATGTCTCAAAAATGTACAATAAAAGGAAAACTTTATACAGTAAATAATTACGGCAGTTTACATTCTCTGGAATCTTTATTGATATATCCCTAATAAAATGTAAAGAGGGCACAATAACGCTATTTCAAAAATGTAGAACTGCTCATCAAAATAAAATAATTTTCACTCTAATACATAGTAAGTAATAAAACAGTATGTCATACAAAAACATTCAAGTAGAAAAAAACGTGTAGAAGGAAACACCCGTACCGTACAATAAAAGAATGCCATTGTTTTCATTACATAGCATAACTTAAAAGGATTAAATATAGATTAATAATTACTTTTTAAATTACTGACTCTAACATGAAGGGATATGTTTGCTAGGATTGGAAACTGCCCATACTCCCAACAGAGGTGTTGATGAAATTTTTTGAATTGTAAAATAAAGTTTTAAAAATAACACATCTCTCTCATCTGGTGCCCGGTGTGAACCCGAAATTTGACGACCCCTCTAATTTAGCAGACATTGATTAATTATTCGATAAAAAATGAAATCTAAAGGAAGTTTTACAATAACACAAACAGGGATGGGACTCAAAATTTTTTAAGTATTCAAGATAAATGGTTGCCTCTATTTGCGATCTTCAAGAATGTTGGCATTACCTTCAAGAGTATAATAAAATTAGTAGATTTTAATACATATGTTTCCAAAGAACAAGTGAGAAAAAACGTGTGGCAGAAAACACTCGCCAAAACGAAGTTTTGGCGCCCGTATCGTATTGTAAAAGAGCGCCATTGTTTTCATTACATGTTATAACTTAAAAGGGTTAAATGTAGATTAATAAGTACGTTTCAAATTACTGATTCTAACAAGAAAGCCTATGTTTGCTAGGATTGGAAACCACCCATACAGATGTTAATGAAATATTTTGAATTATAAAATAAAGGAAATTTTAAAAATAAATTTGTGCAATTCACAGACGTATCTCGCTCATATGGTGCCCGGTGTGAACCCGAAATTTGACATCCCCTCTAATTTAGCAGACACTGATTAATTATTTGATAAAAAATGAAAGCTAAACGAAGTTGTGCAGTAACACAAACAGGAATGGAACTCAATTTTTTTTAAATATTCAAAATAAACTGTTGTCACTATTTGCGATCTTTAAGAATGTTGGCATTATCTTCAAGATTATATTAAAGTTAGTAGCTTTTAAAATATATGTTTCCAAAGAACAAAAGCTCCAACAAAATGTATTTCTTCAACTATGCAAAACCAACGTAATTTTTTCAATTAGATGTGCATATATAGCTTTGATGTTGGATGAACTTAAAACAATTAATGCACCTTAGCTTAGCTACTACAGAGTAAAATTATGAAGGGAAACAAATTACCTTTACGTGCGATATTTGTAATCCATGGTATTCGAATGGTTTCTTTACTTGGAAAAGGGGGATCATGCAAAAAATTATAGAAAACCCAGAAACCCTTTTTAATCTTCGGTTAACTGCTGCAAACACATGAAAGCATATGGCATGTTTACACCTGGCATGTGACGTCCCCTATGAACAATTACTTTAACGGAATGTGGGGACACACTTTAAATTCACATGAGCGGACCGCGACATTTGAATTTCCATAACACTTTTAGCATTAGGACCGATTTAAGCAATCTGATTGGCTGAGCAGGTGATGTGCGGCCTGGTTTCCAGATCGAAAAAAAAAATTGAATGACGACTTTACGTGAACGTGCATCTATGAATGCCGTGTTGATCGGCAATCCATCTCCCCCTCAGCCGCCTCGGCGGCTGATTACGCTGTTCAAGCGTCCTGTCTGGGATTACAGCGCCGCCCCCGGCGGCCACCCTTCCCAATGAAACCCTTGCACAATCCTCCTCCTTCCAGATCGAAATAATTCCCGTCAAAAAGAATTGGCGTTATTTTTTTTGGCGAAATTAGGATTGTATGTGAGCCAAAAGAAACTTTATGACCTCTGTAAATGAATTACACACTGGAATTGAAAACTATTCTTTACAAGTACTTTTCCCCGAGTTGTTCCTCTGCAAAAATGCTAAAACAGGATGCTGGCTGAGAAAATGCAGTAAATGTAAAAATAGTTTGCAAAATGAGCTTCAGAAAATCTGCTAAAATTACAAAGATCTTGAAATGAAGTAGTTGACTTGGAATATGTAAAAAGTTAAAGAAGATTTCAATAAACGGTAAAATACAAGACTGAAAAGAAAACATGATCAAGCAGGATTGTTTTTACGCGTTTCTATGTTAAAAGACAACAAAACGACAAAATCAAAATAAATATTGATATGAGTTTGGCAGTTATTCCTATAGACTTCGTTGAAAACTACACATCTGTTGCACAGGATGAGATCCAGAGTGCGCACCGGAGACAACACTAAGTAAGTCTTTTTGCTGCTGCAGTATGTCATTCTGGAATTTTTCAATTATATGTATCTGTAAAATAATCTTAATAATTCAAAGGATAGTGTAGTCGTATACTAGGTAAGTAGAATAGAAAGTAGAAGTAGTCTCTCCGAGTAGGCGAGTTCATTTTGCCTCGTAGGGGAAGATGTATAATCCGTCCGCGTAGATCTGATGTCCAATTCTGTTACCAGACGGGTTGTCCCATTGCAGTTTAGGGAAGGGCGTCTTACTTTAACGGGTTTTTCGCGCGTGATAAATCAATTACGGCAAGACGCCTTTCCCTAAACTGCAATAGAACAACCCGTGTACTAACGCGATCAGGCGTCAAGTGTGCGGAAACAAATTATACCTTGTCATGATTTTACATGAATGGCACTTAGGGGTTTCAAATTTTCCAAAAATTGATTTTTTTATTATTTTATGGGAAAGCTTATTTCTTCCAGGAAATTTCTATACCAAAATTATTGGTTTCCGTGAAATAGAACGCGAGATACTAAAAGAATTCTAATGATAGGGAAAGGCAAGTGTAAGTAATATTTCTCTAAATTCTTTGTTCGGCAATCTTCGAAGCGTTTATTCTCAAAACTTGAAATTTCCATGTTTCGCGTATGATAATTTTGAAACCATCTAATATATTCTGATAAAATTTGGTAGGAGCATTCGAACTACTACTTAGCATAAAATGAAGTAGAATTGTGTTAATTAAATGAAAATTTAATTAGTTTTGTCTATATATGTCTTGAAAAATTTTCTCTTTCTTCCATTCGTTGGTTTTAAAAATTAATAATAAAATATTTTCCTTTACGGCATAGTTGTTCGTGGACCATGTAATGTACAAGTTTGTTTCTGTAGAATGGTGTCATTATTATTATGTTACAATCAAAAGTAACCATAATATCATGCACGCAAGGAACATATATGTTTTCATATAAAGTAAAAAAGGTGTATGAAGTTGTTTACTTAAAAAACAGTTTTGTTTTTTTAACACAAACTTAAACATTAATATATTTAAACAATGTCAATCAATCAACGTTTATTGGCGTAGTGATACCAACGCCGATGGTATGGCGTGATTAGATGGTGAAACGTTCGAAAGAAAATAAATATTTCTGCCTTCGGTGGGACCTGAACCCACGACCTTCCACTTGCCGGGCGGAGGCTCTACCCACTGAGCTACGAAGAAGAAATATTTATTTTCTTTCGAACGTTTCACCATCTAATCACGCCATACCATCGGCGTTGGTATCACTACGCCAATAAACGTTGATTGATTGACATTGTTGTTTGATTTAATCTGCGTAGTGTTCGATTTATATAAAATAAATACATATGCTGCAACGGGCATTTCGATCAATTTAATACCAGTCTCTTTGCAATTTGGTTTAAATAGTAGTCTATGTACTACACCATTCTGCGAAATAACTGGCAACAATATATATACGTTCGTAAAGAGATTATATATTGTCCTTCGTAGCTCAGGTAGGGTGTCCTGGACATTTCGCCGAAAAAGAAGGCGGGGTTATAAGAGCACTTTGAAGGCGTGGTTATAATTGAAGGTGGGCCCAGCCCAGCCCAGCCCATCCATTTTCAATATCATAGACAAACATGGCTGGTGTGAACTTCGTGAAATCGAGTCGTGAGGAGAACTTGCTGTGTGTAAATCACTGCTTTATTTATTCTTCATTTGTAAAATCATAATAACAATATACTGTGTAACTACAGCGATAATACAGACAATATATACTAAAAGTACATCATATTAGACTCTACAATGAAAGGTCTCAAGAAAATATCAGCAAGAATATAACATGCATGGGACCTTAAGATTACAATCTGATTCCAAAGATGACACACAACTAATTGTGAATCACTCATCCTTTCCTTATGTTTTTTCCATTTTTTTTAGTTTCCATTACCCTGTATCAAATATTTTCTTAGACTTTTTTAAATGTTTATTTACTTTCCAATTTTTTGAATTCCTCTTGTAGTCCATTCCAAAGTTTTGGTTCAAATTGGTAATCATAGTATTTATAGTTTTCGAGAATCAGGTAAGTAATATAAATAAATTATAAAATTAATATGGATATATTTTTATAATAACTTGAAAACTAAATAAAATCATCGATTGTTAAATAGATTATCGATAAAAACGTAGTTGATAATTATGTGGGAGGAGTAATACGCAACACCTCCCCTGACTTAGTTTAGGCACACCCTTTTCTTCCCGCCCACCGATGACGCCCCCTTTTTTTAAGAAATACATTCGGCGAAACGGGGTAGAACTAGTAGGTAGAGAATCCGCCCGGCAAGTGGAAGGTCGTGGGTTCAGGTCCCACCGAAGGCAGAAATATTTATTTTCTTTCGAACGTTTCACCATCTAATCACGCCATACCATCGGCGTTGGTATCACTACGCCAATAAACGTTGATTGATTGACATTGTTTAATTTAATCTGCGTAGTGTTCGATTTATATAAAATATAAAATTAATATATTTATTATCTTCATGTTGAAATTAAAGTTGGTATCTTTGATATTTAATTCCAATTTGCATTTTAGAAAGTTGTATATATTAATGGTTTTTGTTTTGTGGTATATATTAATGTTTTGAAACCCCAAAGTCAAAGAAAATAGAGGGAATAGAGGGAGGGTTATATCTATATTCTTTGCCTAAGTCCCCAAAATCAAAGGGAACATTTTCGTTTTGTCCTTGATGGTGACGTCATTTTCCCAACCAATGGCAGGACGCTGTGAAGGAAAGCTCGGCCTTTAGTAAATGTTATAACCTTTCTATTAACCGTAAACAAGAACTCCCGTTTCTCTCTCGGAACTCCTTCATGTGTTGATCACAGTGTTGATGAGCATTTTTTTTTTTTTTAAATTTTAGTTTGAGGTTTTCCGCGTTCACAGTTTCGTTCGAATAAATAACGTTATTTTAAGTGATCAAACCTCTCGAAGTGTGTTTAAGTTGCTGTCAGGATCCATCAATCGTGTAATTTGTTCATCCAAAGATTTTTCCTGACTTGAAGTACATTTAAAAAAAAGTACGAATTTAATGTTTCGCCTAATTTCTTCCTTTTAATGATGTAACAAAATCTCTTCATTCATTTTTTTTCTGAATTTGACCCAGAACTAGTTGTCATTAAAATGAGTAAATCGTCCTTTGAACTTATCCTAATTCTTTATTACAATTTTTACATTTGACGTTAATGCCTATTCTTGACCGAATATTAAGTTCGTAAAATGCAAGCCAGTTTAAGTCTTACTTTCTTCCACTATTAAATATCTTGGCGCTACTGTACAACACGCAACCCACTCGATTCTAGTCTGTGTTTCCAAAACTGTGGATTGGTACTGGCAACTCTCAAAGACGAAAGTTTTAAAAAGTGCGACCCAGGTTGTGGAACAAACAGTTTCACTGCAGAACGTTTGCTGTGTGAAGCAATCGTCTTTTTTTTGTCTTAACATAAAGAAATAAAAAAATCAGTCCAACAAATGTTTTCTGCATTTGTATTAAAAACAATTTACGCCTTACAGAATTTATATATATATATGCATCTCTCATCTGGCGATTTTTTATAATCAATTAAATTTACCGGAATTGTATGTGTAGAATTCGCCGCTTCAGGTGCGATTGTATGAATTCTACACATACAATTCCGGTGAATTTAACTGATTTTAAAAAATTGCCGGAGAGAGCCCGACGTCTGTTGACATTAAATAATTTGAAAAATTCTTGAAATGGCGCATTGTAGCCATTTGTGAAAACCTTGAATGTGGTGGATGCAAATACTAAATTCACTGTAGTGCCCGAACGGCTAATTTTTGGAAAAAAATTCACTGAACAAAAAATGTTTATTTTGATGTTCTTCACCTGTTACACATACTTGGCAGTTCCCAACTCTTTTCCAGTGTGTTAAAAAAGGCATTTTTAGGCTTATTTTCACTAAACAGTAACACAGATCAAAATCAGAAAACGGAATTCCGGATTTCTTTGTCTCTGCTGTATTATTAGCTCATTCACTTAAATTATGTATCAAAAATTGCATTTAATTCATGCAATTGGCTACGTAGCAACGTGATGGACGTAAACAGTAGTTACGCTCTACAGCCAAACCGGCCCCTTTGCGGACACGGGGATATGGACAAACATGCCTTATTTGGTGTCCCCTACCATCCCTTAAAGTTTTGCCAGATATTTTCCAAACACCCTGTATTTATATATGGCATCTAACTGAAGGGAATTGCGAAGTCGGCGGTCCGCCCGGGGCCAGTAACCTAGTGTCCTACCCCGCCTTCAAGTGGTGCAGGCTGAGCTTTCTATTTATGTGGCAAATTAATATTTGCTGCACGGATAGAAAGGCGGAAGGGGAGGGCTAATTCACCAACCCGTCTAGCCAGCGTGGTGAAATTATGGCTAATTCCTCCATTATGTTGACACACCAGAAACCATGGCCCCTAGTCTCCAGGTGCTGGAGTGCTCCTGATCAAGGCAGCGGTCAGTGTGGCATGAAAGCAGGGGGTGCTAAGAATCACTGGAATGGCCCAGGCTGCCGTTTGTTATTGACCTTGGCTACGTTTAATGGACGATCCCTTGCTTCTGAAGCAAAACTTCAGGAATTGGAAGAGGAACTAGACAAGATCAAATGGGACATTGTAGGACTCAGTGAAGTTAGAAGAAAAGGTGAAGAGTTGGTGGAACTTAAAAGTGGACATTTGTTTTATTATAGAGGAACGGAAACTGGAAGAACAAGTGGTGTTGGCTTCTTAATCAACAAAAGAATTAAAGACTGTCTTCTGGAAGTTGAAAGTACATCAGATCGAGCAGCGAGGCTCGTTGTTCAACTAACCCAGCGATACCAACTTCAAATAGTACAGGTATATGCACCAACATCAAGCCATACCGACGAAGAGGTTGAAGAATTTTATGAAGAAATCAAAGAGTTACACACCAAAGGGAAACAACATATCAAGCTCATCATGGGGGATTTCAATGCAAGAATTGGACAACAGGAACAAGGAGAGACATCGGTTGGTAAATACGGATATGGGGAAAGGAATGAACGTGGCGATCAACTCATCGAATTTGCAGAAGCTGAAAACCTTAGCATCATGAATTCATTTTTTAAGAAGAAACCGCAAAGAAAATGGACATGGAAACACCCAAATGGGGGAACTAGTGAAATTGACTATATCCTGGCAAACAAGAAATCAATTATTGAAGATTGCAGTGTACTGAACAGATTTAATACAACAACCTAATCCTACCAAAATGACATTTTCCCACCATGGTGGACTGCCGATGCTCATTGACATCCTCTGTTATAAGTTAGCAAAATTTGCCATGCGATGCATAATCTGGAATAACACAAACAAATTGTATCATATAATTCTTCTGGAAATACAGTACCACCCTTTCTTTGCATAATTTACTACTATTATTGCATTCTATGATTTTATTATGTAATGTGTAATCATTAAGCTAAATGATGTTATTAACCATTATAAAGTTTTATAAAAATCAGTACCACTTCGTAATTCATTTTCTGTGAAAGTGCATAATACGCTATCCGCACACAATGTGTGTGGCAACCTTCTGCTATGTTAGAAAGTTGTTTCCAGAGTATTTCTCCCCCAGATATTTATTTGAACTAGTGGAAGTGGGGGTACCCCCCCCCCCCTGCCAAAAAAACAGATAATACTGCGATCAGAATTGTTGAATCTATAATTTATACAGTAGTGAATTTTTAGAAATGTGGGTACTCAATTTCCAGCGTCCTCTCTCTCTGTGTGTATGGAGCACTAATGTGTTACGTCAGAGAAATTGTAACATCACATGAGCAGTGACTGCAAATTTGAAGTGGTTCCAAGATTAGAAAAAATAGGTAGCGTATTCTGCACTAGTGCCTTGTTTTCTACCATTTTTTGGGGGGAAACTAAATAGCGATCTCACCCTACCAAGCTCATTGCTAAAACTCATGCTATAGTATACTCTTTAAAACAGTCAGAGATTTTTTTTAGGGAAAGCAACGAACTCACCACTTGCTTCTAGCCAATTTCTTCCTTTCTCTGACCTGAAGCCAATTATCAAGACCTGTGTGAATCAAAAGTGGCAAGAAGAATGGGATCATCAAACCAATAACAAATTGCATCATATTAAACATACAATTGGTAACTGGCCCTCCTCATACCGTAAAAATCGGAAAGAGGAGGTTCTCCTTGCTAGACTTCGCATTGGGCATTCCCATCTCACCCATAGACATCTGTTGGAAGGAAAACCAGCACCAATTTGCCAAGTGTGCAATGAACCCATGAGTGTTTTACACATTTTAACTCAATGCCCCTATCATAGACTTGCCCGCACTCTTACTTTTAACTCTTCATCACTGTCTGACATTTTGAATGACCATACGCACTTTTTAAATTTTTACAAAGTACTGGGTTTAACAACAGTCTTTGATTTTACCATGTTTGTTTGGCACAGCATAGCTCCTGCACCATAAAAAATCCAAATGAACAGATTTTTTCAGGCATCTTCCATCTGCACATTTACCTCAATCGCATCATAGAATTGCCTCCAGCCATTTTGCTTCTCCTGGCAGCATTGGATAAGCTGTAAAGCAAAGGAGAAATGAGAGCAAAAATAACGGTATTCAACGTTTAATTAAGAAAGTAAAATCCTAGTTACAATATTTTCTATAAAAATTAAGTGTTGCAGTAATGAAAGGGACAACAGTCTTGTTTTTCAATTGTAGTGGGAGTTTACAGTCTTGATTATTTTAAATGTTTAATTTTACTGAAAACCTAAGAAATTTTGTTGACAAAATGCCTGTATATTTTATGCAAACTTTAAAAAAAAAAATATGCTACAGATTATTTTCAAATGCCAAAATTAGTGTCACATACTAGTAAAAAAGTTCCTGCTAATGGGGATGGAAGGAAGAGGGCAAGTTGACCATTCCAGGCTCACAGAGATGTTCCCTAACACAGTTGTCTTCATTCCTGGTCTCATCTACTTGAATGTCAAGGCTTGGTTAACTTCTGCTATCCATGTCACACCATTACCCATCTTCTCCCCCTAATAAAAATATACTGGAAGGAATGGCCTAGGTGGGAAACAAACAATTCTGTGAAGGAGGGGTCAAAATATTTAAAGATATTCTTCTGGGAAGGGTCATTTCAAGATTTCCCAGATAGCTCAGGGTACTTGTGGTTACTTCATTACTAGTTTAAGCTATGTTCGCTTTTTTTGCAAAACCCGGCGAATTAACGTAAAATGGTAGAAAAATAAAATGATGTTCATTGCAAAATAGCGAGTTAATTAATATCCTATTAAAAATTTTGCTTTTTTTTTTATAATTTTGATTTACATTTCTTTCTTTTTTTTATGAAGTACGTTTCATACAGTAACTCCCCCCCCCAACCTCCTTCTTCCTATATACTTTAGGACAGGCAATGATAAATACCCATGTGCATGCACCACATTCAATCTCCATTCATTGGTTATCTCATTATCACAGAAATGAATGCTGATTGGCTGTGGCAGCGCACTTATACTGGAATAATGTTGATGACATGTCATGTCATAGTATATATATTTCTTTTTTCATAAATATGTTGATATTTTATAAAATAACTGGTCATTTATATTTCAAAGCATTGTTGATATAAATAATTTCATTGATACGATTTTTCGAGCAATGAAAGCAACTAATATTTTTTAGCATTTTGCTACAACTTTTTTTTCTCATTTTAGAAATTTTGCCACAGCATATTTTGGGCCGTCTTAAACCCTGATTGTAAAGGAAGAGATAAAAGGTGTGTAACTTAAATTACTCTTTATTTTGTGTTTCTGTCCCGACGCGATTTAACATTATCCTACACATAAAGTTATTTCTTTTCAGTCCCTTGAGTGACGTTAAATCGTTGTTTTACTGGAATTAATTGATGTAAGTGATATATATACTCTTAAGATTTAAAGTTGAAAAATGGTTAAATTAGCGAAATCATATTCTTTGGCAATTATTTTATAAATGTTGAGAAATTTAATCATGTTACAGGTCTATCTTTTTGACCATAAGTGACAATAATTAAAGTTCGCGGGATCACAAAGATTATTGTCCTGGCATCGGCACCTTTTATTTTGTAATTTGTGTCTTTTTATTAGCTGGGATTAGGCTCTCAAAGATCGTCAACTGTGGCAAGTTATTTGGCTTTATGATTCCCACGCAAATGGCTGCAAAATGCTGATAAAGAAGGAAGTGATAATACGAAATATATTAATAAATAAAAACAAACACATGAACTATTCAAATTTCAATAGACCTCTGGCTACAACATATAAAACTATATAAGGGAAAAATTATATTATCAGTTGAAAGTCGCAAGGAAAAAAAAAGAAAATAGTGAGTTTGAGCAGAGGGTGCTGAAGTATACCATTTTTATTACGTACATGGAAACCTGGTAAAGTGACCACTTTGGTAAATTGAGTACCTGAAGGAAGCGACCACTTTGGTAAATTGAGCACCTGAATAAAGCGACCACTTTTTGTAAGAGAGAATTGGTAGGGACTTGGTTATGCCTATATCAAAGTCTGTCGTGTACAGTACCCACCTATCTATGGTGACTATTGCACTTTAGTCCCGAAAGTGGTCACTTTAAGCAGATTCTACTCTATAAAAAATATACCGTAGAACCTGCCTCTCTTTATGCCTATGTTCACGATTGTTTCATCACTGCCAACAGCTTCCACATTTCTGTCATGGAAAACTATAGGGATATATGCTTTGTGTCAAATTTGTTCTAACTTACTGCCATTACCTTGGCTATTTCAGCAACTATTGACTCTTTTCAGTTTTCCTTATGGAGCCTTGTCCAAGGATGGACATGTGGGAGGTCACAGGGATCATGGCCCCACCAAAAATATATTTTTTCACTGTAAAAAATTCAAGCGTTCATGATAAATGAGAGGTCATATTCCAAGACCATGGCCAATTCTGTCTTTGACCCTTCCCAAAATGAAAATCTGTGTCCGCCCCTGGCCTTGCCCATGGACAAAATTTCATAACTTGTTCATAAATTGGTAGCATTGTTTCATTTAGTTCCGATGATGTTACATACATGGGGCAGCGCATGGCACATCTTGTTTTCATGCCTAACAGCTTTGGTAATGTGGATTTGTTTCCTTTCGTCATCACTTAACACACGAAAATAAACAAAACGTAAACTTCCAAGGTAACATAGGAGGTAAATAGTCACAGCTAATAATTTCACTACTCTTCCATAATGGGTAAGAATATAATATTAATTGAACAGTGTATTACACATCACTAGCGTTTTGTGCAAACTCGGGGGTTGGGGGTGGCAATCACCCCCCACCCCCGAATGAAAATGTAACATTGCAAAAATCAAGTCATTAATACTCCCTTTCTTCTATGATCTCTAAATCCGCCCCTGCCCAAATTGAAACGATTTCTTCTATCCATTTTCTAGAGCCTGATTGGCACAGTACTGCCATCTTATGACAAATTATGTAATGTGTTGAAAATACGAATTTACGAGTAACCAACTAACCATCTAAACGCTTGAATTTTTCAATAAATTCCACGACATTGGGAAGGAAGATGACATTATTAGATTTCAAAGATACTTCACAGCATTAGTAAGTGATACAACAAGTTGTTTTGTGCATTATTAGATCTAATTATCGCAATTTTAATTTTAAAAATAAATTGGATGGTTTATTGAAAATTTCCCATTTTTTTTACAAATGTCAATGTTGTTTGGGCGGCAAAAATTTTTTTTCCAAAAATTTTAAAAATTATGCAGAATTTTAACTAACTCTAGGGGCAACTTTTGCATACTATTGGATTTGAAATTTCAATCTTTCATTTTTTCACTCTGCCCTAATATCCTTACACATAGCATAATGACTTGTAATGATGACAATGAACAGAACAGGCATTTCACAAACTGTGAGGAAATATTTATTGAAGATTTACTTTTTAAAATCTGGTCTCACCTTATATGTTCACACTATATGTCAACCTCACTACCACAGTCACCCAGAATATTAAATTAATATTCTCGGAGAACGTAGAAAGAATTTACAAAGAATTTTGTGGTAAAATGAACATACAATTTCGTCGTCACAGATCCTTGAGTGTGATTGTAAATTGCAGTCTGTGGAAGTGGGGATTATGATTGCCATATGTACATTATTACAAGATAAAATAATGATGTTTTGTGCAAATTAATTTATTTTATAAGACAACGAAAGTTTTATTCCCAATTTTTATTTTTTGTTTAAGAAGTTGGGAAGGGAGATGTTTTCGTGGGGAGGGCAGATCGCCAGAATTCTATTGCCTAAAACCGCATTTAAAAAAATAAATAAATCGTCTTTTAAAATTTTACATTTTGGACACTTGCGTACACATAAATCTGGGATTCCCACAGAAAAAGAGATATGGAAAATGTAGGGGGAGGGTGTGTATTAGGAATTTTCTGCTAGAAGAAATCAGAATTCCTTCGATCCGATCCGCCTTCAAATGCAACTGTGACAAAAAAATCGTGGAATACCAGTTTGGGTTAGGGGTCTGAAATTACCCTATGTGCATTATTATAAAAAAATTGTATTTTATGAATAAATTTACTTTATATGATGGCAAAAAAATTTCCTGATTATTTGGTGGATGTGGGGACGGGGAGATGAATGCTTTTCCTGTGAACGTGAATCCACGGAAAGCAAAGTTACACTGCAATTTAAAAAAAAAAAAACCTGGCCTCTTTTGAAATTTTGCCCTCCGTAAACTTAATGCCTTGGACATATGCCTATTTATAAATTCAGATTCGACTGCGCATGATCAAAATTTGAAATATTATGCACATGTAAACAATTAGCCAAAGAAACTTTACTACCAATTTTGTTTTGCTTAGCCTTAGTGATCGAAAATCAATAGCAAACTTAAAAATTGAAAATGAGCGTGAAGCCAAGAAATATTGCTAAATATAAACTATTCCTAAAGAATTTCCTTGTAGTTAAAAAAAGGCTACATTTTTCCAATCGATTAAAAAAATTGCGTTACAAAACAACAACGAAAAAAAAGAACAGCGAGGCGAAAATCAAAACTCTCAGAATCTAATCTCGAACCGTAAGCCAATTTATACAAATCGAACAATACACAAATTAAATTAAACAATAATTTTTTACTCAACGTGTTTTGGCTTAGTGATACCAGCGCCGATGTTATGGCGTGATTAGATAGTGAAACGTTCGAAAGAAAAGAAATGTTTTCGCTTTTGGTGGGGCCTGAACCCACAACCGTGTCCTTGATTTAAAAAAAACCTAAGCCAATTGCCCCAGCCACACGCTTAGATAATAATAACGCCGAAACATGCCATAAATTATCTAGCTCTACTAGCATCTAGCGATGAGAAGGAGCTTCTCTTGTTGCTTTTCTGGACATGCTTGTGGACTTTGGGTCATCGCCACTTGGCATCGTCCTCACTGTGTTGTTATTTGTATTGTATTGTCTCTTTTGTTTGAATGATGCCTAGGAAATAAAAATTTGATTTGTCAGTAGTCAAGCCAAAATGTAATAACGGCGGTAAATTTTCGCAGGGAACCTGGCAAAGTTAGTCTGAACTGCAAATCATGGGAGAAAACGTTCTCAGAATCTTCCAGTTTGAAACGTCATTTTAAAAATGTGCATCCTTCAGAGTCTGAACCCAGTGGCGCTTCTAGGCTATGGCCGGGGAGCATGCCCCCCCCCCCAAGTATAACTGGATTTTTTTTATTTATAACAAACAAATTTAAATGGTCCCAGGAATTTGTACTCCCAAATTTTTTCACCTAGAACCGCCATTGCTGAAAACCATAAATAGAAATGGCTGCAAATAAAATTTTTGACTTCACTATTTTCTTAACCTGTAAATAGAGGCCTTTTTTCTTTGCTATCAAATCATTTTTAATATTATTATTTAAAAATGTTACAGCAAATATTGTGAAATGTCATAGTTTCGATATACGATGTATTTCGATATATACAATATCAAATGATATTGTCCAGTGGTCAGATGATATCCTTGTGTTAATTGGGTTGAGAGCTAAATATAGTGTAAACTGGAGGGGGGGGGCAGAAAACACAAAATTGTATGAAAAAAATAACAACAATGGGGATGTTAATATCAATCATTTATCTTAATAGGGGCAAAATACGAAAAGTGTGTAATTGTGTAGGAAAAAAAATACAATTTTGCTCTTATTCGCTGCTCCCCCAATTTTGCTTGTGCAAATCCCGATTATATTTATAAAATGTCTTTTCCTTATCCTTTTATCAACAGACGAGTCCACGCACATACACATTAGGTGGAGCTCGTCCTGTCTCTAAATGCAAGTCCTTCCTTCTTCCTTTGCAGAGATCGCGTCACGTGATTGAGTAGAATGTGTATTTTCTCTCCTCAGACGTCAAACTGGTAGCGGACACTCCAAACATGTGTTGAAAATCTGATTATATATTGCATTTTAGCGATATTTTCGTCTTATTATATCATAAATATCAAGCTTAAAAAATACTAATAATAATTTTCAGTTACGCGAGAGGCAACTGATTTTTGGTTTAACTTGCCCTTCTAAAAATTTTATTGCCTGGTCAAGTGTCTGCCACGAATTTTGATTCTCTGTGATTTTGACTGTGTGAGAAACACCTGTAGTGAAGACAAGTTTAAACAGAGTTTGTCTGTCCAGAGTTTTAGTCTAATGGAATGAATCATGAAAACTGTATCCGTATCCCTATCTGAGGGTGACCGCTAAGCAAGGGTTTGAAATACATTATTGTAAATCAGTTTTTACTGGGGAATTCTTATTTAACCTTAAAAACTGGGTGTCCATTAAGTGGGGTTTCACTGTATTATCTTACTTACGTTATTGGGAGACTTCCCTTTTTATTTTCTTGTTAGGTTTTCTTAAATTCTATATTGATTTTTTATGTACTGCCTTTAATAGTGTATTGATCTAACTATTGGAAAGTTAGGGGCTTGTCAAGCGGATGTTATCTGCTTTTCTCTTGACTTCCCACAGGGTCTCCCCTACAAACTAATTATATTTATGTGTACGTTAGTTATATTAATTCTGCACACTTCATCTTCCTTAGGTGGGTACGTATTTATGGTGATTGCATACAGAACCTTGCGATTTTGCAGTAACACAGAAGATTTATATTAATCTATAGGTTATATTTAACAGTCAAGTGTATCATCAGTTTTGCTTTAACTGACAATGCACGTGAGGAATGTGTTATAAACATCTTTCTTGAAAACATTATTCCTCTCAACATAGGAAATTTTGCTAATGAAATGAGTGTGAAGTGTGTCAATGAAGTTTTATCGTCAATCAGGTTTGAAAATAAAGAAGTGAGCACTTGTATTGCTGTGAAAGTTTTTGCATGTGAAATATGCCATAAAAACTTTTATGACCAAGCAAGTTTAAGAAAACACATGAAATCTCATATTTGTAAGAAACCTTTCCAGTGTGGGATGTGTTATGTGAAATTTTCTCAGAAAAGCACTTTGAAAATACACATGATAATTCATACGGATGAGAAACGTTTCCAATGTGATAAGTGTCATAAAAATTTTTCTCAACTAAGCAATTTGAAACAACACATGAGGACTCATACTGGTGAGAAACCTTTCCAGTGTGAAGTGTGTCATAAAAATTTTTTTGAGCAACGCTCTTTGAAACAACACATGAGAATTCATACTGGTGAAAAACATTTACGTTGTGAAATGTGTCAAAAAACATTTACTCTACAAAGCAGTTTGAAAAGACACGTAAGAATTCATACTGATGAGAAACCTTTCCAGTGTGAAATTTGTCATAAAAAATTTTCTAGACTAAGCACATTGAAAAGACACCTGATGATTCATACTGGTGAGAAACCTTTCCAGTGTGAAACTTGTCATAAAAATTTTTCTGACCAAGGCAATTTGAAACAACACATGAGGATTCATAATGGTGAGAAACCTTTCCAGTGTGAAGTGTGTCATAAAAAATTTACCAAAAAACGCAGTTTGAAAATGCATATGAGTGTTCATACTGGTGAGAAACCTTTCCAGTGTGAAATGTGTCATAAAAATTTTTTTCAACAAGGCACTTTGAAACAACACATAACAATTCATACTGGTGAGAAACCTTTCCAGTGTGAAGTGTGTCATAAAAAATTTACCACAAAAGGCAGTTTGAAAATACATATGAGGATTCATACTGGTGAGAAACCTTTCCAGTGTGAAATGTGTCATAACAGTTTTTCTGAACGAGGCAGTTTAACAAGACATTGGAGAACACACACTGGTGAGCATCCTTTTATGTATGAATGAATTGTGTCATTAACAAAAGTCTATACAGCAAAATGTGTGTTGTGAACTTCTTATTATTCTTAAAGGGGGAAAATACCAATACCCTTTTTCTTCAAAATATAATTAACATACCCCCCCCTAACCATTGCTGTGCTTATGCCATAAATAAACTAACCAACCTTCCCCTCTCCCATCATGAAATAGGTTTCTCTACTTAGTTGCTATTGTTATGAAGCTATGTACAATTGTTTATTTTTATGCAAGGTTTACTTTATTTATATTACTTTTTTTTTCACTTGAGCTATGTGTAAGTATTATCCAAAATATACTATGTGTAAGTATTATCCAAAAGCATGGGAGTGAAGTACACGTGAGGTAAGATGAACGTAAAGAAAAACGATAGAAAGTGGTCATATGATAATGAAGATATGAAATATTAGCTTAGTAATTGTATGTATGATATTTTAATTGTGCATGCTTTTATGTAATTAAACATTTTTTTGTCGAATTCTCTGTATTTCTTTGTTACTTTCATTGACATCAATCGTTGAAAGATGATTAAGCGCTCGAAAAGCTAGCTTTCACGAATTGGCCTTTATGGTGGTGTAGCTTAAACTGACCAAATGTTTGAAAAAAGATTTGTTGACGAAGCAATGAGAAGTCCCCTAATCAAAGAGTAATTTGGGAACGGACGTTCAAGGCCATTTGGGGGTATTGATTTCAGCAGTACACACATGTTCTCACTTTCCTTAATACTTTTGTAAAGACTTACCTTAATATACACCTTAAAACAAACTACATTGTCTTCCAAATTTTTCAGCTGACATATAAAACAAAAATTATCATGGTATACCTTCAATTAGCAAATATGGTTTTATTTCTGATAAGTAAATCTAAAAATTTACGGCTAAACCCTACTGAATGTAGCTAAATGAGGGAGGATATGATTTAAATTATCGAATTTAAATATATATATCAATGTTATCTTCTTGCCAAATTTTTAGACGGACACTAATTTATCAAAGGAATTGAATCAGGTTCAGATGGTAGTTACATTGGTATATTTTTGTAGATTTCTGTAAAGTTTTGTTCAGAATTAAAATAAAGATTTTCTTTATAGGTTGATTTTCACATTTGCTAATTCAATAGGATGGTTATAAAAATATAGTTTCTGACTCATCCCATTGGTGGGTTGTGAAATCTGGAATACTATATTCACTTATGAACAAAAAACGATGGGGGTTGTAAGTGGGGGCAATATCGGCTAAACGATGACTAGAGCGGTGGGGGCAATATGCTTTCCAGAAATCTATAGTCTACGAGCGGCAAAATCCATTTGATCATGTGGAGTCTGATCCACAACAAAGTCAAGCATACCATGCTGATGTTTCAACCATTTTACAATTGAAGTTTTGCAATCAGAAAAATGTTTTTTGCCAGGAAGAAAACTAGACGTGATATGCTTTCAACATTTAATTATACCAGGGTTCAATAGGCTTTCATTTTATGGGTCTGTTGAAAAATAACAATCCTTTAATAACTGCAGAATTTTACAATGGTGCTATTTATTTTTATTTATTGTTATTCAGCATTTATCTGCTGAAAAATCATCTGTAAAGCTGAAGTAAAAAGTTTTGGAGAAATGGTATCTCCCTGATCAGCAGATTTACATCAAGCGTATATGTTATGGTATCTATTATGTAACTCGAAATTTTTTGCATTTTTACCTATTTCTTGTTTCAAATGTTCAACACAAGGACGTTAAGGTGGCATGCTGTACTTGGATCATTACACATTACCTTCATTAAACAGGATTTATAGTCACTTACTGCTATATCATCACTAAGTGTTATATTTTTCAGTTCAGGCCCTTGTACCATAAGTTTCATATTTTTATATGTTGTGCAAACATACACTGAGTGAGTACCACTTCCTTCAGCTAAAACACAGTACTTAGGTCGCAATTCAGAGAATTTAGAAAATCCTATCTTTTCAGTAGGATGTTTTTCCTTAAATAACTCATACAATTCCTTTAAATTTCCTAAAATTTGCCTTTTTTTTTAACTTGAATTTTTTTAAAAAAAATGACCAAAATGTGATCCCATTGCGGTCCTAAGATAAATCTTTCCAGAAATGATGCTAAGGCATACATGTTTATGTGGGATTTTTTTTTTTCCAAAAATTTAAAAATGACGCTTTTTGAGAAACTCAAGGTCAAGGGATTCATGGCATGATCTTGAAATTCCAAACTGCCCAAAAAAAGCGTATTGTTCTAAAAAGAAATATCAGAAAAGTTTCACTTTGAAACATCCGTGAAACAAGGTGGGAGAGTAGAATAGATGCCATCAAGCCCTTAAAATTTAAAATATTAGAAATATATTCTAGTCTTATTGAATTATTAAAAGAATCAAATGTGGATTCACTACCCGCTATTTAGCCAAATGCCTAATTTCAAAAATTTAAGATTTTTAATTTATCTGTTCAGTCACCATGTGGTATGACATGTTATCTAGGGTTAATATTGTTAGTGAATTACTCCAAAAACCGAAATTAAATATAAAGACTTGCCCTGATCTTTTGAAAAATTTAATAAATTTCATTCAAGTAAAATGCTCCGATGCAGGATTCAAAGATTACCTGCACCTAAATAAAGAGTTGGCTCTGAGTGTTGACTCAGAAACAAATTTTTCATATATAAATATTGTTCGTTTAAGAAAAAACAAGTAGACAATTTAGTTATGAGCATGCCAATGAACCCATTGAAACTCTGCATAAAAATTTCAAAATAAATTTTTACTTTTCCTTTTTAAACAACTCTTCAATCATTAAGTGAAAGGTTTAAAATTCTTCAGCGACACCATGAATTATTTGATTTTTTGCACAATTTTTCATATCTAAAAGACGTTAGCAGACAGGAAAAAATAAAATGTTGCGAGAATCTACAAACAAAACTTTTTAATAAAGACAAAAGCGATATCGATGCAATTGATTTGATGAACGAAATAGTTATTTTAAAAGGTATGTTGCCTTCAAATATGACTCCGTTCGAAATTTTAAACTATTTATTAAAAAATGATTTGCATAATGTATTCCCAAATATGTTCATAGCACTACGAATTTTGTTGACTTTACCGGTGTCAGTTTATGGTGTTGAGAGATCATTTTCTAAATTAAAAATTGTAAAAAATTGTCTCAGACCAAGAAAGAGCCAAAAAAACACTATAGTTTAGCAACCATTTAAATTGAACACGAGATAGCTGATAAATTAGATAGTCTGTTCATCAATTAGTTAAAAAAAAAACTGTATTAAAGGCCAGACATGTAAATTTTATGTGAAAATTGGAGAATTTTCTACACGAAATAATAATAGTGAATAGCATATTTTTATTTGTGTATGTCCTTTTTTCACATTCTTATAAACTCATGTTTGTAAAAATTGCAACACCATGAAGGACTCGTGTGAATTGAATGAAATTTAATGTACAAACGACCTGTGTTGATACAAATAAACGATTAAAATTACAAAGCAAAAAAAAAAACCAATATTACATGTCGAAAATCAGTATTTGGTGAAGCCACCACGCGCTGCAATAAGTGATGCTATACGACGTGGCATGGAATCAAACAGATGTTGAATGTGTGCCTGAGGAAGAGCATTCCAGATTGCTTGTATGCGACCCCAAAGTTCATCTGTAGTAGCTATGGGACGAGGATCACGAGCGAGACGCCGACCAACGAAATCCCACACATGTTCAATCGGCGACATATCCGGCGAATAGGCAGGCCAAGGAAGAAGCTGTATCTGTTGTGATGAAAAGAAGTCTTGAACATTCCTGGCAATATGTGGGCGGGCATTGTCCTGTTGAAATACAGCTCCGGGAATGCCTTGAAGGAAGGGAACAACTTCGGGCTCCAGAACTTCATTGATGTACCGGTTGCTGTTAAGATTACCCACAATTCGTAGCAGCTGAGATCGTCCATGATACGCAATCGCACCCCAGACTATAACTCTGGGGTATCGTCCACTATGACGTTGGATAATGCACTCCGGAAGGTGGCGTTCACCGGTATAGCGTCTAACACGGATGCGGCCATCACTGTACCCCAAATTAAAGCGGGATTCATCAGAAAACACCACTTGTTGCCAATCAGCACGCCAGTCTCTATGTCCATGAGCCCATTGTAGCCGCAGGCGTCGATGGTTTTGCGTCAGGAGGATCCTGTATAAAGGAACTCTTGCACGCAGTCCACGGTGCAGTAGACGCCGACGAATTGATGAAGCACACAATGATGCACCTGTAGCAGTGCACCAACGTTCTGCCAACTGTCCAGATGAAGCAAAACGGTCCGTCACCGCCATGCGGACCATTTTCGCATTTTTGCCGTGTGGATCATGAAGCTATGTGCAGTTGTTTATTTTTATGCATTGCTTATTTTATATTACTTTTTTGATTTGAGCCTAATATATGTGTAAATATTCCAATAGCGCAGGAATGAGGGGTACGTAAAATAGGACGAATGTGAAGAAAGGGAAATAGAGAACGGTCAGCTAATAAGAAAAATACGAAATAATAGCTCAGAGCAGAATTAATAATTGCAAGAGATTTTAATAGTGCATGATTTTATTTAATAAGACTATTTTTTTTTATAAATTTCCCTGCATTTCTTCGTTACTTTTATCGACATCAATTGTGAACAAGTGATTAAACTCTCGAAAAGCTAAATTTCACGATTGGCTTTTACAGTAATGTAGTGTACTTGAAGATCATGTCCAGATGGTTACGATTATGGCAAATAGACTTGCTATAATTATTAAGAAGTGGAAATATATACATAGTACATGATAATAAAAAATTAGTTTTTTCTATTTTTACATTTATGCTTTATTTTTATTCTTATATCTGTGCCTAAGCTGCTGATTTAATTGTGAGAATGTGACCGTACAGTGTATTGAATTAGCTAAGGTCTTTTTTAAAGCATGCAATTAACATATTTTGTTAAATTTTTGCATAAGGCAACTATTTTTGCGACTAAATTATTCGC
>QLNU02015359.1:61308323-61319922 GCA_006491805.2 Dysdera silvatica | reverse complement strand
TTCAATAGGAAGCATATCATACTGCATCATGATAATGCTAGACCACATGCTGATTTGGCGACTCATCAGAAAATCGCAAAGCTAGGCTGGGAAATTCTGCCGCATCCACGATACTCCACAGACCTAGCACCCTCTGATAATCACTCGTTTCTGTCCTTGCAAAAAAAATTTTTAAGGGGAAAAAAATTCAAAATTGAAGCAGATGTCAGCCAAGCACTACTTAAGTTCTTTGCCTCCAAGGACAAGACATTTTTCAAAAATGGTATTTACAAACTATCATCACAATGGCACCAAGTTATTGGTAACAATGGAAATTATAGTGTACAATAAATATTATTAAAGGTATGAAAAAATGCATTATTTTCTTTCACTACTCAAACGGACAGAACTTTCCAGTAGACCTAATATATAACACAAAAGTATATGGAATGATAACGCACTTATTTCTATAAACCCTACCACAGTGTTGTCCAAGATACGACCCATGAGCTACACAATCTGGCCTGCCAACAACTGTATGAAATGAATTTTTTTTTTTTTTTTTAGAAATCGAGAAGAATAGCATGAGTGACCCCATTCCATATCTCAAGTAAACGAATAAATAATCAGAATAAACTCTAAAGAGGTTTTTTTTTTTTTGCTAAAACCGCTGGATTGCGAGATCTGTGGAAAATTTTTAAGTGGCCCACAACCCAAAAAGGTTAGACAACCTTGCTCTACCATTTGATTATAAATATTGGCAGCAGTACCAAGATTAAGGGAAAAAGAAACTAAATGCTGAATAACAACAAAGTTCGGTTTAGGGCAAAAATATTGAGCGACTACAGTCTGTATACTTTGCAAATGACCTACTTATAATACTTCCATCTAAACTCAATGAGAATTTCACCTTTCTCAATGTCTTAACAATCCTATATCGAAGAACGTTGGCAAAACCACATTTCATTTTGCATGCAATAGTTGTTTGATTCATATGTGTGGCCTCCAATGCTTTTAGATCTTTACCAAGATCTTAGCCAAGTCTATTAAATCTGGCCCGATATTATAAGCAAGGGAGTGTTCCCAAGGCCGGATGGGGTCGCCAGACTGATGTGCCCTCATGGGCGTTGGGACTTGCAACAATGTCACATTTATGTATAAGCCAAGTAGTCCTGGACCCAGGACCCCACAGAGACCTGGTGTTATTTGTTTAAACATCATTTTAATCCAAATTTTAGTTCCAAATCTCTTGTATGTTTCTATATTGCATGTCCTTGTCCATAATTACATAATCATCATCATACCATCTGAAATTATTGTGCTCTTACAGTTACCATTTGATGCTACGGCTCCTACTTTTTATTTAGTTTATATGCCTATAAACAATGGGCGCATGTACAGGCTTTTTCTCTAATCTGTCAGTTGCACATAAAGTTCTCCGCATATTCCATTAATGATGTTTACATTCAACTTTGCTTAAAGAAGTTATTTCCGCTGCAATATTTATCGAAATCACTTCACCAAAATCAACAACTGATTCTTTATTTAAAATGGCGTCAGTATACTTCGTTTCACGGGAAATACTCAGCACAATTCTATGCCTATATTCTCATCTACACAACATAGTTTAACTCACGAAGGTTTTAATTGCCTACTTGTATTCGTTATCGGACTGAAAGGGAAATAGCTAGTTGAGAAAATGTGGCCGTAATTGTCTAGATTCTGTAAGCAAAGTACAAAGACTGTCTCTTCTTACACCATTTTTATTTTTGGTTGGTATTCTACACCAAGTGAAACTTCATATTTTTGTACATGTAAGTCTGTGTCATATTTTTGTCCCTTAGTATTATCAATAGCACAGACGTAGCTAGTGAGCTCAGCCCTCTCTGTAAATATAATCGGCCCCTCCACTTGAAAAACCTTTTTAGTTTAATCTTCTTTAAAAATAAATTGTTACATTATTTTTAAATTGTTTGTTTATACAAAACAATGGAAATTACTGTTCTTTGATATTAAAATATATTTAAATGAGATTTTCAAGATAGTTCTTTTGTACACTTTTTTCAGGGCTTCCACAGCTGAACATTACATTTGAAGCAGTAAAAACCTCATTTTGTAGAAGTTTGGAACAGATTTTTTTTTTTTTTAATTTTGTAACAATTTCAGCAGAAAGAATTCCTTTTTTTTCTGGTGAAATTTAACTTCAAAGAAATTGAGCTTTGTGATAAACTCTAAATGTAATAAAGACCCAACAGACAATGTTTTGGGATAGTGAGCGTTAAAGTTTTCAAAAACATCAAGAAATTGTAGTTTATGCTTAAAACTCAGTATGGACTGAACTATCAAAATAATTTGTAGTCATGGAAACGCAACAATATGGAAAATAATAAAAAAAAAAATATATTGAATGAAATAAAGACGAAACTTCCGTTGGGCCCATGTTACAATCAACTTATTTCTGAATTGAATGTTAATTTCAAATTTAAACAACAATGTCAAACAATCAACGTTTATTGGCGTAGTGATACCGACGCCGATGGTATGGCGTGACCAGATGGTGAAACGTTCGAAAGAAAATAAATATTTCTGCCTTCGGTGGGGCCTGAACCCACGACCTTCCACTACGCCACGGTATCACTACGCCAATAAACATTCATTGTTTGACATCGTTGTTTAATTTACTCTGCGTAGTGTTCGATTTATATTAAATAAATTTCAAATTTCTTTTTCTTTTTTTGTTTGTTCATTGGATAATTGTAACTGCCGCCCTTTATTTTTTTCAATGTCTTTTAAAATCTTGGAAATTTTGTCCTTAGCATCTTTCAGTAGAATTAAGCCGCTTTCAATTTCTACTAAATCTTTTCACAAGACTTTATCCATGTTTTTTCAGATGAGCTTGGCATTTCTTGCTCTACAGACAAAGAACTTTTCAACTTTTTGTTTTCTCTTCTTTTAATATTTATTTAATATGATGAAGAATAGTAGGGTTAGAATGTTTCCAATTTTCTTGCTTCGATTCTGTTTCGGTGTGTCTGTTTCGAGCTCTTGACAGCTTTCAAAAGAGCAGTAGTCATATGAATTTTATTCATATCCCCATTCGGACTTTTTGAATGAGATTATATCTATCTCAAGCAATTGCTGCTAGGGATATTTAAATTTGTCCTGTTATTGAGTAAATGGTTGTTAACACTGAAACCCCTCTCACATGCAACATTATCATGGGATAAACTTAGTAAACCTTTTGCAAAAGCTGTTACTAGTTAATACGTTGGTGCTTCCGAATTATTTTTTAATGAAAAAACAATTCTGGTGCACCAAAGCTTTTTCAAAAATGATCTAAATGCTGAGGTAGGCTGTTTGAATCCATTTCTTGATGTTTATTTTCAGAATTGGAATCCTTTTCTTGTACTTCATCTTCTGTCAAGTTCACATTTGCTGCCCATAATGAAATCCAATCATCAGCTAATGGTTAGCCTTCATAAGCAGGCACTATAAAAGGAACAGTAGAAGCTAAATGCTTTATGCAACTTAGGAATGACTGCTCTGTCATGTACAATGGGTGAAGACCAAAGCTCGAAATTAGCAGTTGTTAGTCATATTTTGCACCTATAAATTTTGTTTTGACGACCAAGATTTTAGACCCAGTCGTTATTTTTGGCACCTAACTTTATTTTTATTGTTTATATGATGCAAATTTCGATTGCTCAATCCTTTATTTTTCCTTTACCAATCTCACTGACGCATGCCACACCATAAGAATCATTGTTGCTCTTGTTAGGGGGAAAACCACGGTCTTCAATCAATTTGGCTCTGGCCCACTATGATACCTCAATTCCCTCCCCCTAGTGATCTACTAGCATCTTAATGTAGCCTTTTTTTAATTACAAGGAAGTTGCTTTAGGAATAGTTTATGTTTAGCGATATTCCTTGGCTTCATGCTCATTTCCAATTTTTAAGTTTGTTATTAATTTCCGATCACAAAACAAAATCAGAAGTGAAGTTTCTTTGGCGAAGTGTCCACATGTGCATAATATTTTAAATTTTGATCACGCGCAGTCGAATCTGAATTTATAAATAGGCATGTTAGGCATATGTCCAAGGTTTTAAATTTTAGGAGGGCAAAATTTCAAAAGAGGGAAGGTTTTTTTTTTTAAAATTGCAGTGTAACTTTGCTTTCCGTCGATTCACGTTCACAGGAAAAGCGTTCAGAATATTAATTTAATATTCTGGGTGACTGTGGTAGTGAGGTTGACATATAGTGTGGACGTATAAAGCGAGACAAGATTTTAAAAAGTAAATTTTCCCTCACAATTTGTAAAATGCCTGTTTTATTTATTGTCATCATTACAAGTCATTATGCTGTGTGTAAGGATATTAGGGCAGAGTGAAAAAATGAAAGATTGAAATTTCAAACCCAATAGTATGTAAAAGTTGCCCCTAGAGTTAGTTAAAATTCTGCATAATTTTTAAAATTTTTGGAAAAAAAATTTTTGCCGCCCAAACAACATTGACATTTGTAAAAAAAATGGGAAATTTTCAATAAACCATCCAATTTATTTTTAAAATTAAAATTGCGATAATTAGATCTAATAATGCACAAAACAACTTGTTGTATCACTTACTAATGCTGTGAAGTATCTTTGAAATCTAATAATGTCATCTTCCTTCCCAATGTCGTGGAATTTATTGAAAAATTCAAGTGTTCAGATGGTTAGTTGGTTACTCGTAAATTCGTATTTTCAACACATTACATAATTTGTCATAAGATGGCAGTACTGTGCCAATCAGGCTCTAGAAAATGGATAGAAGAAATCGTTTCAGTTTGGGCAGGGGCGGATTTAGAGATCATAGAAGAAAGGGAGTATTAATGACTTGATTTTTGCAATGTTACATTTTCATTCGGGGGTGGGGGGTGATTGCCACCCCCAACCCCCGAGTTTGCACAAAACGCTAGTGATGTGTAATACACTGTTCAATTAATATTATATTCTTACCCATTATGGAAGAGTAGTGAAATTATTAGCTGTGACTATTTACCTCCTATGTTACCTTGGAAGTTTACATTTTGTTTATTTTCCTGTGTTAAGTGATGCTGAAAGGAAACAAATCAACATTATCAAGGCTGTTAGGCATGAAAACAAGATGTGCCATGCGCTGCCCCATGTATGTAACATCATCGGAACTAAATGAAACAATGCTACCAATTTATGAAATTTTGTCCATGGGCAAGGCCAGGGGCGGACACAGGCTTTCATTTTGGGGGGAGTCAAGGACAGAATTTGCCATGGTCTTGGAATAACACCCTTCATTTTTCATGAAAGTTGGAATTTTTTACAGTGAAAAAATATATTTTTGGTGGGGCCATGATCCCTGTGACCTTCCCACATGTCCATCCTTGGACAAGGCTCCATAAGGAAAACTGAAAAGTGTCAATAGTTGCTGAAATAGCCAAGGTAATGGCAGTAAGTTAGAACAAATTTGACACAAAACATATATCCCTATAGTTTTCCATGACAGAATTGTGGAAGCTGTTGGCAGTGATGAAACAATCGTGAACATAGGCATAAAGGGAGGCAGGTTCTACGGTATATTTTTTATAGAGTAGAATCTGCTTAAAGTGACCACTTTCGGGACTAAAGTGCAATAGTCACCATAGATAGGTGGGTACTGTACACGACAGACTTTGATATAGGCATAACCAAGTCCCTACCAATTCTCTCTTACAAAAAGTGGTCGCTTTATTCAGGTGCTCAATTTACCAAAGTGGTCGCTTCCTTCAGGTACTCAATTTACCAAAGTGGTCACTTTACCAGGTTTCCATGTACGTAATAAAAATGGTATACTTCAGCACCCTCTGCTCAAACTCACTATTTTCTTTTTTTTTCCTTGCGACTTTCAACTGATAATATAATTTTTCCCTTATATAGTTTTATATGTTGTAGCCAGAGGTCTATTGAAATTTGAATAGTTCATGTGTTTGTTTTTATTTATTAATATATTTCGTATTATCACTTCCTTCTTTATCAGCATTTTGCAGCCATTTGGGTGGGAATCATAAAGCCAAATAACCTGCCACAGTTGACGATCTTTGAGAGTCTAATCCCAGCTAATAAAAAGACACAAATTACAAAATAAAAGGTGCCGATGCCAGGACAATAATCTTTGTGATCCCGCGAACTTTAATTATTGTCACTTATGGTCAAGAAGATAGACCTGTAACATAATTAAATTTCTCAACGTTTATAAAATAATTGCCAAAGAATATGATTTCGCTAATTTAACCATTTTTCAACTTTAAATCTTCAGAGTATATATATCACTTACATCAATTAATTCCAGTAAAACAACGATTTAACGTCACTCAAGGGACTGAAAAGAAATAACTTTATGTGTAGGATAATGTTAAATCGCGTCGGGACAGAAACACAAAATAAAGAGTAATTTAAGTTACACACCTTTTATCTCTTCCTTCACAATCAGGGTTTAGGACGGCCCAAAATATGCTGTGGCAAAATTTCTAAAATGAGAAAAAAAAGTTGTAGCAAAATGCTAAAAAATATTAGTTGCTTTCATTGCTCGAAAAATCGTATCAATGAAATTATTTATATCAACAATGCTTTGAAATATAAATGACCAGTTATTTTATAAAATATCAACATATTTTTGAAAAAAGAAATATATATACTATGACATGACATGTCATCAACATTATTCCAGTATAAGTGTGCTGCCACAGCCAATCAGCATTCATTTCTGTGATAATGAGATAACCAACGAATGGAGATTGAATGTGGTGCATGCACATGGGTATTTGTCATTGCCTGTCCTAAAGTATATAGGAAGGAGGAGGTTTGGCGCGGGGGGAGTTACGGTAAGAAACGTACTACGTAAAAAAAAAAAAAGAAAAAGAAAAGTAAATGAAAATTATTAAAAAAAGCAAAGTTTTTAATAGGATATTAATCAACTCGCTATTTTGCAATGAACATAATTTTTTTTCTAGCATTTTACGTTAATTCGCCGCGTTTTGCGAAAAGAGCGAACATAGCTTAAATTAGTAATGAAGTAACCACAAGTACCCAGAGCAATCTGGGAAATCTTGAAATGACCCTCCACAGAAGAATATCTTAAAATATTTTGACCCCTCTTTCAAAGAATTGTTTGTTCCCCACCTAGGCCTAATTTTGGCATTTGAAAATAATCTGCAGCATATATTTTTTTTTTAAAGTTTGCATAAAATATACACGCATTTTGTCAAAAAAATTCTTAGTTTTTCAGTAAAATTAAACATTTCAAAATAATCAAGACTGTAAACTCCCATTACAATTGAAAACAAGACTGTCCCTTTCATTACTGCAACACTTAATTTTTATTGAAAAAAAAATGACAAATAAGATTTTACTTTCTTAATTAAACGTTGAATACTGTTATTTTTGCTCTCATTTCTCCTTTGCTTTACAGCTTATACAATGCTGCCAGGAGAAGCAAAATGGCTGGAGGCAATTCTATGATGCGATTAAGGTAAATGTGCAGATGGAAGATGCCTGAAAAAATCTGTTCGTTTGGATTTTTTATGGCGCAAGAGCATCTGGGCTATACTGCGCCAAACACGGTAAAATCAAAGACTGTAGTAAAAGCCAGTACTTTTTAAAAATTTTAAAACGTGTGTATGGTCATTCAAAATGTCAGACAGTGATGAAGAGTTAAAAGTAAGAGTGCGGGCAAGTCTATAATAGGTGCATTGAGTTAAAATGTGTAAAACACTCATGGGTTCATTGCACACTTGGCAAATTGGTGCTGGTTTTCCTTCCAACAGATGTCTATGGGTGAGATGGGAATGCCCAATGCGAAGTCTAGCAAGGAGAACCTCCTCTTTCCGATTTTTACGGTATGAGGAGGGCCAGTTACCAATTGTATGTTTAATATGATGCAATTTGTTATTGGTTTGATGATCCCATTCTTCTTGCCACTTTTGATTCACACAGGTCTTGATAATTGGCTTCAGGTCAGAGAAAGGAAGAAGTTGGCTAGAAGCAAGTGGTGAGTTCGTTGCCTTCGCAAGAAAATTTAAGAAAAAAAAACCTCTGACTGTTTTAAAGAGTATACTATAGCATGAGTTTTAGCAATGAGCTTGGTAGAGTGAGATAAACTGTTAGTTTCAACCCAATGATGAGAAAACAAGGCACTTCTGAGTGAAATAAAGCTACCTATTTTTTCTAATCTTGGAACCACTTCAAATTTGCAGTCACTGCTCATGTGATGTTACAATTTCTCTGACGTAACACATTAGTGCTCCCTACAAAGAGAGGGCGCTGGAGGTGAGTACCCACTAAAATTCACTGCTATTATAAATTATAGATTTCATAATTCTGATGGCAGTATTATCTGATGGTTTTAGGCACGGGGGGTACCCCCACTTCCACTAGTTCAAATAAATATCTGGGGGAGAAATACTCTGGAAACAACTTTCTAACATAGCAGAAGGTTGCCACACACATTGTGTGCGGATAGCGTATTATGCACTTTCACAGAAAATGAATTACGAAGTGGTACTGATTTTTATAAAACTTTATAATGGTTAATAACATCATTTAGCTTAATGATTACACATTACATAATAAAATCATAGAATGCAATAATAGTAGTAAATTATGCAAAGAAAGGGTGGTACTGTATTTCCAGAAGAATTATATGATACAATTTGTTTGTGTTATTCCAGATTATGCATCGCATGGCAAATTTTGCTAACTTATAACAGAGGATGTCAATGAGCATCGGCAGTCCACCATGGTGGGAAAATGTCATTTTGGTAGGATTAGGCATTCTTTTCAGTTTCATGAAATAATGACAATACTTTCTTTTTTTTTTTCAATTTGCCCTCTAGAATGGGTGCCCATATGAGTACTTCTAGGGGGACAGAGGGAGCGAGGGGGCAGAGAAAAGGGGGGGGGAAATTATTACTGCCTTTTCAAGGCTATCATCAAACATTTTAGTGAATATACAGGATATTAAAATTCCACAAAAAGAATTGATACTACTAGACGATTGTTATATTGATTGATGTGTTGGTACTGTAGACAGTAAGCTAAAAAGTACCTTATTTTAAAATGTGACTGTAAAACTTTTGAAAGTAAATGCATAGCAGAATCGGGCAAATCAACTTTTTTAATGGTCAGGGGAGTACTTGAGCCCCATGCCCTCTAATAATTTTTGCATTTAACCAAACATGTAACATTCCAGAAACATGACCCCACAGAAGCTTTGAATCAGTGGTTGTTGTAAAAGTAAGGCACTGCATGGTAATATAAAATGCTTAATGTTATTTTCTTGGTTAAAAAATAATTTTCTTCAGAAAGAAAGGAAAATTAAAAAAAAAAAAGAAAAGATTACATACAAACCAGAAAAACAATTTTTTTTCCACAGTTACATTCGACATATTTCTATTGGTTGATAAATTGTTTGTTATATATGAGATATTATTACTCTTCACAGGGTTAGCACAATTGCTAAATGGTTGGCACACAAAGTCACCGGGACGTACCTTTTTGAAAACTTTGTCGCAAAGAAAATGAACTCATGGTGCCTGATGGGAACCGAACTCACAGTTTTTTGGTAGCTGGCCAAAGGCTCTTTCAATTGAGCTACAGATGACCTGTCATCAGTTAGCACATACAAAGCTTCACTATAAATAAGTTTAAAAAATGGGGATGTACATGGACTGCTGTAACCAAATCAACTAAGAGAACGTCCGAAAAGTGGGACAAACGTGAAATTCAAGATGGAAGATTTTTCTCGTCATAGGTGATAATGCGGTAATATTAGATGATAAATTGGTTTTTATATATATGAGAATTATTATTCTTCACAGGGGTGGCAGAATTAACAAACAGTCGACAAAGTAAGCCACTGGATCAATTGTGCTAATCCCGTGAAGGGATATATATCTCATATATAAAAAACAATTTACCATCTAATATTGCATATCACTGGCTATGATGAGAACGATTTCCAGCCTTTAATATCACATTTGTGTGCCACTTCTTGGACGTTCACTTCTTCGACGTTGATTTGGTTTAAATAGACGTCGATGCACTGCCCCATTTCAAAACTCGTTTATAGTGAAGCTTTATATGTGCTCACAGAGGGGAGGACGACAGGTCATCTGTAGCTCAGTTGGAAGAGTCTTTAAGTGTCTATCAAGAGGTTGTGGGTTCAGTTCCCACTAGGCACCGTGAAATCAGTCTTTTCTTTGCGAGTAATTTACAAAAAAATGCACCCACGTCACTTTGGGTGCCGAACAGTTGGCAATTATGATAACCATGTTAAAGGTAATATCCCATACATAAAAAACAATTTATCATCTAATATTACCACATTATTAGTTATGATGAGAAAAATGTCATCGTCTTTAATATTTCCATTGGTTTATGTGCTATGTTTCTGATTGATTGTCATTGGATGTGGTGTTTCTTACTTTTTGGTGCTAATAGTTTATCTTGACATTTGTTACAGGGATGCAGTGGTGGCTAGTTGGGTGAAACAAGTGAAGCAGCATTTCATCTAAAAAAAATTTGGTGGTCAAACAAATTTTTTTTTATTTAAATTCTAATTTCTTTTTATTTTTTATCAAATTTAAAATTTGAGTAGAAAAATAAGATTTGAAATTTTATTTTGAGCACACTATTTTTTTTTAAATTTAATTTCTTTAATATAATTGGAATTACATTCAGGAACAGAAGGCTACGTTTTTAAGTCAGCGCTTTAAACGCGTTAAATGCAACAACGAAATGTTGCCTGCCGAGAAAAAGGCCGAATGAAGCGACGATAGAAATTCAGAGCTTCGCTTCAAAACGGAAATGCCTTGCGAACATGGTTACCATGGCGACGATTTATTTACGGCTAAAGCAAGAATTATCAGAGAAGAGAAATTTTTATCGCATCATCATGACAGCTAGTATTGCCAGATCAGAGGTTTTACCTCTGAATCTAGAGGTTTTGCATGGGAAAAAGGTAAAAAATTACCGAAACAGAGGTATGGCTTGATCAGAAATAAAAATTGAGATTTTTGATTACCACAGAGGTTTCTAGAGGTAAAAAATTTTCTGTGGGGTGTGTTACTGGTAAAAGAAAAAAAATTTAAATCAAAGAATTGAATAAAACTTTGATTCAAACTACAAACAGTTTAGTGTTATATCTGTTAGAATTATTTAATTACCCTGAAGTATTTCGAGGCACGTTGAGTGGTAACAGTAGAAGCGTGTAATTTCGTTGTGTTTTTGTTTCTTAAGGGGACACAGGACCTTTAAATCTTTAAAAAATCGATTTTTTATTTATTAATTTAAAAAAATAATATAGATTTTTGGCAGTGTTTTAAAACAAACCGCATCAAAATTCTTCAATTACTTCTTGCACTATTGTATAAAATAAAAATAACTATTACATGTTACCAAGTTCCAACTTGAACGCTTTTTCTTAAAACCACTTTTTCCTGCGGAGGGTAATAATACCTTAACACTTTTTCTATATTGCGCGCAGATTATCTTCAGATCTATGCGCACTAGAGTTCTGAAATTTTTAATATGCTTTTATATCATAAATACCTATATTTTAAAACCAACTGATA
>QLNU02015359.1:61288434-61308223 GCA_006491805.2 Dysdera silvatica | reverse complement strand
AGCAGACATCGAGGATGTGTACATTGACATGGTGAAATGTGTGTATAAAAATGCAAGTGCAAAATTTCGGTTACATAAAGATACCAAAACTATCAAAATTGGTAAAGGTGTGAGGCAGGGAGATACCATTTCTCCAAAACTTTTTACTTCAGCTTTACAGATGATTTTTCATCAAATAAATTGGAATAACAGGGGAATAAAAATAAATGGTGAATATTTAAATCATTTGCGGTTTGCTGATGACATTGTTATTTTTTCAACGAACCCATCAGAACTCCAAGACATGGTACAGGAGCTCTCAACTAGAAGTAAAGAAGTTGGACTCAAGATGAACCTACAAAAAACTAAGATCATGTTCAATAATTTCGTAGAGGAAACAAAAATACAAGTTGACAACACTGAGCTAGAAATTGCTGATTCATATATTTACCTTGGCCAGCTGATTTCAATGGATGGCAACATTATGAAAGAACTCAACAGACGTATTAAACTTGGCAGGAGAAACAGTTTTATCCTGAAGGGGAAATTGCCTTTGTGTCTAAAAAGAAAGGTCTTCAACCAGTGTGTATTGCCAGTCCTCTCTTATGGATCAGAGACATGGAGTCTAACTGTTGGAGCAATACGAAAGTTACAGACAACGCAAAGGAGCATGGAGAGGTGCATGCTTGGAATAACTAGGAGAGATCGGAAAAGGAACACTTGGGTGAGAGAGCAAACTAGAGTAGAGGACATCATTGTTAAAGTAAAAGGGCTGAAATGGCGATGGGCTGGGCATATTGCAAGAAGAACTGATCAACGATGGACAACAGAAATTCTGAACTGGATTCCAAGAGACCACCGAAGACCTAGAAAACGTCCTCAAACTAGATGGGTGGATGAAATAAGAAAACAGGTTGGGGTGACGTGGAAGCGAATTGCTCAGGATAGACTTGTGTGGAAAGCATTTGGAGAGACCTTCATCCAGCAGTGGATAGATAATGGTTGAATATGATGATGATGATATATATATTAAGTTTTATTTATATGTAGGCTATTTAGTAAAATTTTGTGTAAATATTTTCGTGCATAAAAATGAACTTTTTTTAGACTCATATATCTATTTGCCAGCATTATTTCAAAGTAGTAAGAGGGTGTGATCCCTTACAATATTGCAAAAGGAGGGGGGGGGGGGAAGTAGGTAGTCAGCTGAAAATGTTTGATAACTTTAAATATTTGATGAAATTTAAAATGATTTAGTAAAATGTAAGATATATTTTAATACAATGAAAAAAAAAGAAAAGCTGATGTTCGCAAAGGATTCCGTTTTATGCAGTGTGGAGAGGGAGGAGAAGGAATTATGATTATGTCATGAACGACAGATAATATTTTTAATATGCATCTACTATGGTTTTTTATTTACATACAAAAGGTTAAACACTGGTAAAATAGCAATGAAAAAGATCACTCAAGCTTTCGGACGCATCAGCAGCAGTCCTTCATCAGGAGTAATGTATTTGGGTAAATTTCCTACAGATGCATTAAATAGTTTAAAGGTGAACTACCCTAATATATATTTACCAACCTTCAAAGATTAAAAATGAATTGCAGTTTATTTATGGAGATGAGAAGTACAGAGATACTAAATCACAAATGTTCATAGAAAGTTTAACTGAGAACAGGAACACCTTTAAAGAAGCTTATCAATTACTTTATTTAATAGTGACTATGCCATCCACTAGTGTTTATGTAGAATGAAGTTATTCATGTTTAAAAAGTATTAAAACTTACTTGTGTAACACAATGACAGAAGAAAGGCTTATAAAATTGCCAAAATTTTCAATTGAAAAAGAGTTACTAAATGAGTTATTAAATACTCAACCTTTTTTTGACATCATGAATAAATTTGAAAGTCTGAAGAACAGGAGAATTGACCTAATATTCAAGAAGTAAAATAAGACTGGGTAAGCATTTACTATTACCTATATAATATTTCGATTTTGTTTCCACATATTATCTCTATTTATGAAACACGTACTTAATAACATTACTTTTATTACTTGGGGGCAGGTGGGGACAAGAGGTTTCCCCTCTCTTTACGGCTAGAAACAACATTATGTCAATTGGGGTAAAAGTTGAAAATGAGAGTTGAAAGGCCCCTCCTTTTTCAAAATACGGATCTGTGGATTTATTTTTTTGGGGGAGGGGGGGATTCTGCCACAGGGTCTGCCCCACCTATCCCTAAAGTTAAGAGCCGCCACTGTAGTTAACGGAATCAGCATATTCATCATTTTAATTATAAGACATAGTCTCTAGTATTGGGGGATTGAGAGATAATGCTAGTTTAAATCTTAAATCTTTAACAACAAATATATGCTTAATGGACACTGCTAATCTGATTATCATAAATTTATTATGTACCTTGTGATTTTGTCAAAATAGTAAAGAAAAAACCCACATCGTCCAAGAAAATAGGTATGTAGGGTTCGTCATTGATGGGATAGCCTTCACGGCAACCAATTCTTACGTAGAGACAGTGGAATTTTATTCTTTTAGGAATGATGCTGAAATCCGAGTCATTAAAAATTGTCAGACTGCGTGTTGAACGATGATCTACATCTTTTTTCGAAGGTTCATTTGTACAGTTTTCTTTCGTAGTATCATCATCATCATCTGTCGTACGCTTGATACTAATGCCAGGACTTTCCTTGTGTCTCTTTTCCATAAAAGAAGTATTGGGGAAAGCATTTTCCTTCAATGAAAACAAAAACAAGAAACGTCAAAATACTAATCATTATGTCATACAGTTACTTAAGTTCCAATACATTTTTGTGTGTACTCCACTTTAAATTCGAAGTTGTGTGCACTTATTGGTTGAGCAAAGGGGGTTTACTGCAAAGTAAGCGCAACGTGTTGAGATCTTCCAATTTTTACTTGACTGCTACAATAATGAAAGCAAAGTATTTTTGGGTAGAATCGTCAAAGGAAATTAAATCTGGGTCCATCAATATAGCCCAGAATTCGAAAAATATGCGGGAAGAGGTGCATAAATGTTTGGGTGACCAATCAAAAATCTCCTTCTTGGAGGAAATATGAAAGCTTATGGGCTGTTGGACCAAGTGCACAGAAAAAAAAAGAGACTATGTAAAAAAATGAAGTATTTGTTCAGCCTCTACGTTTGTGTAAAGAAATTGAAAAAAAAATAAAGTGTAGATAATTTTTGACTTTCCCCTCATATATAAACAGTTACAAGATGAGAAAATTATTACTACTGATTTCGCCATTGGAACTTCAGCCTCTGGTTTAGTAGTCAAGTTTTTGGCAATGGTTTCTGAGACAACAGATGGTTCAGCTACTGGTTGCTGAATTTGCGATGGAATCATCTCTGGAAGTAATTTTGGTTGCTCAGGTTCTTCTGTAGAGAAGTGGCATCTCTTTGAAGTTTGCCCTACGACAAAAATTAAATGTTACTTTATTATGTGAAGTTCACCAAAGGAGGTTCTATTATTAAGTTTTAGTTTCAGAAGTCTTCAAAATGAGCAAGAACATTTTTTTCTTTCCATATAAAAAGCCCCTCCTCCCTACCTAAGAGTTAAAAAAATTGCAAGTTCCAAAATATAGATATGCTTTGTTGCAATGCTACAATTTCGTTTTACACTACAGATAATTTTATACATATATATAAAAAAAGCAGCACAGAAAATCTTTAACAATCGTGTACTTTTCAAACTCTTTCTTGCATTTATGAACATCAAATGTAAATAAAAGAATCGTTTGGTTATCTCGAAGTTCTCTGTTGCTCAGTCATTTGATGCAGAACTTTGATTTATTTGTACTGCAGATATAATTGTAGTGCACCAAGACCTAAAGTTTTCAAAGGAATCTTACCCTCTACTACAAATGGAATCAATAGATAAATACATATGTGATAATCAATAGATAAATATATATAATTGTTTTTTCTATTGATTCACAGTCTTAGGTTTGATTCCATTGGTACTAGAGGTTAAGATTCCTTTGAAAATTTTAGGTCTTGGTGCACTACAATTATATCTGCAATACAAACAAATCAAAGTTCTGCATCAAATGATTATTATTATATATTTTTATACATAAATAGCCATTTTCAATCCACTGTAAGATGGAGGTCTCTCTGTTATCACATGTACATGTAGTACAGTAAAAAAAAATACAGGGGAAGCGGCTTTAAGCTCACCATGTTGGCCAGATGGGTTGGCAAGCTGGACCTACAGTTTAACAAAGATTTCGAACTTTGGTCACCACAGCTGAAGTCATGCGCTAAGGCGGGACTCGTGTCACCCTCCTACAGAGTGACCAGTGACTACCAGGGTTGTTTCGAAATGGCCCTCCAACCAGGGAGTCTGCTACACCCCCAAATTTCCAGCCACATCCAGTGAACTTAAGAAGCTGTAGTTAGTTTTATGATGCAAGAATCATGCTGTACCCCGAACGTAGAGTTTTGTGAGGAATCTGAACCATCGGACTACGGTGTGCAGGTTACACAGTAAGTGTTCTTATTTTTGGTACAGTTGGAAGTCAAACACAGGATAACCACCTGGTAGACGAATGTGTTACCACTTCAGGGCCGAGAAGCTGTAGTCAGGGACAATCAGAGGAAGGCAGGAAGGACTGCTGCCCCGGGCCTCACAATATTAAACGCTTCAACTTGGTAACTCAACATATATTTGAAGGGCCTCTAAAATATTAATTGCCCTAGATCTCGCATTTCCTCTGAAAGGCCCTGGATGTGGCTGTGATCATGGATGAAAGTGTCTATAAAATCACAAGAATGGCTTAATACATGCTAATATTTCCTCTTGGGGAGAAAAATAAACTTGATATTTGCATTTACTTTGATGTTGCCACAGTAGTTCTCCAACACTCAGACAATTTACATTAGGAAATATGTTTCGTTAAAATCCTAAGCAATCCTTCAACGTTGTAGCTATTTATTTCTGTACCGTCCCAACATTGCAGAATTGATCATACAAGGTGAGATAGATGGCTCACTGCAATCTTGAAAAGTACTATAGACATTAAGAGATGGAACAATTTTTTTCAATGCATAGCCATTATGACCACAATGACCACAATGCATAGCCATTGTGGTCATAATTTTTGTTTTTACACTACCCATAAAAATGAAATAAAGGATTAAAGAGAAGTACATGACTATAGGTCCCTGTTCACACCAGAATATGACCACTTTCATTGACTCTTCTGAGAAGGTAAAAAAAGAAGAAGAAAAAAAAAGGCCTAAGTAAATTAAAGATAAAGTGTTTCCTTACCAACTTCAGTATCTGGACATGGCCCCTCAACATCCGAATCTTCATTAATACGTCGTGTGGTAAGATGTCGTGTATAACGCTGGAAAAAATTATTTCGTTAGTTTGTGATAAAACACTACCAGTATTAGAATAAAAATATGGAAACAACATTTGCTTCCATACGGGATTCTCTTAAAAACCACAATAAAACAGGAAGGCTAAGAACATAGCGTGCAATTTTCGACAAAACAGGTGATACATGGTTATTTAAAATGCTTTTTTTCAAAAAATGGCATGACATAATAATTACATAAATTATACGTTTTTAAATTAGCAAGTGTTTCCGGAATAGCAGAGGAGATACCAAAAAACAAATTATCTAATCTTTTTCCACACTTTAGTTAGAATAATTGAACAAGATTTGCTTGTTTTTCGTTTTGAAACGACACAATATTTATTTCCAAAAAATGTTTTAATTATTTGGGATAGCACCAATAATGTAATGTGATTTCTGAATCCTGAACATCTTTTTGCTTTAACCTTTTGTTTGTTTAAGTGTGGAACCTTTTTATGTTGGAAGGCCGCATTAAGTTAATAATCGAAGAATGCCACATTAAAGAAATTTCTATTGGATACAGGGGCATAGCAATTCAAAAATGATGGGAGCTCAAGGAGATTTTCAACAGATCATGTGATTTAACGTTAAACGGAACAATATATTTTGCTACACAATGGGGGGGGGGTGCTCGAGTCACCTAAGCCCCCTTTCCTACACTACCGATCAACTGATTAGATATATAGCAGAATCTCGATTATTCGAACTTCGTTTAACCGAAATGGTCAACTGTACTTATTATTATTTTAGTAAATACTCGTTCAATAAGTTCAGCAAAAATATTCATATTTGCTTTCTAATATACTCTGGCCTTAAGGGAGGAACCAATACAAATGATAAATGTTGGACACATGAAAAGATGTGTATTTTTTTTACATCATATTGGATACACATAAAGATACTTCTTTTATCTTTTGTATTTTAAATATGCTCATTTAAGATAACTAAAAGTAAATAGATAAAAAAAATAAGATAAGCAAGATCATATTAATAAAAGGATTTGATTTGCCAAATTTAAATTCATCTAAAAGGTTGACCTTACAGATATAAAAGGCTGCAGGTCACCCACGATTTAGGCTATATGTATTTTATAGTGCAAAGTGAGCTGAGGTCATGTTGCACTGAAACCTACAATTTTACTAGGAATCCAAACCTCTATTGACCAGGGAACCAAACCCCGGACTACAGTGAGAAGAAAAAACTATGTCTCGCTATAATACCATTGGAATCGATTTTAGGTTAATTGCATGATAGATAATGTGCTACTACAGTCGTCATTTACGATTTCAAATATTCACGTTTTTTTTTTATTTCTCAAAAAATAAAATTTTTAGTAAAATAAGAAGTTTTCAGGTTAAAACAATAAGAGGGTTCATACTCAAAGGGAAGATTTTTCTCCCTAACCTTTCCAGGTTTTCCAGATAGTTTTATGCAAAATTTCAATATTATCTTTTATGGTATTTACCGGTTTTCACCAGTAACATTTCTTGGCAATTTTTTTGGTGATGAAAAAAAAAAGAAGAAAAAAAAGTGTAAAATTTTTACAGCTGGAGAAAAAAACTATCAAATCGTTGTGTGTGTATATATATACATATTCTTCTTTCCCCTAGACTATATTAAGGACACTTTACGTTTTTTTTCCAGGCTTTCATTTGTCATTTCTCATGACAGCAAAACATCATTATTCAGTAAAGACAACAGATGGAAAATAGAAATCATGTAAAAAAACTGTAAAGGGTAAAGGAAAGAGGATTATGCAAGTAGTTAGTTTCACTGCTCTGTAAAAATTGAAGTAAAAGTTATATTTCATTCAAACTGTGTGGCAACAATAATGACATTTGTCTGTGGCACATGTAGTAGCAGCATTGACGTACCAACATTAGTTTGATTGCTAATCAGTCATAAACATGGCAGCTGGAGTGGAGTCCAAATTTTAAGTGTGTACAGTTTTTTTTTTTATGGACAAAAGGTTGCAAATTGCACTGAAAATTTTCGGGAGTTGCACAAAGTGTATGGTGATAAAGCAGTATCCTGCCCAACTATCAGAAAATGTATCCGCATGTTCGAGAATGACCGTACAAATGGAGTGGAAATATTCCACTTTTCCAACTCGTAAAAAGGTCCAAACAGTTTTATATGCAGGTAAGTTAATGACGATGCTGATGACAGAGAAGCTGCGGTGCATACTGAATTCATGCCGAAGGGGGCCACAATTACTACAGGTTCTTATTGTGAAAACTTGAAGCGATTGCAAAAATCACTCAAAGACCAACGGCCAGGTAAACTTTCTAAAGGCATTATGCTCCTGCATGACAATGCGAAACTGCTTTTGACAACCCTAGTGAAGGATATACTGTCTGAAAAAATTTAAATAGGAAGTATGGGACCACCCCATCCCTTATAGCCCGGACTTTGCACCATGTGATTTCCAAGTCTTTGGTACCATGAAACAAGAACGTGTAAAGAGAATTTATAATTTCGATCAGGAGGTGAAAGCTGCAACCCAATAATGGCTGTCCCAAGTTGGACGGAAATTTTTCATACAAGGCATAGAAAAACAAGTACTATGCCTTGACAAATGTTTAAATAAAGGAGGGGATTACATCTATAAGTAACTTTTGAATGGTACTTCGATGTAAGCAAAACATCATTCTATATTTTTGACTCAGTTTTTTTTCTTTTGAATAGTGAAACTTACTTTTTGACTGACCTACGTTAAAAAAGTGGAAACCGGAAGGGGGTGGGAAAAAACAAAATGGAGAATTAAAAATGATAGGATGTGAGCAACAAAAAAAAAAAAAGCAGAGAAAACTTTATTTAACACACACAAAAAAAAAAGGAGAGTAAATAACACTGTATGTAACATCGATATATATATAAAAAATAATAAGCATGTCAGCGACTGTTTAATGTCTGATTGCGAGACCACACCTTCTTGTAGGAAAAATTTCATAGGGAAAGTTTTCCCAACTATCAGTGCAGCTAACAAGTACGATATTCCCTTAGATTTCCAGGTTTTGGGTAAAAATCGTGATTCTCCCTGACATTTATATCAAATCCCATTTTCCACGACAATTCCCGGTTTTTCAAAAGTGTATAAATCCTGAATACATGCCATTGAGTGTAGGTCTATTGCATTATATACTAAAAATAAACGGATAAAGGTAGAGTATATACCACACATGACGAACTCTAGCCAGATGCTAAATTATGCAAGAGAAAAGTAAACAAGTCGATCTATTAAATGTTAGCGCCATTTATAAAATATGTGCCTAAAACATATTTATTTTTTCTAAATTTTTTCGTAAATATATTGTAGTAATGTACAGCATTCAATATGCAAGACAAATGTTATGAACCAGGGCTAGAAATTAGGAACAGAAAGTTAGGCGTCAATGGCACCTAACAATTTTTTCTTAGTCGCCAAAATGATTTTCTTAGGTGCAATTTGAAAATAATTCATTTTGTTTGCATAGCATTATGTTTATTATGTTCACACACAATAATGACTCATTTCACAAACTGTGAGGAAATATTTATTGAAGATTTACTTTTTAAAATCTGGTCTCGTCTTACACGTCCACACTATACTTTGATATCCCACCACCACCCAAAAAATTAAATTAATATTCCCGGGAAACGTAGAGATCATTTACAAGGAACTTTATGCTAAAACAAACGAATAAAATTTTGTCGATCCAGCTCCTTGAGAGGGATGGAAAATCAAGGAGTATGTGGAGAGATAGGGATTATGGTTATGTACCCTATATTATAAAATAAATTAACGATGTTTTTGTGAATTAATTTATTTTAAAAGCAATGAAATTTTTATTCAAATTTTCGTTTTGTGGGAGAGGAGGGGTCTGTTTCACAAAATTTTTCAGAATTTCAAATCGAGATCAAAAAAAGGGGGGAGGGGAGAAACGCTTGCGAGGGGAAGCCAGATAGACAGATTCTACAGACCAAAATTGTACTTAAAAATAAAAGAGAATTTGCTGCCTTTTAAAATTTTATGCTCTGGACACTTGCCAACACATAAATCTGGGATCCCCACAAAAATATAACGGAAATTTACGGAAAATATAGAGGGAGGGTGCTTATTAAGAATGTTCGGCTAGAAGAAGTAAGAATTTCGTTGATCCGTTTTGAAATGCGACTGCGATAGAAAATCGCGGAATACGAGGGGATGGGGTCTGAAACTACCTTATGTTTATTATTATACAAAAAAAATTATATTTTTATAAATAAATTTATTTTACATAATGACAAAAAAATTCCTGATTATTTGGAGCGGGGATGAACGAAAGCGAATCGATGCAATTCGACGATACACTGCATTTAAAAAAAAAAAACTCTGCCGCCTTTTGAAATTTTGCCCTCCTAAAATTTAATGCCTTGGACACATACCTTTTATTAAATCGGATTCGACCGCACATGATCACAATTTAAAATATCATGCACATGCAGACACTTTGCTTAAGAAACTTCACTACTGATTTCGTTTTGTGTAGTCTTCGTGATCGAAAATTGATAGCAAACTTAAAAATCAGAAATGAGCGTGAAGCCAAAGAATATCGCTAAACATAAACTATTCCTAAAGAACTTTCTTACAGGCAAAAAAGGCTACGTTAAGACGCTATGAGAGGGAATCGAGATATCATAGTGGGCCCAGGACCCACTAAATCGCAGACAGTGGGGTTTATCCCTAGCGAGAGCAACAACGATTCTGATTTTGTGACGCACATCTATAAAATTGGCAAAAGGAAAAATAAAGGATTGAGCAATCGAAATTTGCATTATATAAACAATAAAAATAAAGTTAGGTGCCAAAAATAACGACAAGGTCTAAAATCTTGGTCGTCAAAACAAAATTTATAGGTGCAAAATATGACTAACAACCGCTAATTTCTAGCCCTGTTATGCACATAATCTTCCTTTTTGCATATAGGTTTGGCTTTGCTATTTGTGGACAGTTCTTGAAATGATTATGAAAATAATTAGCACATTAAAAGTTTCGAAATCTAAGCCTATGTTAGCAAAATAGTTGTTGAAATATTCTTTGTGCTTAAGATGAGAGAATACTTTTGTTCATTCTTGTACATACACAGTACTGCAATGATATATATATAGAGAGAGGAATTCTACAAAAAACTATGTTGAAGAATTCTACAGTTGTTCTAGTTGAAGAATTCTACAGTTGTTCTAGTTGAAGAATTCTACAGAAAGCTGTATGAGGGTAACAGTGGATTAAACGAAGACTCTGAGATAGTCGAAGGAACAGCTCCTAAAATCTTAAAAGAAGAAGTAGCATTTGCAATAAAAAGTATGAAGAAAGGAAGATCCCCTGGCGATGATGGCATTACATTAGATATCTTAAAAGAAGCTGGAGAACATGTAGAAGACATACTCGCAAAATTCTTTACCAAATGCCTCAACAGTGGTAACATACCAAACCAATGGGATTCTGCAACAGTAATTCTTTTGCATAAAAAAGGTGATAAAGAGGATTTGAAAAATTACCGACCAATTAGCTTGTTACCTGCTATTTATAAAATCTTCACAAAAGTGCTAACACATCGCCTGCAGAAAAAATTAGATGCAGCTCAACCAAGAGAACAAGCTGGATTTCGAAGTGGATTCAGTACAGTGGACCATATTCAAGTATTAAGAGAATTAATTGAAAGAACACATGAATATGAACTTCCATTGTGTGTGGCATTTATTGACTATGAGAAGGCCTTTGACTCTATTAAAACATCAGCAGTCATCAACTCTTTAAGATCAACAGACATTGAGGATGTGTACATTGACATATTGAAACGTGTGTATAAAAATGCAAGTGCAAAATTTCGGTTACATAAAGATACCAAAACTATCAAACTTGGCAAAGGTGTGAGGCAGGGAGATACCATTTCTCCAAAACTTTTTACTTCAGCTTTACAGATGATTTTTCAGCTGATAAATTGGAATAACAAGGGAATAAAAATAAATGGTGAATATTTAAATCATCTGCGGTTTGCTGATGACATTGTTATTTTTTCAACGGACCCATTAGAACTCCAAGACATGGTACAAGAGCTCTCAACTAGAAGTAAAGCTCAATATGAACCTACAAAAAACTAAGGTCATGTTCAATAATTTTGTAGAGGAAACAAAAATACAAGTTGACAACACTGAGCTAGAAATTGCTGATTCATATATTTACCTTGGCCAGCTGATTTCAATGGATGGCAACATTATGAAAGAACTCAACAGACGTATTAAACTTGGCTGGAGTGCATTTGGAAGAAACAGTTTTATCCTGAAGGGGAAATTGCCTTTATGTCTAAAAAGAAAAGTCTTCAACCAGTGTGTATTGCCAGTCCTCTCTTATGGATCAGAGACATGGAGTCTAACAGTTGGAGCAATACGAAAGTTACAGACAACGCAAAGGAGCATGGAGAGGTGCATGCTTGGAATAACTAGGAGAGATCGAAAAAGAAACACTTGGGTGAGAGAGCAAACTAGAGTAGAGGACATCATTGTTAAAGTAAAAGGACTGAAATGGCGATGGGCTGGGCATATTGCAAGAAGAACTGATCAACGATGGACAACAGAAATTCTGAACTGGATTCCAAGAGACCACCGAAGACCTAGAAAACGTCCTCAAACTAGATGGGTGGATGAAATAAGAAAAGAGGTTGGGGTGACGTGGAAACGAATGGCCCAGGATAGACTTGTGTGGAAAGCATTTGGAGAGACCTTCATCCAGCAGTGGATAGATAATGGTTGAATATGATGATGATGATATATATATATATATGCAATAAAGTATAAGCTTTCTGCTAACCTTTTGTTTTATATTACAGAATTTGGATAGGCTAAATTCAACCTATTTGGAAATTCCTGAATCACATACATTCACACAGACAAGGTCGTCAACAAATTTATGGACATAATTATGAAAAATATTCACATAAATGTATAATGATATATGTATAATGTATATGTGATAAATGTATAGGATAGGGACGAATAATACAAAAAAATGTAATCACAGCATCTAACTTTTTTCTTAATATCATAAAAAATAATTCTCAAACTCACTGGATACAATATTTTAGAAATGATGGCCTGACCAGGAAGTTCAAAAAGTTTCTCGACACCACTCCTCTCCTTCCAATACATCAGCCGCTTCGTCGGTGGGGCCAAGTTCAAGGTGGTGGTAATGTCTCGAGTATCAGACAGCTGATGCTTCATTTCTTCGTTGCTTATGCTTTTCACTTCATCAACAATGAACTGTGTCTTGTATCTATTTCGTACCCTCTTCGTACCTAAAGCCAGAACAATAATGGCATGAGTTACACACTCCCTTTGCAGTAGCACAGCAATTCAAAAATTATGGGGAGGAGCTGAAGTGACTTTGAAGACAATCATGTGATGCAGTCTTAGAGAAAATGTGTTTTGACAGCCAATGGGAAGGGGGACCCGAGTCCATAAGGCCTCAATTTCCTATGCCACTGTCCTTTTGCACACAATTCTTATTGAAGTTACGGTACTCTTTTATAATACGGTACAGGCTTCTGTTTTGGCAAGCATTTCCTTTCATAAATCCCCTTTTTGGCACTACTGCAAAAAACAATACTCCACTAAATCTGGTCCGTGTATCCAAAAACTGTCAATCTGACAATCGGCACAAGATGACTAGCTATCATGTTGTTTACACCGTTTTTTTGACATTTTCATCCTCCTTTTCCTCCTACAAATAAAAAAAAAATTTTACGGCATTTTTTGTCCTCCCCCTTCTCCTCTTTCCTTTCTTTTTCCCTTCTTAAATTCACACATATCTTACCTTGCATACCTAATCTATAAAAAAAAAAATCAGATGCTCAGACATTTTCATTATAACGAACACAACCAGACAAGAGAATAACGTAAAGCAATCACTAAATGGCATCTCAAACCAGTTATCACTTCATGACACATGCGTATGTGATGCCAGGCTTTGTTCTAATAATGCTGAAACATGCTATAAATTAGCTAGATCTAATAAAATACCTCCTTTAAAATACCTTTTCTAAAATACCTCTTCTAAGATACTTCTTCTAAAATACCTTCATAATATCTCCTCTCAAGTACCTCTCCTAAAAAACCACTTCTGAAATACTTCCTCTAAAATACATCTAAAATACTTCCTCCAAAATACCTCCTTTAACATACCTTCTCTACAATACCTCTTCTAAAATACCTTTCCAAAAATTCGTCCTCTACAATACCGTCTCTAAAATACCTTTTCTAAAATACTTTCTCTAAAATACCTTTTCTAAAAATAGTCCTCTATAATACCTTTTCTAAAAGACTATCTGCAAAATACCTCCTTTAAAATATTGTCTCTGAAATATTTCTTCTAAAATATCTTCTCTGAGCTATTTTCTCTTCTGGTCAGATGTTAGTTTTCTAGCCAAGTACATATTAATGTGGGGAAACACTGATACCAGAAGGATCGCTCTCCAGCCGATCTGCTTTCCCGCTACGGGCTAGTGACTCTGTTACGTTACAAATCCATCTAGTGCAATTTTTAGCGATTTCTAACGTAAAGTGATTTACGTCAAAAATTCATTTAGTGCAATTTTTAACGATTTCTAGTGGAAAGTGGGATAAGCGGGCGACTTCTCATGAAGTGACCAATTTTTTTTACGCTCTTGAACAATACAGTGTGGGCTTCTGTTTTAACAAGTGTTTCCTTACATACATGTTTTCTTACTTGGATTCCGGTTTTCTCCCATTTTTTTTTTAATACTATCTTTTTTTTTAATTTAAATTCAATGTTTTTTCCCCTAATTTAAATATAAGTTAAAAAACAATTATTTTAATGAATTTTTTTTATTGTTTTTGATTAAAAGAATAACCACAGAGCAGCCAAGTGTAAGCGAGGCCCTGGTCCCCTTAATTTGAATATGATTTCGTTTTTTTATCTTCTAATTTAAATTCAATTTCGTTTTCCTTTAATTTAAATTTAACTTTTTTTTTCTAATTTAAATTCAATATCGGGTTTTTTCTCTACTTTAAATTCAACTTCGTATGACTTTTCTGAACTCACCAACATAATGAACGCATATGACCATCACAATTTCGTTATTTGGAAAAAAAGGGGTCACTGCACGAGACATCACCCACTTATCTCACTTTCCGCTAGAAATCGCTAAAAATTGCACTAGATGGATTTTTTATGTAAATCACTTCAGGCTAGAAATCACTGAAAATATTGAACTAGATGGATTTATAACATAACAGTCACTAGCCCGCAGTGGGAAAGCAGATAGGCCAGAGAGCAATCCTTCTACAATTGTACGTGGACTTCGCGAAAATTGGTATCAGTATTTCCCCACAATAATATGTGCTTAGCTAGAAAACTAACATTTGACGAGAAGAGAAAATAGCTCGGAGGAGGTATTTTAGAAGAAATATTTTGGAGGCAATATTTTAGAGGAGGCAGTTTACAAAATTTATTTTAAAAAAAGCATTTTAGAAGAGGTATCTTACAGGTGATATTTTAGTAGATCTAGCTAATATTTTAGAAAATCTAGCTTTTTTTTTAACAGATCTAGCTAATTTATATTGTTTCAGTATTACTGGAACAAAGTCTGGTGTCACATGCATGTGTCATGCAGTGATAACTGGTTTGAGACGTCATTTAGTGACTGCTTCACGTTGCTCTCTCGTCTGGTTGTGTTCGTTGTAGTGAAAATGTCTGAGCATTCGATTTTTTCTTTTTATGGATTACGTATGCAAGGTAAGATATGTATGAATTTAAGATGAGGAAAAAGAAAGGAAAGGGGAGGACAAAAATCGCAAAAAACACCGTAAACAATTTTTTACGATTCATAAGAGGAAAAGGAGGATGGGGAAAAAAAAAAAAATGCCATAAACAACATGGCGGCTAGTCACCTTGTGCTGATTGCCAGTTTTTGGAAACACAGCCCAGATTTAGGGGGATAATGTCTTGTGCAGTAGCGCCGAACAAAGTAATTTTTCTTAATCCCCAAATATTTTGAAACTGTAATAACAGGAGAAAATTAGCCACCAGTTTAAAATACTTATTAAAACATAACATTTGTTTTTGAGTTAGCCCACCTTTAATTTTGTTTATCCGCTGTTCGAAGAGGGAAAAACTTAGGATTAAGATAGGAGAAAAATGTAGGGAAGGAAACGCTCGCTAAAACGGAAGCCTGTACTGTATTGTAAAAGAGCACCTCAAGCAATATCAATTCACGAGAGCACTGATTCAGAAGGACAAATTTGCTTACTTTCAATGCCAGTATCCAGAAGAGAGTTCCCCCAATAGGCGTAGGCAGAAAGTTCATACGTGGGGTGTTCTAGGCTCAATGGTGAGACTAGAACTCATACATTCCCATGTTCAATATACAAAATTTCATTGGGATGGGAGTTACAATCCCCAAACCCACCCCCTAGCTAAGCCTATAACCCCCACTAGGCATCCACTGATACAAGAAAAGTGCTGTGATAACTTCAAAAGCACTAGAAATAATCTAAAAAAAAAAAAACTGAAAAATTCCAGGGCGATAATTCAGACTAGATCCACAGGCGATTCTGCTGCCAATATGGCAACCTACTTCTTTGCCTTGCTATTGCACATTATGGCAACCCTTAGAATAGTTCTCGATTTTGCCATTAAGCGTGTCGTGGTGGCGCCACTGTCATTCATGTCCCATAATTTCTGTTCGTCCCTCTCTCCCTCTTTCTTTGCGTGTAACCAGGGAGGGACTGGGCTAGTGTGCCCTCATGGGCTCTAGGACTTGCGCCCTCATGGGCCATAGGACTCGCGCCCTCTGATAATCCAAGGTATGCGCCCTTTGAGAGGACCCAGTCCACCCCTGTATGCAACGGTTTGACATGACTGTCCCCGATGACCCCCCCCTGTTCTATTCAGCATGACTTGTTGTTTGATTGCCTTTCAGTTTTACGGCTCAAAGACTACAGTGGTCATGCTGCGCCGGGACCTACTGTTTTCCGAGGAATCCGAACCTCTTAAGGCCTAGGGAACCAAACCCCGGACTACAGTGAGCAGTGCGATCTTTTATGAGATCTCTGAGTAAGCGTTCTTTGCACTGCTGGGAGTCGAACCCGGATTAGCGGCGCACTTGGAGAACGCGTTACAACACTGCGCCACCGCAGGGCCTTGTCGTTTGAATTTATTATTTTTTTTTGTATGGTTTGGAATTGCGATTAAGTCTGTCTGTGATTGACTGATGTATGAATTAAGGTTTGCTTGCGAATGAATACATCTGTCCAAAGTGCAAAAAAGAAATGAGATGATGGGTGAAAGTTCTTGTGTGAATGATCAGTTTCGTTGGTGGTGCAAGAAATGAGGTGAAAACGTGCATGATGTTGCAAGGTCTGTTCGAAAGGGTTCCTAGTTTGAAGAAAGCAGGTTATCTTTGTGTGATATTTTGTGTTTTAAATATTTATGGGTGTTCAAGTGTAAGTCTAATATGATTTGACTGGAGTTGGATGTGAGCAGTTCCAGCACTTCGGTTGATTGGAGAATGTTTTGTAGAGAGGTTTATATGGATATATGTGTGTTGCAAAGGGATATGATTGGTGGTAAAGGTGTCACTGTGGGAATTGACGAAGGTATATTTCAGAAGCGAAAGTATAGTAGAGGAAGGCGTGTGAGAGGTGTATGTGTGTTAGGAGGGGTTGAATGGGGATCAAACAAAAGTTTTTTTGTCGTGGTGAAAGAGAGGTCTGTGGAAATTTTGCTAAAAAATTTTTGTGAGAATATTTTGTCTGACTCCATAGTCATATCCGACTGCTGGAAAGAGTATAATCTCATTGCTGACGAAGGATTACTGCATTACACTATAAACCATAGCCTCACGTTCAAGAACCCAGAGATCGGGCATCATGCAAATACTAATGAAGGAACATGGGGCAATATAAAGCAGGATATTCGTTGACAGCACTTCCAAAACATCGGTGATACCCACCACTTTGATTCCTACTAGAGAGTACATGTGGAGACGGCATCACAAACAAGAGCTACACAAAATGTATCCCGCCTTCTTGGAAGCAATTAAAATGATCTTCCCATCGCAAACAACCGACAAAACTAACTAGGGGAGTTTGGTTTATTATTCGGCACCCTTATTATTCACCACCTTTTCTCTTCCTCCTCTACTACTCCTCTATTTTTCCTCTCTTCTCCCTCTACTTCTTTCTCTTGGATGAAATGTTGGGTTTTTAGGTGTTTTTTGGAGCCCAGTGCTTCTTGTTACGAACGATCGGTTCCCACATGGGATTTCCTGCTTAGGAAAAATTATTGGGCCCAAAAAAGGATCTCAAATTCAACAATCCATAATGGCAGACTGACACTACGGCCGTTGGCGACCCTTTTGGCGGTTTTATAAAATGTCACCAAGGTGGTACATCTAGTCTGGATTTTCCCCAATTTCGGCAATACGTTGAGGCAGCTGGCAACAAGAAAAAGGGTTGGGGAAACCGTAATGGCGTAAACATCAGCAACTTGGCGAAAATTTTGACAATGTGGCTCTTACATGCAATGTTTACCGAAATAAAATATCAATTTGACTTATTGAAACATATTTAACAACGAGTAGAGCCCAGGGGCCGTTCAAATAGTGCATAGCAATGAAACCCCCTCATTTGCGGACACTCGCCAGAAAGTATGTTCGTAAATGAAATATGATCATAAAAGACGGAATCGTTCTGAAGTAGCTGATTGAATGTTAGAGAAAAACAAGTGCGAAGAGGAACGAATGTTAATGATAAAAACTACCACAGCAGAAAGCATTTGGCGAGATACCGTCTTTTGGAGTAACGCAGAATTTTACAAATGAATAAATTTGTGCAAATTAAAAAAAAATGGCTTAACTCACTCATTATCTCATTGCTGAATTAAGGATGTTTAAGAAAATGAAAGGACAAATCCAAGAATGTCCTCGGACGGTACACATACGCTAATTTCACCTTTTCCCTCGCATTACCATCGTAAAACTTGTGTTGTTATATACACACATGAGTGGGTAGTTCATGAAAGAACGGTTCATTTTGAACTATTCCCAAAATGAACGGTTCGTGGGGGATTGTTGTGTTTGAGAACCATAGTTCAACCAAGGTCAACTAGATTACTACAGGCCCGCTCACGTGAATTTCAAGGGTGTCCCCACTTTCTTAATAGTCTCAACCAACGTATGCCCGATAGCCTGGTGTGGAAGAAGATCCGTAGTATTTCGGTTCCTGCGATGCCCTCCTGCCAGTGGCATGCTCTTGCTTGCGCACTTGGCTCGCCGCAGGCCACGGCCGACTCTTCTTGCCCAGGTGATGCGTCCGCCAACCCCGGTCAGCCGACAAAGTGCTGAGCCAGTTCCACGACTGAAGCAGCCCCGCATTGGTGCCGACACGCTCCAAATCAATGCTGACTTCACGTGTACAGAGCTCTCCCGTGCCATCAGGCGTTGCAGAAGGAACTGTACTCCAGGCCCTGACGGCATTCCCAACAGTGCCTTCACTTGTCTATCCCATGCCTCCTTATGCCAACTGCTCCGGTTCTTCAATTCCGTGTGGACGGAGCACTCCTTCCCGGAGAGTTGGCGAACGGCTCACATCATACCAATTAGGAAGCCATCGAAGCCGGCCACCGACCCTGCCGCTTACAGACCGATCTCGCTCACCTCCTGTGTGCTGAAGATTTTCGAAAGAATGGTCTTTGGCAGACTGAGCTATTTCCTGGAGGTCAATGGGATCTTTCCGGACTATCAGACTGGTTTCAGGCGCCACCGCTCGACAGATTGGAACGTGACTGACCTTGCCTCCGCGCTTGGCAGTTTTAAGTATCACGGTATCCCATCTGCGGTCCTGTTCGTGGACTTGGAAGCTGCCTTCGACTCAGCCAGCCATCAGGCTATCCTTCGGAAGCTCTCAGCTCTGGGACTGAAGGGTCACATTATGGCTTTCATCACCTCGTTCCTGACCTGCAGAGATGTACAGGTCTGGCTGAGCAATACATTCTCTGCCTCCGCCAGGTCACTGAGGGGTGTTCCACAAGGAGGAGTCCTCAGTCCATTGCTCTTCAACGTCCTCATGGCGGACCTTCCAGCCCACCTTCCTGGGTACATCCAGTACTCGATCTTCGCGGATGACATTGCCATTTGGACCTCAGGAAGCACTGCGGAGGTCCTCCAGCGCAGGCTCCAGCTTGCCGCCAACCGGCTATCCTCCTTCTGCTCCGACTGGGAACTTACCGTTTCCGCTGCAAAAACAGTTCTCCTCCCGGTCACGAGAAGACTCTTCCTCCGAGGTCAAGATATTACCATTGGAGGCAATATTGTCAGAAGGGTGCAGTGTCACCGCTTCCTTGGTGTGACGTTTGACCGGCGGCTAAATTGGT
>QLNU02015359.1:61275302-61288334 GCA_006491805.2 Dysdera silvatica | reverse complement strand
GTTAATGTGGCTTCGCATAACACAGACCTCTCATTACTGTAGACCAGAGGTTCTCAAACTGTGCTCTTAGGAGCCCCAAGGGTTCCACCGTGTTTGTCTATGGGCTCCGCGGCAGAAAATGAAAAAGAAATAAAATGGAAACTGAGAAGGAAAGAACATTTTCAAAAAAATTAATTCACTTGTTCAGTAAAACAGTAAATGGATGACCTTAATTTTTGGAAAACTATTTATCACATTACGATTACTACATAATTATCTTAATATCAAGTGCATGATGTAGAAACTAACTAACATATAGGCCCTACCTACAGAATGCATGTTAAAAGTGAAAAAGAGTCTGGCTCCACAGTCAAATTTTTTCTTAAAAACGGTTCCGCGACCCAAAATGTTCGAGAACCACTGCTGCAGACAAACACTTTTTCCTCTGTATAAGACATGTACATTCAATGATAAAAGCTTTGCGTAATGCATATGGACCATCAGATAATGCAGGTAAAAGTCTTTTGTGCAAAGAAAATGTGCTTTTTTTTTTTAGAAAAAACTTTAGAAGGTATCAAAGATAGCATGGTTTTTTCTCCCTCAAGTGTCGTCACCTGTTTTTCAAAAGCACCCTCCCAAATTTTTATGAATTTTTTATATAGCATTAAGTAAAAATAAGTTTCCAGTGTATGTAAATACTTTTTTTTTTTGTATGTGTGTGTGTGTGTATAAATTATTCTAAAGCAGTGGCATACGAATAGGGGGACCCCTATTGGATATCAAAATGCATTTTCTTTAAAGCCTCTTGAGGCTTCTCTCTCCCCCCCACACACACGTTTGAATTTGTATTCTACTATTCTGCAGTAATTGTTTATGATACACTCTTTTGTTTTAGTAATTTATTCATTTATGTTGTGTAATACATTACGATATAAGTTATTGCTGAATAACCTGAAGTTTTAACCACTGAAATTTGCCCTCCGCATAGAACGGACTTTCGTTTGCCTGGATAAAAACAGGCCACCCATGACTATCTGCATTAGCAAAATTTCACTGTATATTATATAGTGCATTGTATTTAGGAGGGACACATTCCATAATCAGTGCACTCTTTTTTTTTTTTTCAAATAGGTTAATATGAATTCCATTATGTACAAGTTACGTTCGTTATTAAAAATAAGAATTAATGAGAAAAAACATGCTGAACATATCTTGAGAATTGTAGTTATTTTGTATTTATGTGCATATATCTATTTGTGTAATAAACCTTCCAATATCTTACTGTGCACCAAATTCCGATAATTCATCATGAAAGTATTCATACCTATAAAACCGTGAAGTAGTACATCATCTGGAGCATTTTTACTGAACAGAAAAAATGACATTTTGGGGCATTTAAAAATAAAAGAAATTCTAATTTGTTTTTAAAAATTCGATATTACGAAACTTTTTTTCTGAAGTCCAAGGTAAAATCATGAAATGTTCGATGAAGGCAAGATTAAGAACATTCACGAGAAGCTATAGCAAGTAATGACCATTAACCATTAGGTTATTATATAATGTGGTGAAGTAAAGTAAGGTTCACTTATGTAAGGGGAATCAATTATTTGAATAATTTCTTTTTGAATTTATTACAGCCGAATTGTGGTTACTTTCTATATGACCCTCATATAAATAAATGGAGTTGTAGTTCTGTAATCTCCCCCACCCTTCACTTTTATAAATGTATGCTGGAGGTCAAAATTTATGTTGTAGTTTTGTTTGTTTTTTTAGCTGTCATTTCAGACAAAGTGTACGTGACATTACTGAATCAGGAAATTCATCACATTGATTGCTACTTTGACAATTGCTGGGCACAATATATGTTCCTTCACATTACTCCCAAAATGTCAAGTAAACTTCAAGACCAATGTAAGAAATTCAAAGTGGAGGATCCCGTCTTTGGTTTTTGGGGTAAGATTTTTTTAAATGCAAAATTTTTTTTGAAAAAGGTGTTTTAAAAAAATAATTTGAATCATCGGTTTAACAAGAAATGGTCTGGTAATTTGCCTTGCAACATCAGTAACAACCCTTGTTTAATCTTTATATTTCATGTCCTGCAATGATTGTAGTGATTTAAGTTCCTCTGGAAACTGTTGGTCTTTATGCTGTGTAGTATTAGCTGTTGTTGTACCATAAAATAAAAATATATTGAATCATATTTGATCAATTTTATAAAATCTGACAAGAATTGTAATATAATGTTCTGTCTCGCCCTCATGTTAGTGGAGACGAGAAGGTTTCCTGAAATTTATTTTTCAAGCTCAGAGAAGTGATCCTTGGCTTCATAAAATAACTTGAGTAGAATTGAATTTCAAGCCAGTGTCATATTTGATAAATTTAAAAAATAAGGATGTGATGAGGCATGCATATCAGAAAAAATGTTTCGCAATGAAAGTGCTGATGTTCCTCACTCAAAACGGGGTCATTCCATGTCAATTCATCTACAGCATGTCACTTAACCCCCCTCAGATTTTGATGAACTTATGTGCAAGAAACGGATTATCTGACAAAAATCCTACAGAAGCCGAGAACGGTCCCCTTGAAAATTGGGCTCCCCAAAGCAAGTTATACTGAATTCGTGTAATTTAGAAACTGCTGTCTTACATGAAAAAAAAAAGTCTGTTTCTAATTACCCTATCAATGAATTTCTTTTTGCTGTATGGTCTCCTTGTTCTACATATATTCAGGAAAAAAAATAGCTTAATGAAATTAGGATTCCAGAACCTTTTTTTTTTTAACCTATTAATAAAAAAAAGGTGGGAAAAAATGCCGAAGATGAATTAGCAAATGATTTTTTTCAAAAGTACTCCATCTTCAAATTGATTAAAAAAATTCTATACATGCGTAAACGGTCCCTCTACCCATAAAAAATAAAAATTCATTGGTATTTTAATTTATTTTCTGTAAAAAAAAAAAAGCCCTTTTTGCTCTTCTTTGAATTATCCATTTCTTCGGTATGTAATAAGTACTGGGAATACTATAGCAACCTTTTCAAATATATTTTTAAAAGTCACATATAGTACTGTATGCAAAATCTGAGCGGGTCGGGTGATATACTCTGGATAAATTGACATGGAACGACCCCATCTTGACTTGGGTACCTAAACATTTTCATCACAAATCACTTTTTCTGATATGCATGCCCCCCCCTTTCTTTTTTAAAATTTGTCAAGTCTGACATAAACTTGAAATTCTGAGTGCTCAAGCTGTTTTACAAAGCTCAGGATCTTTTGTGAGATAAAATATCAGATGGTTTGACATTGAATAACCCGATAGTGACTGACTGTCAGTATTTGCTAGCCTTGATATATAAATATACATAAAACATTTTAAAGGCAAGGATAAAACTTCAGTAGGTTTAGAAGGAAGGTGACGATCAATGAAGGAAAAGGAAAACGTAGAAATGCACAAGTGTAAATCTCCTGATATATTGGATGTCACAAAAATTTTATGATCGCTGAATATCGTTCAGGTTAAGAGATTTTGAAGAGTGTATTGAAAAAAGCCGAATAGAGCGACAATGGTAGTGCAAAGAAAACCAACACAAAAGGGAATGCCACAATCTTTAAAAACCACAAGGGGTTTACAAATATAAAAGAAACAAGTAATAAAGTTGAAGCCACAAGAAGGGGTTTACAAATATAAAAGAAGTAATACAGTGAAACCCCTCATTAGTGGACACTTGCTGGACAGAAAAATTTGTCCTTAAAAGACGGGTGACTGTAAAAGTGGGTGGTCATTCTGAAGTAGATAAATTATTACATTTCAATCACATTTAAATACTTCATTTCGAAACCTAAATATTTTTGAGCATGTAAGACAAGTTTAAGACAACGAACGTAAGCATTTATTAAATGTAACAAGTAAATTTACAACAAAACGTTAAATATTAAAATTTATTTACCTTGGAAAAAAATTTTATCCATAGCTATTGGTGGGTTTTACTCACCTACGCTTCTCCTTCAAAATGCATTTTTAACTGTGGAATTAAATCCACAGCTTTTCCGTTGTTACACTTACAGGAAAAATGCTTTTACTTTTACAGTCTGTGGGGTAGCCAAATAAACGATAATAATAAATTCAAACTTGGATAGTCTTGTGTCGATAATTTCTCATTAGTTTTGTGCAGTGTATCACTATCATTTATTATCAAAATTGTCATTAAGCATGAGTAATTTGAATTAGAGTAAATCCGGGTCAGTTGCCATTCTTTATTAACGAGGGGGTGGGGGGTTGAATTCTTAGCTCTTATCCTGTTTATCCTTAGTTTCTTGTTGTGAGAAGTAGAATAAAGGAGCATAATAGTAATTAATGGTAAGTACATGATAGTATTAATAATGGTGATAGGTAATATATTAATAATAAGGGTAATAGGTAATAATAATAATGGTAATAGACAATAATAATAATGGTAATAGGTAATAATAAGTAATAAACAATAGTGGATCCAAGGGGGCATGGAATGATCACCCCCTCCCCCTTGAGCCAGAATTATATGATGGAAAAAGAATTGAAAAGTACTGGACACTTGGCTAAAAATAGGAATCGGAAACAAATCACCACCTCTTGAAAGATTTCTGTATCCGCCCTTGGTAATAAGTAATAGTAATAAGTGATGTTTTACATTAATAAACATTGGAAGTTGCATGCCTTGCCACATGTCATTAGAAACTTTATTAATCATAAGATATTAAAATAAAACAGATATTTCATACTTCTATCTAAACACGGTATTCTATACAATACCTAGGTATTCTATGCCTGTTGTTCACACTTTGTCGGTAACATACACACACACACATAGTCGAGTCACTGGTGGATCCAATCGGGGGGTGATGGGGTGATTGCCTCCTCCTTCCCACTTCCGAGTTGGGATTGTGTTATAGAAAATGAAAAGTACCGGACACTTTGCTAAAAATAGGAATTGGAAGCAAATCGCCCCCCTCTCCTTGAGAGATTTCTTGATCTGCCATTGAGTCGAGTCACATATCTGTCTGTCTGCAGTAATTTCTCCCATCAATGACTTTCAAGGGACAGGGGAAAAGAATCGTTGAACGGAAAAATGTGTTAGACGGAATGTATATAAATCTGTGAAGCATTTGCTCATGAAAGATTACTGCATATGTATCATCAACCATTTTGAATCCACTATGGGATGGAGCTCTTTCTGTTAAGAAATACTGAGGAATCTTTCTTAAGCTCACCACACTGTCCGGGTGTGTTGTCAAGCTGGACCTTCAGTTTAACTAGGATTATGAAGCTTGGTTGCTGCAGCCAAAGTCATGCACTTAAGGCGGGACTTATTGTGTCACCCTCCTAAGGAGTGACCGTTGCCCAGACTGCTTCGAATTTTGCACTCGGTCGAGAGTCGGTATTCTTAGCAAAGAATGGCTGCTGTTATGTACACTGAAGAGCAATTGTATTGGAGATGTTTGGCATAATGCAAATTTGGCACTGTGAGCAGGTCTGTAAATAAAAAGGAAATGACGCAAGCGGTTATCTGACAATATAGAGAGGGAGGCTCATGGTATCAATAATAGTCAAGCACAGTATGGGTAAGACAAATTTCCTAAATGCATTTGATCATGGGCAAATTGTTGGAGCCTGACGAATGGATCAGTCCATCTCGGAAGTTGTGCAGGCACTGGGATTTTCATCTGCTGCTGTGTCAAGGATGCACCGTGAATATGTCAAATCCGTTAAAGCCATCCCCGCCAGGGCCAATGTCCAAGAACAACAGTGTGTAGATGAGTAGAGTTATTGTCGGCTAGCTCACATTGTAACAGTTTGATAGTCAGGCCACAGTTTAACAGATCTCTCGGCAATTTAACACTGGTGCATAACAATGCGTAAACAATCACACTATCTAGAACAGTGGTTCCCAACTCAATTTAAGTCGCAGACCACTTCGAAAATTCTCACGAGTTCAGGGGTGAAGGGGGGGGGGGCTATCCCCCTCCTGAATGAAAATTTAACATTGAAAAGATGCAAGGTAAAGGTCCAATTAGGTATCATTTTCAAAAATCAAGTCATTAATCGCCCCCCGAATGACCTTTAAATCCGTCCCTACACGAGTTGACTGCAAGACCTTAATAAAAAAGGGAACCGGATCTTTTTTACGGGGGTGGGGAGATGTAGATGTATAGAAGTAAATAAAACAGTGTTGCCAACAGTGAAGCCAAACAAAGCAGTGCTGTCAAGGAGACATTCCTAGTGGCAGTTATGGAAAGTCCCTACATACAAGGGCGTAGCCAGTTTTTCTTCAAGAGTGGGGAAGGGGGCAAAGTATACCATGTTTCATTTTTATATTTAATAATAATAATTTTTATGTTTTTTTTTTAAAAATAATGATCTGTCTCGCTGACCATTTGGGACTCCTTCGAGGACCACCAGTTGGGAACCACTGATCTAGAACCATCTCCTCACTATAGGGTACAGAAGACCTCTTCCCATCAGGGTACTTCTATTGATGGCATGTCACTGGGTGCAAAGATTAGTATGGGCACATGAACATTGCCACTAGATCCTAGAAATGTGGAAAAATTTTGCCTGATTCGAAAAGTCAAGATTCACATTGGTACATGCCGATAGCCAGGCACGAGTATGGTGTAAATCCCATGAAGTGATGGATCCTTCTTGCCAGCAGGGTACTTTTCAAGCTAGTGAAGATGGCATTCTCGTTTGAGTTCTTATCTCGTTTATGTGGACTAAAAAGGGAACCCCTGCTGCATGTGGCATTGTCCCTCACAAGCAGTAGCGGACCTAGACTTTATGGGGCCCTTGGCCATTCACTTTTGCGGGTCCTAATATTTTGAAAAGGGGCCTTACCAGGGAGCCTGGGGGTATGGAATAAACGCCAGAGAAAAGAGGGTTTTGGGGCCCTCTTCTGAAAAAATTTGAAAAGTGAACTCTTTAAAACAAGGTTTTTAAGCCATTTGATGGGAGATGGTAAATAGTTTTGTCTTCTTCTGATCCGTTGTTAATAACAATAATCTTAATTTGATAAAAGTATAACAAATGAATTGTAAGAACAATAAATATCATTTTAGCGTTATTGAAATTCGAATAAATTACATTTATGTTTATACTGAATAGGGGTCTACAATGTAATGACAAACATTTTACATTGCAAGTGTGTCTATAATAAAAGGGCTGGCGCAGGTCTCTGGGCGGTTGCCCAGATTGCCCGTCCCTAGAGCCACTTCTACTCACAGGTCAATGTTACCAGGATATCCTTGACGACCATATACTCCCGTTTATTTGTCTTCAATGTTCCACTGGTGACCTCTTCAACGAGACAATGCACCATGCCATTACTTCTGAATTGTACCCAAATGGTTAGACATAGGCATGAACTTGCTTCCCTGGCCAGCAAGGTCACGACTTCAATCTGCTTGAGCACATCTGGGATTCCATCAAGAAAGATATTCGAGCCTCTGTCCTCCCCTCTATCAAACCTTTGTGAACTGCTGGAGGTTCTTTAAGAATCATGGATCCATATGGCTTCCCACAGTGTATTGTCGAGTCCATGCTGAGACGAATCGCTGCTGTCATCAGGCAGAAGGTGGTGCTACACAATACTAGACAAGTATCCCTAATTAAATTGCTGTGCAGTGTATACATGGTAATCTCTCTAAATAACTTGTTCTAATTAATGACTACTTCTATTGAACGATGGCGTTTTGCAGTCCTGGCAAATGCTTCATTGAATTGCACACGTTCCAACTAATGTCTCCTCCGGTTTAATTTTTTTCCCCATCGCTTGAAAGTCATAGTAAAGATTATTGTTTTTGTTAATTTATTTTGATAGGAATGTAATTTTTCAGGTACAGATGTGAAAGTTGTTACTTTTTTATTGGACGAATTCAGCCCTACAGAAATAACTGATCTGCTGTTATATCTTAAACATCTGTTTCCAAGAGAAGGTGTAATCAATGAAAAATTAACTTGGCAAGAAGTTGACAAGATTTTGTTGGACCCTTGTTCATGTGCAGTGCGTACATTTCATTGTGATTAAATATTATTAGTGCTTTCAGGGGTGTGATATGCAGCAGGAATGAAAATAGCTCCAAAGAGTGCATCCTCCCAGTGAATGATAAAAATAAATTATATTCTTTAAAAAGAATCGTTCTTATTTAGCGAATTAGTCTAAAAAATGTATATTTCCATAAAATAATGATAAGGATGGAATGCATTCCCCAAAAATTAATGGAGAATTTTGAAGTAAGATATTATTACCCTTCACAGGGATAACACAATTGCCAAATAATGGTCAACACACAAAGCCACCAGGGTGAGTTTTTTGTGGGGGAGATTTATTATACCTAATAATTTTCAACACCCATGTATAAGCAGCTCAGACAAGAGCTTTTTAGGTATAGGAGTAAAAGAGATGCGAATTAGGATCCCTCAACTGAGCCTGAAGTGCTTTGACCACTAGCTCAATGAGGACTGGAGCAACGATCTCTTTCTCCATATACAGAGGGTGTTTACACATATTTATAAAGACTATAATTTTAAATTTAAAAAAAAAAAACTAACCGTGACCAGGAAAAAAATCTGGCAACATGCTATTTCCTGAAAAGTGAAAAATTGTTTGAGACTAAAAAATAAGTTTGCGCTGTGAAATGGCATACAAAAGGGACCTGTGGCTTGAAGGTTATATATTTACCCTTTCCGAAGAGAAATATTCATATTCAATAATTAAAAAACAATGCAACAAGCATAGTTTTCCAGTTTCAAAATATAAAATAAGTGATATTATTAATGTAAAATGAAAAAATAGTCAAGCTTTAATGTCGAGGGAAAAAAAATGACCAAAAAATGAATAATAAATTGTAATGTACTAATTAGTAATATAATGCTAATTGTAGTTCTGCTAGTAATTTAGATTTTCACTAATAATTAGCAATACTAATTTAAGTTTTTATTTTGATTTTTAGGTATATGCACCGCTAAAAAAGAATAAATGGTTTCAGAGATCTTCTGCTTATAGAATATTTAAAAATAAAATCGCTGAAAGAAATGCTTCAATCGACTATCAGGCAAGCATTCAGTCAAGCAAATTGTCGTCATCAGAATTCAAGTGTATGCATGTTACTGTAGGGCATCTTACACTTTTCCATGTGCATAGAAATCAGTGCATCATTCTTTCTTTAACTCCTGAATGTCTTTCATTTACAACTCCGAATGACCAGAATGGTTAGAAAATTAAGTTTTTTACAATTCTTACTGAGTATTTGCAAGAGTTCTTGTTATACAGTAGAATTCCGATTATGTGGGTGCACTAAAACCAAAACAGGTCCTGATAATCAAAAGTCCTCATAATGGAAAATTGTAATAATGTTACAAAAGACGAATGGGCAGCCATCATGGTTACCATGTGTGATCTTCTGGCTCATGATTCCCCAATGATGGCCCCTGAGCCAGATATGGTCTTCAGACAAGATAACGATTAGCATAAGCAAGGATTCTTTTCCTTCAGTGTTTGTAGATTGTGTGCCCCCTCCCCCCCACTGAAAATCATTTCTTCTACCAACAGGGGGCGGGACGTCCTTTTTCTAAAGAGCCACTAATGAAACAAAATAGTAACACGTCAGTGTTTGTCGGACAGTTCAGTCTTGTGGGCAGATCGAATCAGTTGCAAGAACCTCTCTCTCTCTCCAATTTCAAACAGATTGTTCAAAGTAAAAAATATAATGTTTCTCTCACGTCGAACGTAAGTGTAAATGAAATTTATTATGCTTTGATATATATATGATGGCTGTTATTTAAAAAAAAAAAAATTCATTTCATATTGCTTTAAAACTTTCAAAGCAGAATAAAATGGTTTGTTTTAATAATTTCTTGTTTTATTTACAAGAAATACTTTATTTCGTTGTTTTTTTGTTTTTGTTTTTTTGTAGTGAATAAGTAAAATGTCTAAAAGGAAATGAAATTACGTTTTAAGTTAATGTGTCGGCTTGTAAAATTTGATCTAAAGTCATTTATTTTTTGGCCTGCAAACATCTGAAAAGTTTTGAAAATGGCCCTATAGATGTCAGTTCTAGATGCATGATCAAAATCTGGTTAATTGGATGAGTCTGGTGATTGGAAATCTACTGTACGTATTATTTGCCTAAATCAGTTGATAATCTGGAAAGTTCAATTTTTATTACTAGTGTTAATAATTTCCTAAATATTTAAGCCTATATAATGTTAACAGTAGAGCGAATTAGAAGGAGTAGTAGCTAATTAGAAGGCTTTGTTACATTTTTTATGAATGAACTGTACAATGCAATTTATATACAAAAGTTTATATTAAAATCATTTTTGCCTTGTTTGATGGTCTTTTATCCAGATCCCGTTATTTTGAAGTGTTCAGAGATAAAACATGTGGCATTTTACTTTGGCCATTTCTCATATCTGTTTATTCGTGCTAGTACAGATTACGCTAAGAAAATCGGATTCCACTTGCGTAAAATAGACCCTACTTCCAGCTATTCTGTATCTGCTGCCGAACGTGAGTTATGTTTCATTATTGCAGGTTGTTATGCTTTTAAATTTAGTCACGAATGTTGATTAGCAAATTCCCACAATCAAAAGTTCATATGATGAAACACCCTAGTAAGCATCAAATGAAATAAAAATTCTGTGATAAAACATTCACAAGAACTTACTAAAATTGCATGTAATTAATTGACTCTGTTAAAATTCCTTAAAATTCTTGTATTACCTTTGTGAGATCAGTTACTATTGCTTTATCTTGCTACTAAGAGTTTTTGCAATAACCAAAAATTCTGTTAATCAATGTTTTACTGTGTATAAGTTTTAGGGCATATGGTCCATTTTCGAGACGATGACAATACCCGTGATTAGCCAAGCAGGGATGTGGCCTCAGTTATCTCATCCAACTATATATATATATATAATAAAACAATGTTAAGATATTGAAAACTATTAAAAATTAATGTATAAATTTTTTTATATATATTCGTATAAAATCAGGGTGTCCAGCCATCGGGAAATGTACATGAATTGTTAGTGTCTCTGGAAATATGCTTGAAAAATTTGTGTTCAATATTTGATTTTATGGTCGCGTCCGGAAATTTTTCTTCTCATGTTTATTTTAGCCCTGGCAGAAATAATATCCGTATAGTTAGAAAACAATATAAACAAGCGATGTTTTTCATCGAATTAAATAAAAGCAACATATACTAACTCAATCTTTGATAAACATAACTTGGAGATGCTGGCATTTCACTGATTTTTCCAGTTTCCCTTGTGCAATATTGACAGGCTTACAAAAGTTAGGAAAATGTTTTAAAATGATGTAGTTTGTGAATATTGCCCGATGTTTTGGATTTGTGGAATGATCCCCTATATGTTGTAACATATGCTTCTATACGGTGGCAATCTATTATTACAACAGTCATTGCACTCTTTTGCAGTCGGATTCCTGGGGAAGGGAGAAATATTTGGGGTTGGGTTTTATTCGAGGCCACACCTAAAGCCGAGGAAAACTCAGGAAATTTGTTACCTAAAAACAATGCTATTTTTGGTTTTGCGACATGGATTTTTTGGATTTTGGGGATACATTACGAGTAACTGAGTAATCTGTCACGCCAGGACAGGTATTTACTCTCGCGAGTGTTGCTCGGATTTATCAAGAAAAACTATCCGATGCTTTAAATCCACTGTTCGCCGTTTCTACTTAGTTACCAGTTTGCTCCCTGAAGAATATTGAATTACGACTACTCATTTTTTGATAAACTTATTTTGGAAAAAAAATATTGGCGAAAGTATTAAAATTGAAGAAAAAGCTGCAAATGTGCATTTGATCAATTTAATACCATCCATGAATTTGGTTTATCAGTAGATATGTACTACACCATTCTCTTGACTCGCAATTATATATATATCGTTCGTGAAAGTTATATATTGTGCCGGTAGCTCAGTGCGTTTGCGAGGCCTCCTCAATGGAGGTCGTTGGGTTCCAGGTCCCTGCGAGCCAGGAAATATTTATTTTCTTTCGAACGTTTCACCATCTAATCACGCCATACCATCGGCGTTGGTATCACTACGCCAATAAACGTTGATTGATTGACATTGTTGTTTGATTTAATCTGCGTAGTGTTCGATTTATATAAAATAAATACAAAGTAGAACTTGTTTATCTATTTTAGTTATTATAATATATATATATTTGGAACCAGATAAAGTAACCATCTTGGTAAATTGAGCACCTGAATAAAATTACCATTTTTTATAATAGGGAAGTGGTAGGGGCTTAGTCATGTCTATAGTGGCAATTACAGTCCAGTTCCAAGGATTGTCACTTTAGACAGGTTCCACTGTATTTTTTTAAAAGATTTTTTAGCAACTTCAATTGCATTTTTCAGACGTATTACCCTTACATCCAATAAATTTAATATGCAGAACTCGATGATGGTTGGGGAACCCACACACACACACACACACACACACCGGGCATGGGAAGGAGATGCTTGAAATTTTTAGGAATGAGCCTAGAAATATGCTTGAATGTTTGCCAACAATTCTCCTGAACACCCTGATAATCTTTCCTCTCCTACCCAATTCCCCCTTCATACAATTTACAATACAAACCTTGATATATGCTAATGTTATAGCATTTGTAGTTGCAACAAACTGAAAAAAAAAAAAAAAAACCATCAGAGGAACATCAAATTTATTTGGGTTTATAGTGTTGTAATTCTGTCTATATTCTGTAATGCTGCTGTCAATTATTTTATACTTGTGAGTCCCTGGGTGCCCCGTGCCTTGCCCCAGTTGACCCTTCATCCTGGCTTCAGGCCTGACTTGTGGCACTCTTTATACTATGAGATCGACACTTGTATTCCTTGTTTAACTGCAAGTGACCAACATGGTGAGCTTAAAGCCATTCCCTTTAAGATACTAGCTCTGCGGTAGTTTAGTGTGGTAACGCGTTCACCTAGTGCATCTTTAATCTGAGTTCGATTCCCAACAGTGTAAAGAATTCTTACAGAGATC
>QLNU02015359.1:61246820-61268097 GCA_006491805.2 Dysdera silvatica | reverse complement strand
GTTGATAAAAATCGTTTAAATAAGAGTCAAACATAAAATAATTCCTCGCCTAGTGCTATGGGACGAAAATAGGGCATAGCCTTGAGGGAAGTTCCCTAGGTACTCAACCATGGCGAATTATAACATAATCCACGGCTCGCATTCCAAGCACGCTGGTTCATGGGAGGTGGCATGCACCCCTGTGACATAAGAAGTCAGGCCTAGTTTTGAAAATGTGAGTATTCAGGCTGTAATGTGATCGTTAACAAAACAGCGATTGTCAAACTTCTGTCTAGTTACTTGTTGTCCCGTTTTGGATACCCACTAGTTGCTTGAGAAGCAACTGATGAGAGAAAAGAAATTGATCGCTGATTATTCACAGCTGCGAAAACAGAGCGAAAATAAGTTCTTTAGGACTACGGAAATAGAAATTACCGCCAGTGTAGAAGATCACGGATTGCAAGAAGATCCCGACTATGAATATGAGTCCCCTGCAAAAAAAATGTAAAGAAATTGAGAACCCTTCCCAACAAACGATGAAAAAAAGCAGTGGAGGCATATGATAAGGCAAAGAGGGACAAGTTGAAAGGGGTGAGGAGGCGCTGTCGAAAAGTAAGGACCAAAAACGTTATTAGGCGATTGAAAAAATATTTAGTGATCGGTGAGACTACATTCCAGAAAGAAGAATCAATTCTCAATCATGTCTGTTCTTAATTTTTACATCACCATCATGATGTCAGCCCATGACAGAGACCTCGGGATGTGGACAATACAGAAAGCCGTTGAGGTAAGTTTAGGAAATTTCGATGCGTTCGATAGATATATAGCTTATTTCAAACATCAGCACAAAATCAGAAGCCATAAAATTACTGACATTGTTACCAGAAAGGATATATACACGAGGTGTCTCTCCTTTCTGTGGTAAACAGGTCAGTGTCATTTAAAAAACAAAGTGGAATGAAGACAGCCTTTGCTTTATCCTAAATACCAAATAGAGGGAGCATGAGTACTTGTCAAAGTGAACCCTCAATTTCCAGGGGTTGAAGGATGTAACTGCTTCAATAAAAAAGTAAAGCCAAAAACACCACTCATATATAATTCAATTGACTGTTGGCTCCTGTTGGAAAGTTAATTGGGTCGATGTTTATTATCACCTAGAAAGCCCATGGAAAATTTAGACCTTAGGTCATCAAACGGCTGGAAAAGATGCCATACTGCAATATTGTCACAATGTGTTCTAATTCCGGGAAGAGCACCAAAGAGTTGACTGGAGAATACTTTAAAATATTGAAGAAAAAACATTTCCGATGAACAATCCCCCTTAATCCTTGATAAATGGACAGGCCAAACAGCCCTGAAGTCACTAATAAATTGGGAGAAAATGTCCAGGTCATGTTCCTTCCTCCCAACACAACAAAATACCTCTAGTCTCTCGATGTGCAGACCTTTCGTGATTACAGGCACCTTGTCAAGCGCATGCTCGAATATTTCTCCACACATCAAGCTATGTGTGCTGAAGTGGACTTGACAACAAGAGAAGGCATCATTAAAAAACCATCACCTATTTCACAACCAAATGTCCACACCTGTATTTGATGACATGCGTAGGCATTCTTTCCAAGGCTCTCTGCTTCCAATAAGCATTCCTTCCTTCAGTGTGCTTCACAATAAATGAAAAGATTTACAGCAAGTGCGGCAAACAGCCGTTTTTAAAATGTGCCTGGTGACAAAAATTCCTGTGCTTCACACATTTTTATATAGAATGTCACTATCATCAGTAAGTGGTATAAATAATCGACTCAGCATTAAATATGCATATTCTATGTGTATTATTTGTGTACGTAAATAGTGATTATCACCGATCAGAGACGGACCTAGGTCCGCGCAAAGAGCGCATCCAACGGGTTGTCCGAGGGTGCGAATCCTTGCCTATTCAGAGGCGCGAGTCCTATTGGCATTTTTGCTCAACATACCAAGACCTTTCTAACGTTATCACATTTGTCAAAATTGGTGGAGAGGCACCTCTCGCAGTTCCCTAGCCAGACTATAAACATCTCCATTAGATCTACGCATCACACGTGAGTTGCAAAACATTCAACCAGTTTTAAAGCCTGAAAAAGTCAAAGCAAAAAAAAAAAATAAATAAATAAAATAAAATAAAATTGGCATTGTCGGCCAAAACTATCGTAAATTTCGACGTGAAATATAAAATACTCATACCATCGAAAAGCGTCTCAGCAACTATGCGGGAATATAAAATTATCAGTGGCTGAGAGAGACACAAGGCACGCAAAAATGTGATTGCGATGCCATCGGCCGCGAATGCGTCGCTATAGACATCGGCTCACCCTTGCGTATGTGCAATACGTGAGGAACGTGGCTTCACGTTCAGCTGCCAATTTGGACGTCTGCGAAAATTTCCAATTGTTATAGCCCATGATCCCGAGCAAGTACGATGCTGTTTTTGGTCTCAAACGTTGGATCTCTATTAGATTTACGCGTTGCACGTGTATTCCAAAACATTGTGCCAGTTTTAAAGAGTTGAAACATTCAAAAAATTTCACAATATCGGCCAAATTCGTACAAATGCACAGTACATAGAAGATGCACAGTATTAGAACTGCGGGAGTGGGGGGTACGGGAACCGTTTTACATCTTTACCTTAGATACAAAAACATTTCAGCCTTGTCCTATCCAGTAGCGTACAAATCAAAAATTATGAGGGGCTCAAATGACTTTAAAGATGATTATGCGATGGAATAGAGAAAAAGCAATGTGTATCGATATCTAATGTGGCTTGAGCGCCCCCCTTTCCAACGCCTCTGATCCTGCCTATGACTTACTTTTTGTTCAGCCTCTATTCCGGATTAGCCACACCCTCTTACAAACTGGTAATACCCTGTGAAGGGTAATAATATCTTACATCCTCATATACGGAGAAAAATGCGTTTGTTCTTGTTCTCATTCGTCTAGTAGGTCAAGACACCGCAGGCTCAACGCGGGGACCCTGGTTCGAATCCAGGATGAGGACGGCGCCTCTTTTTCTCCAAAAACAAAAAAGCTCTAGTTTGAGCTAAATATACGTGGGTGGCAAAAATTATTGTATAATAGTAATACTGAGTTCGTTATTACGGTTTACACTCCCAAAAATTTATAAACAAGTCAAGTCAAGAGGCGTTTTGACATCCAAAACAAAAGTCGGTGTGAAGTCGAACGAGGTTTCTTTTTTATTATTGGTAACTAAACTTTATTAGTTAAAATTTTACTTAAAACACCTATTTAATTTTTCTTAGTTATGCATACTGCTTTATGATTGTTGTTTTCATGTATTAAGTGAGCTGTTTGCTTTAACATGTGCCTTAGCGTATAATAACTTTTACATATTTAGTCGTGTTCGTACTCTTTTACTCCTTTGGATAGTGTACATACAGTCAAGCCTTGATAAGACGAACACCAAGGGGAACAGAAAATCTGTATTAACAGTAATTCGTATTATCCGTAAGGAAGGTGGGAATTGTTTGTTTGTTTGTGGTTTTACGGCTCAAAGACTACAGTGGTCATGCTGCGCCGGGACCTACTGTTTTCCGAGGAATCCGAACCTCTTAAGGCCTAGGGAACCAAACCCCGGACTACAGTGAGCAGTGCGATCTTTATGAGATCTCTGAGTAAGCGTTCTTTTTGCACTGCTGGGAGTCGAACCCGGATTAGCCGCGCAATAGGAGAACGCGTTACCACACTGCGCCACCGCAGGGTTGGGATAAATAATTAATTCTTTGGGTAGTTGGAAATTCATGCAATTTCAATTGCCAACTTGGCAAAAAATTATGTTTTCTCGGGGTAAAAAGAATCACTGGAATGGCCCAGGCTGCCGTTTGTTATTGACCTTGGCTACGTTTAATGGACGATCCCTTGCTTCTGAAGCAAAACTTCAGGAATTGGAAGAGGAACTAGACAAGATCAAATGGGACATTGTAGGACTCAGTGAAGTTAGAAGAAAAGGTGAAGAGTTGGTGGAACTTAAAAGTGGACATTTGTTTTATTATAGAGGAACGGAAACTGGAAGAACAAGTGGTGTTGGCTTCTTAATCAACAAAAGAATTAAAGACTGTCTTCTGGAAGTTGAAAGTACATCAGATCGAGCAGCGAGGCTCGTTGTTCAACTAACCCAGCGATACCAACTTCAAATAGTACAGGTATATGCACCAACATCAAGCCATACCGACGAAGAGGTTGAAGAATTTTATGAAGAAATCAAAGAGTTACACACCAAAGGGAAACAACATATCAAGCTCATCATGGGGGATTTCAATGCAAGAATTGGACAACAGGAACAAGGAGAGACATCGGTTGGTAAATACGGATATGGGGAAAGGAATGAACGTGGCGATCAACTCATCGAATTTGCAGAAGCTGAAAACCTTAGCATCATGAATTCATTTTTTAAGAAGAAACCGCAAAGAAAATGGACATGGAAACACCCAAATGGGGGAACTAGTGAAATTGACTATATCCTGGCAAACAAGAAATCAATTATTGAAGATTGCAGTGTACTGAACAGATTTAATACTGGAAGTGATCATCGAATGGTGAGATGTAAAATGCACTTAAATACTAAATTAGAACGACAGAAGCTCATTAGGAAACAAGTAAGTAAGAGGGTGGATTTAAAGAAATTAAAAGAAAATACCGAGGCATTCAAGTTGGAATTAAAAAATCGCTTTTCTGCACTGGAAGGACTTATTGATGAAAGTGATATCTCAGAAGCAAATGAAAACATTGTTAAGACAATAGTTGAAACTGCTGGGGAAATTGGTGGTGTAACCTGTAAAAAGCACAATAGCAAATTATCTGAGAAGACGAAACAGCTCATGAAAAGGCGAAGAGATATGAAGGTGGACAATCGAAATACCAGTTCCAGGATTGAGTACATAGAACTTTGTAAAACTCTGCGCAAAAGCATGAAAGAAGACATAAGAAAATTCAACTGTGAGTTAGTAAGGAAGGCCATTGAAAATAACAAGAGCCTTAGGGTTGTTAAAGGAAGTTTATCTGTTGGGAAGAAACACATCATTGCATTAAAAGGAGAGGATGGCACCGTAACAAGAAATAGGGAAGAAATACTTAGAAGAGTTGAAGAATTCTACAAAAAACTATATGAAAGTAACAGTGGATTAAACGAAGACACTGAAATAGTCGAAGGAACAGCTCCTAAAATCTTAAAAGAAGAAGTTTCATTTGCAATAAAAAATATGAAGAAAGGAAGAGCCCCTGGTGATGATGGTATTACATTAGATATCCTAAAAGAAGCTGGAGAATATGTAGAAGACATACTTGCAAAATTCTTTACCAAATGTCTTAACAGCGGTAACATACCAAACCAATGGGATTCTGCAACAGTAATTCTTTTGCATAAAAAAGGTGATAAAGAGGATTTGAAAAATTACCGACCAATTAGCTTGTTACCTGCTATTTATAAAATCTTCACAAAAGTGCTAACACATCGCCTGCAGAAAAAATTAGATGCAGCTCAACCAAGAGAACAAGCTGGATTTCGAAGTGGATTCAGTACAGTGGACCATATTCAAGTATTAAGAGAATTAATTGAAAGAACACATGAATATGAACTTCCATTGTGTGTTGCATTTATTGACTATGAGAAGGCCTTTGACTCTATTAAAACATCAGCAGTCATCAACTCTTTAAGATCAACAGACATTGAGGATGTGTACATTGACATGGTGAAACGTGTGTATAAAAATGCAAGTGCAAAATTTCGGTTACATAAAGATACCGAAGCTATCAAAATTGGTAAAGGTGTGAGGCAGGGAGATACCATTTCTCCAAAACTTTTTACTTCAGCTTTACAGATGATTTTTCAGCAGATAAATTGGAATAACAAGGGAATAAAAATAAATGGTGAATATTTAAATCATTTGCGGTTTGCTGATGACATTGTTATTTTTTCAACGAACCCATCAGAACTCCAAGACATGGTACAGGAGCTCTCAACTAGAAGTAAAGAAGTTGGACTCAAGATGAACCTACAAAAAACTAAGATCATGTTCAATAATTTCGTAGAGGAAACAAAAATACAAGTTGACAACATTGAGCTAGAAATTGCTGATTCATATATTTACCTTGGCCAGCTGATTTCAATGGATGGCAACATTATGAAAGAACTCAACAGACGTATTAAACTTGGCTGGAGTGCATTTGGAAGAAACAGTTTTATCCTGAAGGGGAAATTGCCTTTGTGTCTAAAAAGAAAGGTCTTCAACCAGTGTGTATTGCCAGTCCTCTCTTATGGATCAGAGACATGGAGTCTAACAGTTGGAGCAATACGAAAGTTACAGACAACGCAAAGGAGCATGGAGAGGTGCATGCTTGGAATAACTAGGAGAGATCGAAAAAGAAACACTTGGGTGAGAGAGCAAACTAGAGTAGAGGACATCATTGTTAAAGTAAAAGGGCTGAAATGGCGATGGGCTGGGCATATTGCAAGAAGAACTGATCAACGATGGACAACAGAAATTCTGAACTGGATTCCAAGAGACCACCGAAGACCTAGAAAACGTCCTCAAACTAGATGGGTGGATGAAATAAGAAAACAGGTTGGGGTGACGTGGAAGCGAATTGCTCAGGATAGACTTGTGTGGAAAGCATTTGGAGAGACCTTCATCCAGCAGTGGATAGATAATGGTTGAATAGATTTTATATTACTACAAATTTTACAATTGACAGAGAATTCTTTTAATATATGGTATATACTTTTTTTTTTTCATAGCTTGGTATGTCACTAAGTTTTTTTTTTAATTGAATTGTTTATCTGTATCTTTGTATTGTTAGATGCCAGTGGCAACATTTGTATGATACAGTAGAAACACAGCAAAGCTTTTGAATATTCAGCTGGTAGTGGCAACACCGTGGAGTGAAAAAAGAAGAAGAAGAGAATTTTTGTCAGCTGTTGACCAGCAACAAAGATTTCGGTCGGAAAGTAAAATTCTAAAACTACTGGTGTACGTTCTTAGCTTATATGACATGAATGTGTGTTGAACTTTTGGTCATATTTTTTTTATAGAGTGAAGGCATTCAAGTAATTAACTTTAACTTGTTGATAAACTCCCATTATGTAGAATATCATAAAGGCTTCTGTTACTGTGGATGAGCACATTTATAATTGGAAGGCCAGCATTGGATGACACATTTTCTTGTAGAGTCAGTGAAATCGATGTTTTATCACTATTTGGACAAAATAGACACTATTATGACAAATGAAAATAGTGAATAAGCTGAGTGGAAAGTTTATGCAGTGACATTTTGAACCTCGTCTCTGGTAAGCATTTCTCATTTTAAAGTTTAACATATAGAAACAATTAATTTTCTCTATTCTGTGGTTGAGCAAATAATTAAACCATACGAGTGAAAAAAGATTTTGACACTATGGAAAAATGTACTTATACCAAGTGCCAGCCTGTGACGACATTTAAGAGAAGGTGCATGCAGATCCGACATGATAGTAAATATGATACCGGACGAAACCAGATTTTGACACTCCCGTCCGTATTTTTTTAATGAATAGTCTGTTTTACTTCATATACAGTTGGTCCTGCTTAAAATAATATTGACTGTTCCAGAAACAGTATTCGATTAAGCAGGGTATTCTATTATGCGGGGAAATAAATACACAGCTACATATGCTCAACTTTAAATTCCCTAGTGCACTAATGACGACTGCACACATAATAAATGCAATACATAAACGGAAAGTAGAAAATCATGCAACTGGTCAATATTTGAGACTTTATTTCTAATGTTTTGATTACTATATCAGTTAATCATTACCAAGAGGAAAAACATATGTGGTAAAATGGCAAAAAAAAACCCAAAAACAAACCCAATATATGAAAAGAATGTTTTTATCATGTTCTTTGCAGTTTGGTGACATGTGAAAATATATTGATGAAAAAAGTGCATGGAAAGTTCTAAGTACTGGATGAGGAAGACGAAAAGGAAAAATTGCTTAAAGACGTTTTTGATCGAGCTGGTAGTATTCTGTGGGAATGGGTTTAGATGTATTTAAGGGGTGAACTTGTGAGGGGAATTCCCAGGTTTCTAAGAAAGGTTTGATTGTAAGGTTTGGAATATTTCGGTGTAAAACTTCCGTATTATTCCAGCATGAAGCGTGTTTCTCTTTTAAGGCGGTCTAGGAAAAACGTAAATAGTTAAGATTATTCTGCTTTATGTTTTTTCACATGTCACCAGCTTGTGAAGAATGTGCTAAAAATAATCTTTTAGTATATATATATATTTTTTTTTTTGTTATTTTATGACATTCATTTGTCCTCTTGATAATGGTTAACTGATGTAGTAACCGAAATATTAGGAATAAAGTCTCAAATTTTGACGTATACGTATGACCAGTTGCACTATTTCCTTCTTTCCGTTTATTTGGTCCCTGCTTCCAGACATCCCCCACCCCTATCTTCTCTCTTGTAGCTAATGTGTCGACTACAAAAATCTAAATAAGACACCCTATTTTTAGCAGTAACACTCCAGCCATCCGAACTTTGCTTAACTGAAGTGGCCTGTATAATTTGTTAATTATTTAAATATGGACACAAAAATTTAAAAAGTGGACACATGTTTCGTGTTTTTTGGCAATAGCTTTGATACAGTAGAACCGTTCATAATGATCCTTGATTATTCGAACTTCGCTTAAACGAAATGACCTTTGTAACGGTACAGCACACCCCGTCCCAGCGGAACATTAAACAGACCCCTCTTAGGAATTTCAAAAGGAAGTGGGGATGCAGGAATAGCGGGATATCTTCAGTGTGAGAAAGGGGAGATGTGAGATAGCAGGTCGTGAAGATACACACCTGTCGCTCTGGTCCCATCATCAGACCCTGTCTGTTCTGGTATAAGCGGAAGCTGTACCGAATGTGTGTGATTCCATCCCTGATTCGTGGGACATAATACCTGATTTCATTATTGCATATATATAGTATGAATGAAGTAGTTGATTAATCACGGTAGTATCCATGTTCCATGTCCGTTCTTTCTCCATGCGGTGCATAAACCACCTCACACTATGGATACCAAAGGATAACCTACGTCTCCTCACACGCCGTAGATACGAAGTGGTGCCTATAGGCACCTGGTGGCAACAAATACTTATCCAAACGCCAATGCTCCGAAGGTAGTGGGATTAACACCTTTCCAGACGTACTACAACCTGCTATACTAGAAGGTCATTTTGGTTAGGTGAAGTTCAGGTGAACCAGGTTCTTTATAAACAATTTCCTGTATAAGAATTTTGATCAAAAGCATTAAAGCGTCCACTAAAAACAATAAGTAAAAGCAAAGCAGGTCGTTTGAAGCTGAATTTCGATGATCAGGGTTCTACTGTTGAAACATTAGGTGCATTATATACATTTTTATAGTCTACTCATTATCTATACTGGGGTGAAACTGCCGGGGAGAAATGCTGGGAGACACTTTTCCGTAAATGTCTGAAGGAATTTGATGTCGGCGGACTGCCCATTTCTAAATACCGAAATTCGACCTTTGGTACCAGCAGCTTCCATCGCCTTTTAATGATTTGTATATTTTAACAGTTGCATTTAGAAAACGAGAAAGGTTTTAAAGGGGTCAGCTCACTGTTTCTGAAAGTCCATGAAAAGGGCGTAGGGTGAAACGCTTTGTGTAATTGTATTTTATAAAAATGAACTATTGTTGAACATACCAAAACAGCATTGCTTCTAACTAGGCACCTTTAAGCTGGATTGACCTAGTTGCCTTGGTATATAATCAATTTTATTGAATAACAATACTAAAGTGAGAGCAGACACGAAGCCGCCTTGTAAAATGGCACCCTGGGCTATTGCCCGTATCTTCCGCCGGCCCTGGATGTGTGAAACCAATTCACCAAAATCCAAAGTTACTGTAAACTTTTTTTCATATTTACTGAATGGGGTAAAAACTGGTTTCTTGGCGAGTATAGATCTTACATTAATGTGTTTTGATGAATTTGCTTCACTCAACTTTTCTTAAATCTCGCCATGGGCCACCACTGCTTAAATGTAAATAGTTATTGTATATGAGTATACTTCATTTTTTATATTTATAATATTTTCTTTAAGTATGCACTAGAACCATTTGTGTGATATTAAAAACCATGTGAAAAATAAAATGTCATCTAATATTGCATATATGGGCCATATTACCAAAATTTTCATGACACTCTTGCCAAAGAGCAATCCCATTCATTGCAAAACGTTTTCGCAAAATGGACGGGGTTTTTTTTTTTCAGAGGCCAATAATATAATGCAATTTTTTTAATGTACAATTTATGGATTTTTTTCAGGAAAGGGGGGTACATTTTTAGTCACAATCACCATGGGTAGTTCTAGCTGTATTTGAAAAATACCTTTTACTGGTAGAATTTTCTCAGACCTTCTGAAGGCTTGAGAATATTCCGCAGCTAAATATATTGTTAAAAAGAAGTACTGCTAAAAATATGGCTTAAATAATAATTTTTTGCATAAGTAACATAAAGAAATAATGAAAATATGTATAATTTATGCATTATACAGTGAAATCTTAATGCGACTTCACTTTCATCAGATCTCTGGTTAGTGTGGGCAAATTTTTTTCCTTCGTCTGAGGCATATATACATTCAATATTAAAGACTTCGCTTAATGTGTATGGCTCATCGAATAATGTGGACAAAAGTGTTTTGTGCAAAGAAAAAAATGCCCTTTTCAAGAAAAATTTCAGGAAAGACAGAGCATGATCTCCTCCCCCCTCCCACCATGTGATCACCTGTCTTTTCAAAAGCAAATATCCAAATTTGTAGAACAATGAAAAAAAAAAGATCACTCTCTCTATTAATGCAAAGGAAGATTATAGTTTTTTTAAATCAAAAATAACTAGTGTGAAGTGGATTTTTTTAATGGTATTAAGTAAAAATAAATGAGTTTCCATTATATGCATGTTTCCAGTTGCCACGACACCAGAAAAGCACTAAAACTGGCAAGAAAAAAAAATGGCTGCAGGAGTACAACTACAAAAAAACCAAACTACAGATATCCTGCAGTGATGCAGTATGGTAATGCATTTACCTAGTGCACTGTTAATTCAGGTTCGACTCCCAACGGTACAAAGAATGCTTACTCAAAGATCTCATAAAGATCACACTGCTCACCATAGTCCGGGGTTTTGTTCCCTAGGCCTTAAGAGGTTCAGATTCCTCGGGAAAATTGTAGGTCCAAGAGGTTCGGATTCCTCGGAAAACTGTAGGTCCCAGTGCAGCCTGACCATTTTAGTCCTTGAGCTGTAAAACCACAAATAAACAAACAAACCAAACTACATCAGGGGTGAGGAATTATGCTCATATACTCACCAATGGCGAGTAAATTTTCTGACGTGGTGGGTAAATTTCCTGGAATTTCAAATCTATTGGTGTCTCGCCTTTTTGGCTGGTAGTAAAATGTTCCTGGCTAGTAAAATTTTTCCAGAATTTCCCACCCTTGCTTGTTATAGTTTTGTAGGTAGTAAGGGCTTTAGTTTTCATGTGTGAGACATCCATGGAACATGAATAACTTTCTGGAATGCGAAATATCATCAACTTCCCAACATTATTTTTGCTTTGATCTGTGTACTAATCTTATTGCTTTCTTTCTTTCTGTTAGAACTAGTTGCGGTTCTAGTAACTAACTCGCTATTATTAAAGTCCATCTATTTTCTTCATGCAGTAGAATCTTTCTTAGTGGACACCCCACTTAGATACAGTCATTCTGTTTTTACAGTCGGATAAGAATTTCATGACAACTTCATTCACAATTCATTCCCTTTTTTAAGAACAAAATTTTCTGTTTTTTCAAAATTTTACTGAATATTTTATTAGTCAGCATTTTTTGTACGTGGACTTATAACCTACTATATAATTTAACTATTTTTATTAACAGTTAGTTTCGTGTGCGAACCTAGTTTTTTTTTCTTTTTTTTTAAATGATGTTTGATTGAAAAATAAGCATTGAATTTCCTAATTTTTTTGCATTTGTATTTTTATAAATGAAACATTTTTCTATAAGAATTTATATAAGTTAAGTCTCTGTTGTTTTTTTTAACTTTTTGTTTAGAAATGAATATATTCATGAAAATTAGTTATTTTGCTAATAGATGTTAGAGTTTATTATAATAGCATTCATTTCAGTATTTATATCTTTCGTATTTTAGGTGAGTGAGACCTAAGTTCACTGATGAAGGAAGTCTGTTAGCTGAAGCTGCTTGACCTTTAACTCCAAGCAATTATGAATGAGTCAAATCCATGCGATGACTTGGATGTTATCGTAAATATTCTGGATGAAGAGAATAATAAAGATAATGATATAGATGTAGTGGACATGAAAGTAAAATTTTACCTTCGATGTATAAAAATAGGCTGCTTCGAAAATTATCCACCTGATAAAAGTAATTCCATTCACATTATTTCGAATATGGATAGCTTATTTTTTATCGTTCGGGTGAATTCCTCAGGTAAATATATAAGTATTTACATTGCTGTTTAAATTATAATTATGATTTTAGAATTACTATTAAAAATGCAAGATTCTTTTTTACCAAAAAGAGTATTGTTTTTTCGTAGAAATATAAGGTTTACAGCAGGAAAATGCTATTAATTTGTAGATACATATATATATATATATATATATAAATTAGATAATATTAAAAGGCATGATATATAAAAACAACCAAATAATCCCAACAATAACTTTACAAATGAACAAACCACTATACAAAAAAAATAAAAAATTGAATAAAATATTGAAATTACATAGGGAGAATGTATGCCATTTTAGCAAATGCTGGCATTGCTAACAGAAATACTCCTATTTATTGCCTCGGGGGCAGATTCTCCCCTGGCGAAGTTCTGCTCCTTGTGCAATTCCAATGTTTTATTCAATTTTTTATCTTTGCATATTTGTTCTCAAATTGATTTTTGGCTATTTTTTTATACAGTCGTTAGTTGATGTGTAAAGTCGTTCTGTTGGGATTATTTGTTTTATGTGTACAGTGGTTTTTTTTTTAATATTACCTAATTTATAAATTTTCCTGTTGTATTATGCTGCAAATACATAAAAAATTTATTTATTTAAATCAACTATATATATATTAGGGTGTCCCCCCCCAAAAAAGAACGAAAGTTTTAAAATGTCAACTCTCATCCAAAAATTTTCTTTTACCAAAATATTAGCTATTGCAAAATTTCAGCTCATTTGTATAATATATTTAGGGGTCCCTCAATGATGTTATTTCCATGCCAGAACTGTTAATGAGCCACAAAACGGATAGGTTAGGTTATAAAACGCAAATAAAACTTTAATATATATTTTTTTTTTAACATAAAAACTGATTTTTGCAATTAATTTACATCTCAAAGTAACAGCCAATGTACTGTCAAATAAACTGCAACTGATTTGGGGGAAGTCCTGTCAATGAGAAAAGGGAAATTCCATTTGCAATGAGAGAAGGAGATTTCTCTTTGGCAATATTGGTTTTGATGATGTATCTTGTGAGACACTTAAAAATATATATATATATATATATATTTTTTTTATATTTTTTATTTGTATTCCAAAGATGTCTTTTTTTCTTAATAATAGTTCATACAAAATTTTGTTTTGACAACAGCCTCTTGGAATCATTTATTTTACTATTAACAGCAACAAGTATTAATGGAAGGTGCATTAGGAGAAGTTGATTTTCATTGTGAGCATGCAGTGACAGCAATACGTAACTGAACGAAGTAATGGCAAGATTCGGGTTACAGAAGGTCGAGAGTTCGTGTCCTACCAGACACAAAAAAACATTTTTCTTTACGAACGTTTCACCATCTAACCATGCTATAACATCGGTGTTGTTATTACTACGCCTAAAAAAAAGTTGATGAAATTGTTCCTTGATTTGTATAAATATTAAATGCATATTTGAATATCTAATTCTTACCTTACCTGTTTCCTCCGTTTTGGGAATTGAGGGGATTAAAATAGTGAAATTGAAAGGTGTAATTCACCTTGAAGTTGTTTTGGCGCATGACATTAGACTTTGAGTACAAAGCCACATAACTGTCCTCGGTCATACTATAGAACAGAATCCTTCAGCCTGCGGCCCATCGGCACAAGCTAAAATTTAAATTGTTTCACTCAAACATAACGCCTTTTGCTCTTTCTGAGTCTTAAATCTATGTACAGGGTGTTTATAATTAAAGTTCCACTTTGAAATGGCCATAAAATGAAAACTACTGGACCAAATGTTACCAAACTTGGTAATGGCTTACAAGAAGTCATGGGATTTTATTTTCCGCAAAAAATAAAATAAAAATAAATAAAAAAGAAAATAAAAATAAATAAAATAAATAAAGTAAAAAAATTATAAATAAAAGTTCAAAAATCACCACCACCGGGAATGGCACTGTAATCAATATTGTTAAACGAAATAAAAAAAATGAAGACATTGGTTTAAAACGTTTTTAATCGTTTCTAAAACGAAACTTTGTGGGGTTATGCAAATTGTTTATGGTGATAACATAAACAATTTGGCGGAATTGAAAGATGCGATACACCGACATGTCCGCAACATTCCTCCTGATATGCTAAGATCCTGATATGCTAAGATCCTGATATGCTAAGAACCTGATATGCTAAGAACCTGATATGCTGTTCAAACCGCAGTAATGCGATTTAACTTGCTTTCAGAAAATGGTGGACGCCACATTCAACATGCTTTGTAACACGTTTTAGAAACGATTAAAAACGTTTTAAAATGATGTCTTAATGTCTTATTTCGTTTAACAATATTGCATACAGTGCCATTTCCGCTGGTGGTGATTTTTTAACTTTTATTTCTATTTTTATTTTATTTATTTTTTATGTTTTTGCGGAAAATAAAATCCCATGACCTCCTGTAAGCTATTACCAAGTTTGATAACATTTGGTCTGGTAGTTTTCATTTTATGGCCATTTCAAAGTGGAACTTTAATTATAAAGACCCCGTATTTTGTTTTTTCACGTCCTCACATTTCGTAATAAATACCTTAAAACGCTGGAGAGGAGTAACACGCGGTCTACCCTCAATCGTCTGTACTTCTGTTTTCTGTCGTATATGGGCATTTGGGGTAGATTTATTGACTTGTAGTGCAGCAGTGTTTCCAAAGAAAAACTTGGGACTCGTTGAATTCTATTCTAGATATATCAATAAGAACATCTTCCGAACCATCCGAAATCATGCTCTGAGAATGTCAATATTCGAGAAGCACTTCTGCGAACAGTTCCTTTTAAGAATGAAGTTGGTAAAATCAAAAGTTAGGGCCAGAATAGAGAGTTGAAGTTTATCTTCAAAACACTTTTAGGGTTGCAGTATCAAAAATATAACCTGCTACTGATAGGGTTGTTAAAAATAATCAGCGCCAAAAATGTCACTAAAAGATCTGTTTTCGTTTTATGTATTAATGACTACAATTATTATAAATGCCTTTTGTTTACCTACTTATATTGTTATATATATATATATATATATATATATATATGCATTCAATCCCAGTGGCGGATCTGGAAAACATTTTCGGAGGGGAAGCAAATTGAATATAGAGACCTAATGGGGAAAAATGAAAACAAAGGCGAATCTTGGTGGGGGGATCGCCCGGGATTCGGCTTTGTTCAGTATTTATATTGCCGGTACAATAGTGCGGCCCGCGACCCAACAAGAATGAGCAAAACCGGCCCTCGGACTGAACACTGTTGAAAACCCCTGCCATATGGCTATAAACACCATACAGCTTTCCTGTTTTTATTGGAATAAATATCCCAGACTTACTAGGTTTTTCTCGAACATTTTCGGTAAAATTCCCTAGCCGATTACAAGTGACTGTTAACTGAATTTCTGTTACGAGGAAAACGGCGTCATGTCGTGAAAAATTTAGCTATTCAACGCAGAAGCAAGGCTGGATTATCCACAGGGCACATAGGGCCAGGGTCCTAGGGCCCCACAGAAAACAGGGCCCAGCACGCTAAAAAAATACTTGTGTATTTTAGAAGATTTCGTTTCCGAATTAGATCTATACTTCCGAACCATGAAAGTATTCAAAAACAACCATAGGCTTCTCATATTATAATGATTTATACGGAGAAAGAGCATCAATACGTGAAGCTAAAACTTTTATCTCCAGACTTCTGTGCAAATTTCGGGTTTTCTGTTGCTATCCATTGAATAGGATTTTACTGTTAAAGTGAAAGCTAATTCTGCAGACATTATTAAAAAATTTGCTGCAACCAAAGCTCTAAAAGTACAAGTTTGCGAGTAGACTGTTTATTTACTTACTGTATAAAATACCGGAATTAATAACATTTTAAAATTCTCAGTGCATTGTTGAGTCTTGTGGAGTGAGCTTTGTTCATGCAATACGGAGTGAAGGGGCTATGGCCCATCTTTTCCTAGTTCCACTATGGTCTAAATGCGGCCCTGCGCAGAAATTAAGATTTTTTCTGACTTTTACAGATTTTTTTTTTTATTTTATATAAATCGAAAATATACTTGGCAATTAAAGTAAATATAAGCAAAGGCGTTTTATGTTATATGGCATGTTTATAATATCTATAAGGAGTGTTTAAAAGAGTATGTATGCTGGAGTAACATTCCAGTGTTGCGTTTATAATATATGGCTACGTTTATACATCTATGGCTATGTTGTATATGTTTGTGTGTGTGTGTTTATGGCGTTTGTATATGTTTATAAGAAGGCAATATGTTAATTTCGTATAATATGCAATAAAACAAGTTTGGTTAATTTATCGAAATGACCAACAATATCGTTATCAATCGGTCAGCGATATGTATAATGCCGATGGTATGGCTTGATTAGATGGTGAAACGTTCGAAAGAAAATATATATTTCTGCCTTCGGTGGGACCTGAACCCACGACCTTCCACTTGCCGGGCGGAGGCTCTCCCTACTGAGCTACGAAGGACAATACATAATCTCTTTACGAACGTATATATATTGTTGCCATTGTTCGTAGCTCAGTGGGTAGAGCCTCCGCCCGGCAAGTGGAAGGTCGTGGGTTCAGGTCCCACCGAAGGCAGAAATATTTATTTTCTTTCGAACGTTTCACCATCTAATCACGCCATACCATCGGCGTTGGTATCACTACGCCAATAAACGTTGATTGATTGACATTGTTGTTTGATTTTACAGATTTGATAAGAAATACTCTTTTTCCCTGACAATTCCAAATTTTCCAATTGCGCGGGAAACCTGCTATAGTTCTTCCATTATTTCCTTTTCCCTGGACCTAACCTTCCGTCTATCAAACGACTTTTCAGACACTATAGTCTTCTTTCCATCAATTGATCGTCTTTAAATCTTGCACCTTGTAGTTTTCCAATTGAACCAATCGTTGGGTTTCTCGCATTCGGTTGGCTCTTCAGGCTGTAGGATTTTGCATTCAGTAAAATACTGTTTTCCTTAGTAGCTCATTTTCGTACTTCAGCAGATCTAAGATTCTGCACTTACTTAGCAATAGGCCCTTTTTCTCTAAAGTGTGGAAAATGAAGCTATTATTTTCTATTAATTTCACTACCGTATCTATTTTTTATGTCACATATATCAAACCATTTGATCATGGCCGTGCTCAGTGTAGTGTATAAGCTAAGGCTATCAATTTAAGAAATTCCACTTCTTGAAACAGGTTCATGTTCATTTCAAAAGCGCTTAAAAGTAAAGATTAGAACGAAAGCTTGATGAGATTATTGAACGTACATATATAATTGGGAGAAAGAAAAGATTATTTATTATAAACACGAGAAAATAAACTAGAAACCTGATAAAGTGAGCCTTATAAACCCAGGTTAATATTTTATCGCTACTTGGTAATAAACCTGGAAAACAAATTTAATGCTTTTCCAATAGTTATAAGCTCCGAGAAATTCGAAGGTCGACTTATGTGACGGGAAGTAATAAAACTGAAAGACTCAAAGGGCAGAAAAAGTGTTGTAATTCCTGATTAAAAAATTCTTAATACAAAGCAGGATTAATTAATTATAAGCGTTGTTAATTTCTGAAATCTCCAAGGATGTAATAATGTACATTACATAGAAATACATGTTGTATAATACGAGTAATTATAGAATGTACCATGGAAATGTCTACTATAAAGAAATATTTCCGCAAAAAAATTTTGTATGATAACTGATGCTATATGACATGTAAGATAAAGGAAGATATATATGTTATATGAAAATATATATATTATATGGAAATGTGTACTGTGATAGAGTATGTGTGTACACTATTATATATGATGTATGATAGTGCATTACATGTGTACATTACAAATATTAATCGCAAAAGTACAGATAATGCATGTAATACAGAACAGCATGTATGAAATAACATGTAATGATCATAATATATAGTACATGATTATGATGTAACATGTAATAATGACGATATATAACATATAATTACATAACGTATAATATTCTAATTATATATGGATGCATTGTTACATAAACCCCGTGGAGATATATGGCATAAAATTTAATTTTTTTTTAAATTACATATCGTAATTTTAATTCTTAATTAAAACTACGATGAAGATAAGCTTTAGTGCTTCATTTTCTTTAATTGAGAAATAGTTGTGTCTAGAATAAAAGAGACACTTTATTGTCTAGCGTGTAATGGCGTTTTTGGAATCCTGATTTTATTAATTTACATTTTTACGTAATTATGGCTCCGGAGATCCGAAAAATTAATTTTCCGCATTGTTCGGAAATTCAGATTTTATGATAAGAACAAGCATTGTAATTAACTTGTATTACCAAAGCAAATATGGAAAAAGGGTACAGTAATTAAGTAAGAAAATGAAATGGGATAAGAAATCAGGTAATTAAAAATTCAATAACTTATCTGATCAACATTGAGATCTGCAATAAATTATTCCAGATCGCAATATTAATATTTATAATAAGTCAATATCGAGTTAAATGATGATAGAATCAGTTTTCTCAAATCAATATGTCTACACAGGCCGGTATTTACACTTTGGCTCGCTAGGCTCGAGCCTAAGGGCGCCAAACTTTTTGAAGCGCCAACTTGGGGAAAACTATCAGACCTCAAAAACCGCCGCCGCACAGTGGGGCAAAATGTTCGAAAACCAGACGTTAAAAAAACGAAAAAAACCCCTCCAGTTTTGACATATTTTTTGTTTGTTTTCCACACTATAATCTGCCCCAAAATGTCTCCATCATTAAATTTGATTAAAAATTCCGACCGAAAATATTTTACGAAGTTCATACTTTGAGCAACTATAGTGATGTTCCATCTTTGACACATATGGTTTCAGGGAACTTTCATATTAAGACTAAACAACAATGTTAATGTTATTTTGTCGAAAAAGTAATCAAAAATAAATAATAATATAAGTTTCGATATTATTAAGGTAACAGTTTTTTCATATTAGCCGATTATGTGGTAACAGTAGATGCTACCAGCCAAGGAAAGAATTTGCGCCTGGAGTTCAACCACGAATTGGCATTACAGAAAATACTCATCAGTTATAGGCGCAAATCATTCTCTTGGCTTGACGGATAGCCGTTATTGGTGTAGTAGTACAGCTGTTGTCAGGTTAAAGAAGCAAGAATGTCCGATATGACGAACTAGATTTTAATATTATTAAGGTAACAGTTTTTTCATATTAGCCGATGATGTGGCAACAGTAGATGTTAAATTACTCGTAAAGAAAATCATTCTTTTCTTTGCGAGTAATTTAACATCTATTGTTGCCACATCATCGGCTAATGCGAAAAAGTGTTGCTTTAATAATATTATAATCTAGTTCGACATATAGGACATTCTTGCTTCTTTAACTTGTCGCTTTGGCAACGGTAGTCACAGTACTGCCACACCAATAGCGAACTTGTCCATGCAAAGTTATATATATATACTCGTAAGGGAGAGAGTGGTTGCGCCTGTAGCTTAGTAGGTAGAGCACCTGACCGGCAATCAGGAGGTCGTGGGTTCGGGTCCCACCAGGCGCCGGAAAATCATTCTTTTCTTTACGAGTAATTTAACATCTAATATAAGTTTTGATTGTTGTATTTTCACCTCCAGCAAGTTGAATGGGTGATGATTATTCAATTTTCACTTATCACTGTTTTAGAATAAAATATGCACCATAAAATTTGAGGGGTCAAATGGTGGAGAGATGAGGTGGTGAGGGTAAATGGGGGCGCCTATAGGTATTCTGCCTAGGGGAGCAAAATATGTAAATCCAGGCCTGTGTCTACATATAGCCAGAATCGGGGCTGTTTCTTGCGGGGATGCAAAAGTGCCCCTCATATCTGAGCGGCCCCCCGACCATTCATTATATTATCGAATCTTTAAATTAAAGACAGTATTAAGTAACGTGTTCATTTTACAAAAATGAAAATTCAAAAAATATTTCGTCCTTGCATGACAACTGCTTAAAACTATGGATATACAATTACGTCAAAAGTTGGTAAAATTTTTAAAAAATCATAAAGGAACAAATAAATGATGAAGAATTGTTGTTTGCACCAAAGGATTTCCAGAAAAATCTGATTTTTTTAGTCACAAAAAATATTTAGTTTAAAAGTCACCTGCAGATGGTGCAAGGTATTCAGCAGAAGCATGCAATGCAGGCTTGAAAGAAAAGACCTGGATGAATGTAGACTGTGCATTCGAATCCAACAGTACTGCATAATTTGCGAATGTCATCGTTGCCAGATCAAGCGTTGCTTATGAAGTTCTTCTACCTGAATGTTGAATTAGAAGCCACTGCGTTGCGAAAATTTCGTACAGTGAAACAACTGAAGACGAGAAATGGCCATATGTTCTGAATTGTTCACCTTAGTTCTGTTATACAAAGTTTTGGAGGTCATATTGAACAACTGTTGCAATAATAAATCGATGGAATGCACAGTTGTCCTGTCCATTGTCTTTTGGAGTTTTCAGCACCATTTGTAGGTGATTTTTTGAACTAAACATTTTTTGCTACTAAAAAAAGCCCGATTGTCGTAGAAAAATTTCAGTGCAAACCGTAATTCTTTATCATTATTTGTTCCTTTTTAATGATTTTTTAAAGTTTTTACGAACTTTTCGCGCACCCTGTAAAATAATTATTATATAATATATAATTAAATACAAAAGAAATATTTTATATATATATTAAATACTGAGAATTATTCGATGAAATGGTTCAACGAGTCCATCATACT
>QLNU02015359.1:61226238-61243109 GCA_006491805.2 Dysdera silvatica | reverse complement strand
ACTCAGAGATCTCATAAAAAGATCGCACTGCTCACTGTAGTCCGGGGTTTGGTTCCCTAGGCCATAAGAGGTTCGGATTCCTCGGAAAACAGTAGGTCCCGGCGCAGCATGACCATTGTAGTCTTTGAGCCGTAAAACCACAAAACAAACAAACAACCATTAAGCTAAGCAGCAAACTCTGAAATGACTTGCAGTAGGGTAATGCATAATGGTGGCTGCTATGTGAATAATCTGGATTTTATTCCTACTGGTATTCATCACTCACTTCTGTTGTTATTTTTTAAAAAAATATACAGATTGATGGTCTTTAATTTTCATGGCAAAAGAGGTGTTTGGATTCCTTAGACAGAGTGTCTACGCATCTGGAAAATATGGAAAAGTCAGGGAAGTTTTTCTGACTGGAAAAGTCAGGAAAATTGGAAATACAAAGGCCCAAGTCAGGAAAATTGGAAATTCATTGTTATAATAAATAACTTATTAAAATAATTTTCCTGAACCGTGCTTTTCATACCACATTACCTACTGGAAATTTTGAAAAACTTGTACTTTTGACTAAACTTCTTCCAAAAGTTACCATTTTGCACCAAAACTAATATAATTTATATAAAATTATTAAGCCCGTATATTTCTTCGGAGAAAATGTTTGCCAAATTTATAACGAATATTTTAAAAAAGTGTTTTTAGGTAAATTATCTTATTTGTAAAGTGATTTTGGTCATAACAATCTTCTTTCCCATATATATTTAGTCATACACACTTTAAATAGAATAAAAGATGAAGCATTAGCTTTGTGATTTTATTGGAATGAAAGTGTTGTAAATATTTAATTAGTGCAAGTTTTTAGTGTAAAGAAATACATTTTTTAATATAGTTTTTTGTATATTTGTAAATTCACTATAATTGAGTTATAAATGGCTTTGGATAGATTTTATGGTCTTGAAATTTGTTTTAATTATGCAATTTTAATGCATTGTGTGTTGTTTACTATAATTAGTGACTGGAAATCGATTAAGATTTGGTCTGGAAACCTGGAAAAGTCAGGGAAGTTTGAAACAGAATTTGAGTAGACTCCCTGCGTAGGGAACTGTAAAGCCTTTTGTCATAGCATGAATTTAACTGGATTTGTGCCGTAAAAATAAACTTGGAAACGGCTACTGTAATTCCGTTTTTAAGCTAAAAACTGCAGAAGGTTTTTTTTTTTGGTAGTAGTAGCCGTATGGCATTGTAGTAATGCATTTAGATACCATGCGAATAGTCCAGGTTTGATTCTAGCTGGTATCTACAACTTTTTTTTTTTTATACACATACGTGGATCCAAGGTCTTGGAGTTTTATTCCCGAGGTATAAGATGTTCAGATTTCTCGGAAAACTCTAGATTCTGAAACATTATGAAATGGTAGGTTACAATATGCAGTATAAATAAGACAGACACAAGAACAACGTTTTAGGCATAGGAGAAAAATTTAATCATATTAATTGCCGAACGTTTCGGACGGGCCTTAGCCATCTCTCGTCAGGATTATTAAAATTAAGTGTGAATTTAGCTGGCCTTGTGCCATTGAAAAACGGATGCCTTAATTCCATTTTTAAACCAAAATCGGTACATTTTTTGTAGCCAGAGGGTGGCACACAGGTATCACATAAGGAAAACTTTTTTTTCTGATTTTCCATATTGTGCAATTCGTTGTTTGATTCCCTGGGTAACAGAGGCTCCCTTAGGGAAAACTATAGATCCCAATGCAGCATGGCCATAGCTGTACCAGAAAACGTATTTTTTTAAAAGTTTGTTCGTTGATGATGGATTTGTGAAAACATGCTTTGCTTTCTTCTTTTAGCAAAACAACGAATCACCACTTGTTGTTAGAGGATCTACTTTGGATGGAGCTTTGTCCTTGGATCTTCACTGTGATCGGGTCACCATTGGGTCACGTGTAATTATGCCATTGGGTCGCATGCTTCATGTTAACCTGCGACTGACAAGCAATAGTTTTTCTTTGTCACTTTCGGAAAAAAAAAGTGGTATGCATGTCATTTTTTTTATCATTCTCTCTCCTTCCCTTCCGCCCTTCTTTTCAAATGTTTGGTTTACTTTTAAACTGTTAAAAACACTAACCTCAGGGTTTCCAGTAAGTCTGTTTTTTATGTAAAAGTCTGTGTTTGACCAGTCCAACAAGGATAAGAACAGCACTCTGTTTCTCCATATATAAGGATGTAAGATATTATTACCCTTATTCGATTTGCATGGTTTTATAGTCTGTGGTGGGATTGCTCCAGACAGGTTTTATGGGCATCTGGGCAGTTTAAAATATCCCCCCCCCCCAGCATTTACTAACCAGTTTTCAAGAGGCGACGCTGTCGTATTGTCAAGTTTATATATATATGGTATATACGGTGGGGGGACCCAAAAGAAACCGGATTTTTGTGCTAGAAAATTTATTCATGAACGTTTTTACAAAATTCCTTCAGTCACCTTCAAAGTACTCTCCGTTAGATGCGATGCACTTGTCAAGTCTTTTTTCCCACTGTTTGAAGCATGTCTGGAAGTCTTCAACTTTGATATCATCCAGTGCCCTTTGTGAAGCTGTTTTTACCACCTCCATATCATCGTAACGCTTCCCTTTTAACGTTTTTTTCATTCATGGGAAATGGAAAAAGTCGCCTGGGGCTAGGTCTTGGCGAATACGGAGGGTGGGGAACAACGGACCATCCCTGAGATGCCAAATGGTGGGTCACTCGTAAGGCCGTGTTGTGGAGGCGGTGTCGTTATGAATGAACCAGTCACCTGATCGCCAAAGTTCTGGGTGTTTCCTCTGCACATCCTCTCGCAAATGTCTTAAAACTGCTGGTTAACAGTCTGGCCTGGGGGTACAAATTCCCGATGCACAATTCCACGAACATCAAAAAAGACAATGAGCATCGTCTTCACATTCGACTTCACTTGCCTTGCTTTTTTTTGGTCTGGGAGAGTTGGGAGTCTTCCACTGACTTGACGCTTGCTTGGTTTCTGGGTCATACCCGTAACACCAACACTCATCACCTGTAATGACTTTGTTCAAAAAGTTTGGATCACTTGCAATCTCTGTTTTCAAGTCCTGGCACACATTCATGCACATGTTTTTTTGCTCCTTTGTGAGAAGGCGCGGAACCAATTTAGCGGAAACACGTCTCATGTGCAAATTCTCAGTCAAAATCCGCTGGCACAAGCTCCAACTCACGCCTGTCTCTGTTGAAATTTGGTCGATCGTGAAATGACGATCCTCGTTGATTTTTTGGCTGATTTTTTTTATGTTTTCCTCGTTTCGTGATGTTGCATGGCGTCCAGAACGAGGTTGGTCTTTAACACTCATCTCACCACGTTTAAAGCGCCCATACCAGTCGAAAACTTGTGTGCGACTCATAGCATCTTCCTGGAAAGCCTCTGTAAGCATTTGATGAGTCTCCGGTGCCGATTTTTTAAGCAGGAAACAAAATTTCACACACACTCTTTGTTCTTTAAAAGTTGCCATAACGACTTCGCAGGCGGAACATGCCAACAGTCAGAGAAACTCAACACTACGCTCACACGTTCACCTACACACTGATGCCATCTGCACAGTTGTTTCGTGAAGGGCTCTACTAACCTCATCTAGCGGGAGAACTCTGTACTACGTCTACGAATGGCAGCGCCCTCTCAGTCCGGTTTTTTTTTGGGGGGGTCCACCCTCGTATATATATAATATATAATAAAAAAATCTACTGAAATCTAATATAGTATAAATATTTAATAAATTTCAAAATTCCTTTTATTTAAATTATATATATATATATATATATATTTTTTTTTTTTTTTAATAGCCTCCTTTTACATATACATACAATACTTCGATGTTTAGTTTGGAATTGGTAAAAGATTTATTCTATTCTGAAAAGAAAATCTTAAGAGGATGTGTTTTTGTTTTTAATATATATAAATATAATATTCATATAACTTTAATGAAAGGAAAAATTAAAAAAAAAATTCATGCCAAGCCCTTGCATTTGTCTTCTTTAACCTCTACCTGTCCCTAACCGTAATCCAGAATTCAACATCTATCGCATTTGCTTCCGTGTTCGTATTTTCATGTTTATGGATTTTTTGAAGCAATACTTCTCTGTGTATGAAGAGCTGAGAGGACTGAACAGAGTTAAAAAATAATAGCAAAGAAACTAAGTCTTAGTGCCGATTAATTAGCCAAAGCTCATTTTAATTCCTTTAAAATGAAAGTGAATAAACATACACAGTCCTCACATTATTAGGAATATTTACATGTTATTTCAGATGGGAGTTGGGGGAGATAAATATATTGCTCTGTAACTCTTCATGTGCTTTACTTATAAAAAATCTGTTTGCAGGAAATTAAAGAGCACAGTTTTGCCTCCCCCCACGAAAATTCCTGGGGGGGGGGCACTGCCAGACAGGGTACATAAAGACAAAGCACACAGAGGGAATAAGAAGGTAAACTTCCCTGGGGGGATAATGTAAAACTGGCAATCACACTGTCCCCACAGCCTACGGCCACTCTGTTTTGCAGAGAAGCCACCTCATTCATGTAGGGTGGCATGGAGCTTTACTTTTCTTTGGATGCTATGCAATTGCCTTTTACTATAGACGCAGACATATGTTATTTTTTGCCTCCTTTTAAATGGATTATTAAATTTAAGTATTTGTATTTTCAATTTAATTTTCAGATGCTATATTGCGCATGATTTTTTATTCTTTTTTTTAATGTCAACGATTTATTTTTCAAAAAAGTGAAAATTTTAAATGACAACGAAATCAGAATTCCTAAAACAAGAATACATTCTGTAAATATTCATTGAACTTTATTCACAGAATATATACATTTGCATGCTTTTATTTGCCAACATATCAAATCTCAAATTTCTGTTTTATAATTTATCCTTTCCTCCCCACAAGAACTGTTTTCTTTTGAGAAAATCGTGTATTTCTTATGTATAATAATGGAAAAATTGGTTGAAACGCCCCCCCCCCAATATATGTGTATACATAGCCCAAGAACCCCCAGATTTTTTTTCTGGCTGCATCACTGTTTACGCTAATGCTGAGTCACAGCATAATTCTGGATGAAAGGCGTGGGAGGAGAAAAATGTATGGAAAGACTACCTAGAAATTTTAATAAAATCCTTGAAAAGACCTGGAATTTTTTTTACATAATGTGTATGAACCCTGTAAAAAAGTGTGGTAATGGTTTGGTGGCAGAAATATCATTTCGATATCTGTCAAATTTTCTGATATAAATGTAATCTTAAATATCATTTATTGTGGCTTGGTGTTCCACTTGACCTTTTTCACAGCATTCCATGTCAAGTCAAACAAAAAATTGGGATTTTCAATCCGACCATTTCAGATTTTTATGAAATGTAGCGCATTTGTTCCACTTGCAGCGAAATGAATAAATGCTGAATAATTAGTTAATAATAGCAATTTGTAATTAAAGGTAACAAATTATTGCTATAATTCGATTAAACAGATTTGATTACAAGGGAGAGTTCAAATATTACATAAGCACCTATAGGGGAGGGAGTTACTGTTGTGCTTATTTTCCTATGTTAGCCAATGTTAATTTTTGCTTACCAGGTGGTATAAAATGGCCAAAACATTGCTTACATGATACTTGAAATCTCCTCACACTGTAAAATTGTGTGGTAAATAATTAAAAAAAAAACAACATATAAATGCAAAATTTGGGGCCCTGGGGACAAGGCCCTACGTTAATCAGGCCCTGTTCAAGCTGCTACAAAACTATTTTTTACGGCTGTGAAAGAGCAATTTTTCCTGCTACAAAGGTGCTAAGAAAAGCAAATTTCAGTGTTCCACCACTAATTATTTGCTGTTCTCCTCTCCCTAGGTATTTGAGTGCCAAGCCCCCCTCTCTTCTTGACAGGTGACTAGTGAATAACTTTAATGACTAAACCCACATGGACAGCCATCTGTTAACTGACGTGAAAAATCTATATTTGTTTAGTTAAATTGTTAGTGAGTGGAAATAACAGATAACAAAGTTAAGATTTGCTTTCCCCTGTTCTCCAGAAAATTCTATTGAAATGTCCATCCTATTAATCCCCCACCTTCCATCTGAGAATGTTCTACTCATGCGAAATGGATAATTAAAAATAATGATAATAATAATAATGTAATGTGCACGCAAGGTCATTTTTGGTGTAAAAATGTAATTTCTAATTCTAATATTCAAGTAGTGCATGGCGGTCGCAGAATGGGATTCATGGATATTGTAGTAAATAAATGGAAGAGTAACATATAATTTTCTAAAAAAAATTAAAATAACAATAATGGCAGAAAACAAGTGCATTATATAATTTTTGAATGAAAATGGGTACATGCACAGTATGTTTAAATTCATTACTACGTATCTCATCGTGATCCCAGAATGAGATTCGCAGACATTGTAGAAAATAAATGGAAAAATAACATACATTTAAACAAAAAAAAAATAATTAAAATACCCTTTTTTGAGATATATAAAGTCAAAGGTCAAATGCATTGACCTTGAAAATAAAAATTTGAAATATATATTCATGTGGCATATCATAAGAAAGCCCACATTAAATACTTTCTAAAGATACTAATATTGAGTCTCTATATTAATTAGGACGAAAGTTATGAGAAAATTTTTCGTACAAGAAAGGCTAAAATTTGAGCTATAAACCCATTTTCAAAGTTATATATTTCAAAAACTAATAGCAATAGGGACTAATTATTGGGCATTTATTCATTTCTCTGCAAGTGGAACAAATGAGCCAAATTTTATAAAAATCTGAAATGGTCTGGTTGTGAGCTTGGGTGATTTGGCGTGGAATGACCCAGTGCTGAATCATCTGGAATAGTGTTAATGAATCAGCAATGAGTAAGCAGAAGTTTAATTGGATTTATACAAATTTTTTTTCCCCACACACGTTTAAGTAGTATAGTACATTGTATGTCGTAATTTAATGAGTTGTATGTTATTTTTAGTTAGAATTTAAACAGTTATTGAGGTTGCATTATAAATTTTTAGATTCTGTTTTAAGTAAAATAGACACCGTTTACTTCATTTTTGAGTATACTTCTTGCTTATTAGATTTTTTTTTTTTTAAGAAAGGGCTGAAGTAGTATAAAGTATATATTTTTTTAATTGCTCTCTCTCTCTCTTTGAAAAAAAGGCTAATATGTTTTTTGTTTTGTTTTTTTTAATCTGAATAAATGTACTCCAGAAGCCCTATTTAAATTTCAAAAGACATTTATTTAAAAGAAACAAAACAAAAAGGACTTTAAAAAATGGTCCTCATTTTTGTAGTTTGTTGCAGATAGTCTGCTGAAAGCCCTTTGGTCCTTTTCGAAAATATTTTTTTTTGGGGGGGGGGGGGTGAGAAAAATGTTACTTTGAATATGCAAACTTTATTTGTAAGAAAATTTATTTTAAAACATTCCTTTTGTATGAAAAGTACTTACGTTAAACGACACCTCCACTTCCATTAAAATTAATTTTTTTAATGTAAATATAGACAGATCAAGTAAAACAAAATAGTATGTACTCAAAGGTGGGTAGGTAATAGAATGTTTACATCTGTAATTCTTGTAGGAAGGGAAGAGCTGAAATGATTTATACATAATAATATTTACTAATTGTAAATATAGTGGAGGTATAAGTTCAGTGTTTGGATATGGATATTAATTCCTTGCATGAATTTGACTTTCTGAATTCGTATGTGCATGATTAAATATTTGTATGTGTTATTATTCGAACTGCATGCATGTGGATAACTACAAATCTGTTATTAGTATTTGAAATCACATGTATTCATTTTCTCCCCCCCCCCCCTTTCCCTATTTAGTTTCTGTGGTTTGGAAATTCTATGATGTACTGAATCTTGCGGGCCACTTCGCCGAACAGTCAACCATCTTCATGTATAGCACTCGGGAATGTGCCAGAAACATAAGATTTCAGTTATGTGCTATAAAAGGAGGCCGCATTCAACCACCTTCTGCTAAAGAATGTAAGATTTTTTCCCCAAGATTTTAAATGCTTTGCTCACATCTGTTCTTAAGATCTGTATATGTTTTTGTGTATATTGGTTTTGCACTAGCTATATATGAGTCGAGTAAATGTGGTTGTTGATCCCGCGATGGTGCTGTGGTAATTCATTCATCTAGTGATCGTTAACCCAGATTAGACTCATAGTGATGCCAGAATAAAAGTTTGTAATTTGTTCACTGTGGCCCCGGGTGTTCGGTTTCTAGACCTTAAGAGGTTTGGATTTCTCCGAAAACTGTAGATCGCTACACAGCATGACCTTCGCTGACCTTATGCTGTCAAGCAAACAAAATTTAGCTATTCATAAGCATACTGTTGCACTTAGTGACAATGTTGGGTTGCCATATGCCTTTCGTTGCAGTTTTGTATAACGATTTATTGTTAGGCATTAGCCATATAATAAGGGATCCCCCCCTAAAGAACCATATTCAGAGCTTAAAAAACGTATTAACGAATTGTACACACAATCGGAAAATGTGTGCTTTATAACTTTTGCTTGTTAACTTTATTGCAGGATCTTACCCTCGGTGATAAAAGAATCCCTCGGCAGATGAAAGAATTATCAACTGGTAGATTGACTGAGTCAATTTTGAGTAGTTTATGATTATGTCGTTTACCCATCCAAACTCAACAAATATTGTCAGTAGGCAGTAGTGACTTTGGTCAGTTAACTCAAATCACTGATAAAATAAATGAAATATCTGGTATGCATTCCGTAATAGAGGAAGTATCAAATAATGTAATGTTAACAGATTTACAAATTCAAGTAGTAGAATTAACAGAATAAGTTAAATGTTTGTCTCGACTAGTTGAAAGAGATAAGGACCCTACAACTGCTTTAGGTGACCCTACCACCTCGCAAGACCATTTCGATTCAAGATGATCTGTTTCACGTGAATGTCTTAATAGTAGAAAAAAGCCGTTAGTAAGAAATAATAAAGAAAAGGGTTATTGTTGGTATCATGCAAATTTTGAACGTAAAGCAAACAAATGCACACCTCCTTGCACTTGGACGGGAAATTAGTAAATTCCCCTGATTATACGGTGTCAGGTGTAATGGGGAAAAATAACTGTTTGTTTATCAGTAATAGAAAATCTGGTAATCAGTTTTTAGTTGAAAGCGGTGCTTCCATTTCAGTATTTCCCAAGAGTTATGTTAAAGGGGTGCGTTATAAAAAAGACATGTTTATATGCTGCTAATGGTTAAAAAATAGATACATATAGAACAATTTATTTTGAATTGGATTTTGGTTTATGTAAAATTTTTAAACGGACTTTCATGGTTGCAGACATTTCATCTCCAATTATTGGAGTGGATTTTCTGGAAATGTATAATTTGTTATTGACGTACGAAATAGATGTTTGATTGATAAAGCTACGTCATTAACTACAAAAGGTGAAATTGTGAATATTCCTTTGTTACGTTTAATAACTGTGTCCCCTGAATATCATAAGTTGTTACTAAGTTTCCTAATAGTACAAATCCTGCTTTGGTTGGTACTAAGTTGAAACACAAAACCATATACTGTATTCCTACATGTGGACCTCCAGTTTTTGCAAAAGCTAGGCGTTTGACTCCTGAAAAATTGGAATTTTTAAAAAAGGATTTTAAAACTGTATTGAGTCAAAGTATAATTAAAGCTTCAAAAAGTCGGTCAAGTCCGATGCATATGATGCCAAAAGAAGATGGTACATGGTGCATTTGTGGAGACTATCGGAGGTTGAATGCAAAACCTGATAGGTACCCTATACCACACATACAAGATTTTGCACTGAGTTTAGCAGGCAAGAAAATATTTAGTAAACTTGATTTAGTCAGAGCATCTAACCAATTGCCAAAGACGATATGGTTAAAACGGCAATAATTACCCCAATAGGATTGTATGAATATACACGGATGGTTTTGGGATTACGATGTAGTGCCCAAACATTTCAGTGCATGGTTGACGAAGTTTTTCGCGATATTGCGAATTGCTACGTCTATATTGACCGCTTATTGATTGCGTCTGAAAATGAGCAAAAGCATAAGGAAGATCTAATTAGAGTTTTTGAGTGTATAAATGAATATGGCCTTGTTTTAAACGTCAATAAATGTGTTTTTGGACAAGAACGATTGCCATTTTAGGGTTGTGAGGTTACAGGAGAAGGAATATTTCCCCTAAACGATAAAGTAGAAACTTTGTTGAATTATCCTCAACCTAAAACCGTAACGGAATTGCAGCATTATTTAGCTATGCTCAATTACTATCATGGATTTTTTCAAAATTTAGCCAAAATTCAAGCACCGTTGCATTCCATGGTAGGTAGTAAAAAAAAAAGAAAGACAACAGTTTGTTAAAATGCGAATGGAATTGTAGAGCGTTTTCATCGCCAGTTAAAAACGTCAAATGTTATGACAGTAATAAATGGATGGACCTATTGCCAACAGTATTGTTGGGTATATGTGCTGCGATGAGGGAAGGCCTTGCTTCTTCAGCAGCACAAATGGTATATGGCCAAACATTACACTTGCCAGGAGAAATGTTTAGGTCAACTGTAGAGCATATTTTGCAAGAACAGTTTGTTACGCGATTAAAAGAAGGCATTCGAAAGTTACAACCAGTCCCAACATTGAGAGCTTCAAAACAAAATATTTTTGTTCATAAAGATTTATTTAAAGCTACTCGTGTTTTTTTCTAAGGCAAGATAAACCTTTACAACAGCCATATATAGGACCGTGTAAAGTAATTAAAACATTTAAGCAATTATTTAAAATATGATATAATGGGAAAATATCTATTGTTTGTATAGATAGATTAAAACCAGCATACATATTTGTTGAAAATTCAAATGATGAAAAATGTAATGTTAAATGGTTAAATAGCGTTAAAGATAATGTAATTGTTAAGGGCGAGAGCAGTTCCGCAATACACTACCAGAAGTGGTTGAAAAGTTAAATTTTTGCTACAGTAGTGATTTTTGCGTACCACTCCTCAGTGGCGTGGTTTCTGAAGGGGAGTACTGCATAAGTTACGCAGATGTATCGTCGTCGTGGCGTCACCTTCTAGATATAAGGTACGGTTATGCATACGCTCTCCCTCTCTTTTAACTAGCTGTACGCTAGCCCTCTGCATGTCGAGGTTGGAGTCGTCATTTGTTATCGTTGTGTTAGAATTTATATTGCGTTTACTAACCAGTTTTACTTACGTTATGTTTAAATGGCGCAATAAACTGTTATTGTTTTCAACAACTGGATCAGTCATTTCGGGACTAATATAAATACCGAATTCAACAGGTTTTATCGATTACGCAATCAGTCTAGAATGAGATATAGTGGAGCTGAAGTTGGATAAGAAATACCACATATTGGTGAACAAAGCTTCGCTATAGGGGGAAATGACAAGTGAGAACAAACAGTTATTTCGACACTGGCGTAAGGTTTAAAAACACGATGTTGTCAAGTGACGGCAGAATTTCTGCCTTCACTTGACAAAGGGAGCAGTTGGCTCCCGAAACGTCGTGTTTTTAAACCTTACGCCAGTGTCGAAATAACTGTTTGTTATGGAATCTCCTTGTGAAACTCTGTATTGTTTCGTTGTGACAAATGAGAGCTGACAAAATATTTCTTGTATGTCAAATAAAGGGCAATAAATCATTTCTGTGATTAAAACCATTTGAAATCGACTCCCTCTTTTCTTTTTCTTTTTCAGTGGAAATATATCAACGAGTTACTTTTTGTGTGGAAAATCTGACGACAGAGCGAATAGCATTACTGCGACGCATTCTTCATTCTGGCCGTGTTCCACAGATGCAAGAGTTTGAAGAGGCGATTCCATCTGTACAGCAGGGCAGCATTTTTGAAACTTTTATGCGAACATCATTGGTAAATATATACCTATTTGGCAATCTATTGATTACATATGCATTTCACATGTTTCGTTTAGTTAATACACGGTATACTTTGAAATTGCTTCACCATTAAATGGCACACATTGCAATACTTCTGCAGCTATGGAAAACATAAAGGTGTTCAAACTCTCATCGTTCGAACCATTAGCATACATTCCAAACAGATAATTACAATATTTGTGAAATAAAGACTTTTGCAACACTTTTCATTTACGCTCTCCAGAGATACTAATTGATATGTACAGTTTTTTTTTAAATAGTGAAATTTTATTGGTAATAATTGGTTTCATTGAGACACACTATGTAATGAATTTTCAATTGTGCCAGCATTGTTGAATACTGAAGCTTATATTTGATTTAGAAGAGCTGAACTTATTTACTTACGAGTATTCTTTTTCAATATTACATGTTAATCAGAGCAAGGAATCTCTTGTGAGTGGTGTCTCTGCTTCCCCCAAAAATTTCATAGTTCGTGAATTGATTTGAATTCACTTACATTAAATTACACCACATCTTCTAAATTGGTGTTTCTCACCCACTGGGGCACAACCTGGTACTTGGCCCTGACTGCGAAAGACCCTAGAATTTGTCATTTTAGTTTTCTAAGCATTTATCATATTGCTCTTAAATATTTTATTGTGAAAATATTTTGAGGAAAATAATACCCACGAATGCGTCAGAAAGCTCAGACCCAGAATGCCTAAATAACATCAATTATTAATGATTATTCATGAATGATCGAGAATTTTGGGACATTGAAATCTTTCAGTATTTGAGAGAAAGAGTATACTGCTGATTATGAACGGTCATAAAAGTTGCCTTCCGGCCGATTACAGTAATTGTGTGTGGTTCATCCTGTGTTCTTAAAACTGAACGAAATAACGTGTGTGTTGCAAATTCAGCGACCAAGTAGAAAGCAAAGGGTGTACTAATACTTTTGATGATTATGCCCTGATTAGTTATTAATACTTATAATAATTTAATGTATGAACTTTTAAAAAAATGAAAAGGTATTTACAAGCAACTTTGTGGGGACCGGGACTTTCACTTGTAAAGAAAAAAAAAAATCTATTGGGTCACAGTTTCATAATGATTGAGAAGCACTATCCTAAATGGCATTGTACATCTCGTGGCTCAGTGGCTCTCAAAACTTTTTACAGGTAGTAATCTCCAATACCTATGCTTGAGCTCAAACTAGAGCAGTGGTTTCGAACCTGGGGGTTGCTATCACTAAGGGAGTTATGAACGGGTTTCTTGGAGGCACCACCATTATTTTTAGTTGCAATTATTTTTATAAAGAATTTCATACCAAATGTTTCCAACGCTTTTATATTTCAACATGGCTAACATACTGCAATATTCTACTAACGGTTGTTAATTTTATATCTATAATATATATAATTAATATAATTTTATATTTAATGTGTTTTCTTTACTCTGTTAAAAATTATTATATTATGCAAATGTGGCGGCAGACAAAGGGAGGTCGCGGATCTTTCCGTTACTATAAAAAGGGGGTCGCAGATTACTTGGCTACTATAAAAGTGGGTCGCGGCTTGACAAAGTTTGGGAACCACTATTGTAGAGCAGCACGCTGCCCTTAATTTTAGCACTAAAGGTAGGGAGTGCGGTTCCAGATTTTTTTTTCTGGGCGCAAAGCTTGAAATCCCATTTAGACCTGGTTTTGGGGGAGCAGAACCAATATAAAATACGCGGAAATGTGCCATTCCTGCACCCTCCCCCTGGATCTGCCCGGGGAGGAGAGCCCCTAAATAACATTGGCTTAAGGGCCCGCTGTAAGATGTGGGGGGGGGGCATGAAGGACCGCCTTCATATTACTTGCAGAAACTTTGAAAATTCCAAGGGTAACACCTAAATTTCATCTCATAATCGGATTCTAGATTATTTAATTAGGCTAATTCAAATTTTGGTGACGTTCTGGCTATCAAACTCGATATATTCCAGGAAATGTCTATGGGGGTTTCTATTAAAAAAAAAAAAAATGAACTGGTATAACGGGAATTCAATTTTCTATTGAAGCCCGTTGAAATGAAAAGTTACAATACCCTTTGACTTTTCTCCTTTTCTGTCTCTCACTGATTAAAATTACCAATATGCATTCTAAATGATGATCTTGAAATGTTACTCGATAACAGTTTTAAAGCATGAAATAATTTTTATTTTCTGTTTCATTAATTATTTTTTTGGGCTTTTTGTAACTATGCGATGACTCCTTAAACCGTCCTCTCTACTCTCTACCGTACTCTCTATAACAAAAAAAAATCGACGCACCAAGAAGGAGTTGTCCGATTGCGATAAAAATTGGTGGATGTGAAGAACATACATAGAAAAAGAAACGATTAAAATTTCAGAACAATTGAATGATTTATTGCAGAGTTTGACCGTTACAAAGGGAGGAAGTCAATAAGGCGTTGGTCCACCTCTGGCCTGGATGCAAGCTGTCACCCGGCGTGGCATAGACTGATAAAGATCCCGGATGGTGTCCTGCGGAATTTCTTGCCAAATTGTCTCCAACTGTCGGGCTAAATCGTCAACATTCCGGGATGGTTGCAATCGCCTTCCCATAGCGTCCCAAATGTGCTTTATGGGAGAGAGATCAGGAGACCTAGATTGCCAAGGAAGTGTTGGGCAAGCTTGAAGACAATTCATAGCAACACGTGCCGTGTGCGGCCGGACATTGTCTTGTTGAAACGTAAGTCCAGGGTGTCGCAAAAGGAACGGTAACACAACCGGTCGTAGAATGTCGTCTACGTACCGCTGTGCTGTAAGTGTGCCAGAAATGACCACCAAAGGGGTCCGGCTATCAAAGGAGATGGCACCCCCTGACCATAACGCCCTGTTGTGGGCATGTGTGGCGTGCGATAGTAAGGGCAGGATCCCCACGCTGCCCTGGACGTCTCCAGACACGTCTGCGGTTGTCGTCAGGACACAGTTGGAAACGGGACTCGTCACTAAAGACTATACGTCCCCAGTCAGCGCAGTTCCAAGTTGATCGAGCCCGGCACCACTGTAATCGGACTTGACGGTGTAAAGGCGTGAGAGGTACGCGGCGTATCGGTCGGCGCGAGCGTAAATTCCGCTCTCTCAGTCGTCTGCAGAGGGTCATGTTGGACACATGTGTGCGGGCCACACGTTGGATAGTTGATAACGACGAATCCGGTGCTGTGATAATCGCTCTGTCTTCCCGTTCTGTTGTGGCCCTAGGTCGACCGCTGCCGTCCCGACGCTGACATCTGCCGTTGTTGACCCACTCTTGCCAGCACCGTCCAATCGCCGCATCGCTTCGACCCACATGTCCAGCGATTCTTCGATTCGTCCAACCAGCCTCTTTCAATCCGATAGCACGACCTCTTTCAAACTCTGACATATGCTCGTAATGAGCACGAATCTTTCGGCGAGGCATTGTTACAGTCGACGTAAGATATCCGCAGTCAAAATGCAACAGAAATTTTGACCACATATTGAGAATCGCTCCTTATATACACCTGCTGAATGCGCAGTTCCGATGCACTGGAGTTCCCGCTATTCATTCATTGGACACCAAATTTTAATCATTTGCATGTTCGGTCAAAATGTCTTTGCATACGAAATTTCATTACAATCGGACAACTCCTTCTTGGTGCATCGATTTTTTTGTTATAGAGTGTATGTATGTTATAAATTTATTATATTTTATTATATTTAATCAGTATTGTTTTATTACAGCATACATATTTTTTAACAAAACCAAGAGTATATACCTACTTTTAGTGTTGATATTATGTGTAGTAAATGGTTTCGAAAAGATCTTATTTTACTATGTACATGTTATGGCCTTGTACATATTTATTGGTTCTGGATTATATATTGTGCGAAGAAAAAAATTTAAATTGTAGAAGTGGACTTAAAATATTCAGTCATTGCAAATTGTTTTTTATATATATATATATGCACCCTTCGATATATAAAATGCCCTGCATTTGAACCAAAAGTCATACAGTCCTTGTATTTGTTGACTTCTGGTTCAAATCCAAGGGCATTTTTAAATGCATCTTAGTTTGGAAATTACTTCGAAGAGTCTCTCTCTCTTCCTTCTTCGATGTTGCACAGCAGGACCGTTGCTGTCCTTTCACCATAAAAATTTGGCTAACAACCAACTTCCCTAGATGATTATCCATTGAGAGTTGTTTTTTTTTAACTGAGTGAAAAGAACATAGTATTTTGTTAACATTCAATTTCAGCTATATTATAGAAAATTTAAAAATCATTGCTGATATTATTTCAGGAGAAGCAAATGCAGAATCCTCGAAAGAACAAAAGGAAGCGGTCATCATCCAGTTCTTCGACTGCTTCGTCTAGTAAAATTATTTCAGTTATTAATCTAGATGACGATGAAGAAAGTGCAAATGTTCCAAACAACAGCCCTGGAACTGAAGTGGTTACAAATAACAGTGTTGAGATACCTCAGGCGGGCGCCAAAGGCACCACTTCTAAAACTAATGAGGTAGTTTGCATTACTATCGAAGAAGATGATATAAATGGTGTAGGAATCACTCCTTGCAAGCAAGAGGAGAAAGAACACAGCCACGTCAGCATTTCTAACTGCGAATTTAGAGAAAGCAAAGACTATGACTGTGAAAATGCGATTATTGGAAAAACGCCATATAGTGTAAAAGAAACCCCAAAAAATAGTCAACAATTCTCATCTATAAAGGAGCTGCAGTGTACAAAAAATAACGTTAAGGGTGGTTCTGCTAAAAACAATAGAGATAGTTTGGGAAGCTCCACGGAGAAAGAAAAATGTGCGAATCCTGTGAAAAATCCTGCCTTAATTGATGCAAATAATCACAAGCTTGTGATAAAAAATAAAAACAATGTCTATTTCGTAGATATTGAAGATGGCGACACAGT
>QLNU02015359.1:61178965-61226138 GCA_006491805.2 Dysdera silvatica | reverse complement strand
TAGTGGCATTCTGTGTATTTTAACAATACCTCACAGCAATGCAGAATGTGAAAAAATATTCAGCAGTGTACAAAAAACCAGAACTGAATTTCTGAGCTCTTTATCCAACGAAAACTTGGAAGATGAACTTGGAAAAATAACTGAAAATATGCTAAAATGGACATCGCTATAAGCAAAAATTCGGTAACAAATTTTTGGCAGTAGTTAAATCAGCCATTTATAAACACTTAATATATATTTATATAAATCGAACACTATGCAGATTAAATCAAACAACAATATTAATCAACGTTTATTGGCATAGTGATACCAGTGCCGATGTTATGGCGTGGATTAGATAATTAGATATACATTCAGAAGAGATTGTGGATATTGTCGATGTTAAGTGGCTGATTAGATAATTAGACATACGCTCGTAGTTGAGATTAGATATTGTGATATTGTCGCTCATAGCTCAGTGGGTGTTTTTGATTTAATATATAATAAAAGTAGAATAATTATAATAAATTGTTACTTTTGGTTTTATGTCTGCGTTGGTGTTTACTATAGTTTTTCGTAGCATGAAGTATATGTTGTTGTGTTAATAATTTAAATAATGTATTGTAATTGTGGGAAATTACCTTGAATTTTATTTTCTGTTTAATATAGTCTACTTTTATCAGTAATCTGTGCATAATAAGAAAAAAATATAGTACCTCTTTCAATTCTGGACATGTTACATTTGCATGTATTTGGTGCACTGGTTGATTAAGCATGTACGTTTTCAAAAGTTGTAAAATTTTTAAAATTGTCATGTTGGCAGGTATGCATATGTATTCTGATCACACCGTGTGAGCTGTTTTAGTCAAACTTGACTGGATGATTTGGGAGAATGGTATTTTTGTTTTACACATATGCACTCTTGCCTGAAAATGTGTGTTTAATAAATTATGGTTAGGGAAAAATGAAGTCCTATATATGGTAATTTTAATGTTAATTGTTATTTAAAAAATTATATAATAAGCGATAAAATCATGGCAGATTTTTCCTATACTACCCTATCAAAATGTGCGTTTCAGGAATATTTAAAATACTAATGTATGGACTCATTAAAAATTTTATTCATACGTCATAAAAGCTCCTTAATTTTTATTTTCAAATTGGAGTATGAACCTTGCAGTGGAATACAGTAATAGGCCCCATGAAAAAGCCCCTGATTTGCAACAGCTTATGATTAAGAAACAACCTTGTTCTTTTAAAATGTCAGAAATCGAAGAGAGACAATTTTAAGTCGTCGTACTACTAAACCGAAAAAGCATAAAACTAGTCATGAAGAGACAGTTACATAAAATGGTGAACAAGTTATGTTTTATTTGTACAATATTGTTGCTTAAGTTGTTATGACTTAATGTAAATTGGCATGACTAAGACTCGAGACCGAGTAGCAGCGTAATTTATGTGCGTAAACATTTAATGTAATCTGGAAAATTAGATTTTAGTCGAACATGTCAGGTATTCCCATTTCGTTCAACACTTACATTTTAACGGTAGATTTATTCTGGTATTTTTTCTTTGGCTTTTAAAAATAACCGAAAAGAGAGGAAAGAACCTTCAATTTTTTTTTATGCTTCGCTTTTAACTGTTTTGTAATCTTTTTTATGTAAAATGAAGTATATAGCTTTATATACTTTGTTTCTTTCACTTTGTGGCCTTTGTGTTCTTGGACTGTAAAAATTCAAGTGACATTTAAATATTATGTTGTGAGAATTTGCATTTTATTTAACAGTTAATTTTATATTATTCTGTTTGAAAGTGTGTCGTGAAACGTTTTTCTTCCACGTGAAGTAAATGAAGGTTACTGTAGTTTAGAAAATAATTCGTAGATGTTTGGAATATCCAACACCATTTGTATAAATTGCGCTTCCATTAGGGAAAAATTATAATTTTTCATACTTTGTAAATAAATGAATTTTGAAAGATGTTTGTTTCTTTTCTTGGTTATACTTGCTTTGCTATCACACTTCTTGATTTTCATTTTGTTCTATCATACTTTCTTTCCTTTTTTTCTTTCTTAACCATTTTTCATGTCCGACATTGTTGATTACCAAAAGCCTAATGTCAATTCAAACTATTATACTCCAGATAATTTACAATGCACAGCTGCTGCAGACAACAAACTACTTGCTCTCCATATAAATGCATGCAGTCTTATGAACAAATTGCCTTTAGTAGAAAACCTACTACACATAATCAATCCTGAAGTAGACATAATCTCAATCACAGAGACTTGGTTACCCCATCAGTATCTTCTTTCGTTACCGGACTATCAACAAATATCAATTGGAAAAGAACTAACCAGAGGAGGAGGAATCACTATATATATATATATATACACAATTCTCATGAAATTTTAACCCATCACCAATGGACCAGCATTTTTCCCGCTATAGAAATTATAACTTTCTCAGTATACTATACTTAAATAGCCACTATCTATAGACCACCATCTGGAAATATAATAGAATTCCTGGATTACTTGCAGAACTTACTGACACATATAACTAGTTCAAAGCTTAAACTGCTTATATTGGGTGATTTAAATATTTATACTACACCCAACAACAGCACATCGTGTCTTCATTCACATTCCAATGCTTTAAAAGACTTAATACTTTCATTTGGATTTGACTTTTTTATAAATAGCCCAACTAGAATAACAGACTGTTCCCAAAGCATAATTGACTATCGTATAACTAATATAAGCAATACACACTGTAGAATTTTATCATATATATTAGTGATCATCTCCCAATTTTCTCTCTTTTCAGTGTCTCACAAAAGATAAAAAACATTCTAAATACATTACTTAATGAACATAATTACGTTCAAAACTAATCTACTTGATGAAGAGTGGGTAGACATGCTTTCATCTAATAATGCAACCTCTACCTACTGACCCTTCATAACTAAATTTATGGAACATTATTAAAATTCTCTGCCAATAAAAAGGATATCACGTACCAAGCGAATCAGAAAACCTTGAATTACCAATACCATCCTTAGAGAGATTAAAATGAAGAACAGACTATTCCATAAATTCTTAAAAAACAAATCCACTGATAACTATAATTCATTCAAGGCCTTCTGCAATATTTTAAACAAAAAAATTAAAATTGAAAATCTTACCTTCATAATTTCTGTGAATCCTCCGATAGTAGAAGAACATGGGCAAAAATTAATGAACTGATGGGAAGGCAGAAATTGCATAGTACCTCAGAAATTAAACTAACACCATCAACTCATACCTTAACAAATGCGAAACAAATTTGTAATGTATTTGACGATTATTTTATCAACTTCCTTTACTCACTCTCTAATACAAGTCCTGGCAATAGTGGATACACTAACGATCACCATAACTATAATATCACTAATTCATTATATCGTCACGAAATAACATATATGGAAACGTTTAAGGTTTTTATGAATCTTGATATCAATAAAGGACCAGGACCCGATGACATTGATCCCGCCCAAGTCAGATATGTAGCCAATGAAATAGTCATTCCTTTAACTCATATCTTAAATCTCATATTCCGCTATGGGGACATGCTTATTGAATTCAAAACATCTTGAATCATTCCAATTTTCAAAAAAGTTTCTAACTCAGGTCGGTAATTGAAAACATCAATCTCAATTTTGTCAGTTTTTACAAAAATATTTGAGGAACTGCTTTATGACAGATTACATCACTTCTTAGAGACTAATAAAATAATTCATGACAATTCAGTTTCATGAAAAATAGATCAACTGAACATGCCCTTTTGACAGCTACTGACTTCATATACTCATCATTAAATCAAAAATAGTCGGTTGAGTTTTTTTTTTTTACTTGTCCAAAGCGTTTGATACTGTAAATCATGAAAAACTAATTCAAAAGCACACGATGCAGGTATTAGAGGTAAACAAAATAATCTATTCAGAAACTATCTAATCCACGGAATTCAATATGTTAAGATTAATGAGTATTACTCAGATGCCATGCAACCATTATGTGGATGTCCCCCAGGGCTCTACATTGGGACCCCTACTTTTTATTTTTATATAAAGGGTTTTTCACTCCAACACAATCGCAAATCATATTCTTTGCCGATGATACTAGCCTCTTCTACAGTAAAAAAATCATAGTGAACTTTTTTCCATAGTCCAAAATGATATAAAAAAGTTAACCTTGCATTTTATCAATAACCACCTAACACTCAATACTAATAAAACTAAATGTCTTAAAATAAAAAAAAACTATGCCAATAAACGTTGATTGATTGACATTGTTGTTTGATTTAATCTGCGTAGTGTTCGATTTATATAAAATAAATAAATGTCTTTTATTTATAAATTCTAAAAGTTTACGTAACACCTCTCAATACTCACTAAATACCAGAAATGACTGTGCAACTGTCTAGTAAAACTAAATTTTTAGGTGTTACGTTGCAGTCCAACTTAAAATGGGATGATCACATAAACAATACTTGCTCTATGGTCAGTAGAAACGTCAGCATCATGTGTAGGATAGGCCATTTTCTCCCCATTAATAGACTCATTGACATGTATTATTATTTTCTCACGTTTTCTACTGTCATTTAATATGGGGATTCACTACAAAAATCAATATGCACAGACTCAGAATTCTACAAAACAAATTTCTCAACTTAATAGAACTAAAACTTCCGTCACCACTTTCTAACTCCAAAATAATGTGTAAATATATTTTACCGATAAACAAATTATTGAGCTATAAACTTGCTCTTATCATGTTCAACGATTTAAGATGGAACACTGGCTCCTTCTATTTCAATATTCAGTTATCACAACATCGTTATCCAACCTTACCTAACGCTAACTACAAATATTATCGTACAAGAATTGGTCTTGCTTGTAGAAAAATGGGATATGCTGGTCCAAAAATATGGAACTATCTTCCCCATTCAACTAAATCCACTACCTCTCGTTTAAAATTCAAGAATGGTGTGCAGAAATTCCTTATTACACATTAATTACTAATCAAAATTTCAGTTTCTCTAACTTCTCATATCTGGTTGTATTCAACTACTTACAATAAACTTCCTGAAGCACCTGTGCATCTTTGGATTAATTCTTCACCACTGTTTTTTTTTCTCTCGTGTGTGTGACATTCTGTGTGTATAGCGTTCATCACAGTCTAACTTACTCTCTGGCAGTATGGGCTCTGTAAGACTCATCTCCACCCATTACTGCCCGGGTGGTTATAAAATATGTTCCTTATTGTAGTATCAAGATCAATGTTTAGTTGCTTTACCATGTTCATTTGTATGTACTATTATTATTATTCATTAACCACCCAAAATAAAGTTGTTAAAAAGAAAAAATTGATCGTACAATGTCATTATGTACTGTTAGTGAAACCAGTAGTGCACTGACATTGCAATTAACGGCTGTTTCTTGTAATGTTACATTTTGTTCCGTAATTTATCGAAATCAGGTATATATATATGTACATGCACCCTTAAATGATTAATTAGCATTGAAGCACATTTAACAAATATTATCTTTTTGCAAGAATGTTTCTTGGCAACCTTAATCAGATTTTATTTTATTAGTGATTTAACAATTTTATAAAATTTGAAATTAAGGAGAGAGACAATTAAGACGAACACAGACACGTAAGTGTTCTTTCATTTTTGAAACAAAAATTCTTTAATATAAAAACAAACTCATCCATACGACACAAACCAATAAATATACAAAGATAGGCTACCTTCAAAAAGCAATTTGCTATAAAGCAAATAATAACAGAAGAAAAAAGTATTCAAACGAGTATATATATATAACACCTGTTATGACTATATAACGTAAATATTGCATTACATGAGAAACACCTCACTCATGTATATTTAAGAAGGGCAAAACTTTTTACCATTCACGTTGGGTACAGGAATGTCACAAATGACACACACATGCACCATAAAAATCCATATCCCATAGAAACACGTATATACAATATGAAAATGTACAATGGTTTTATAGACCTCTCTCCACATATATCTATACACCTTCTTGAACACGGCAAGTTCATGTAAAAGTAGAAATTTTACATTTTGTGCATTCTAAAGTATTTGTTTGTTTGGGTTTTTATAGTACAAGGACAGTAAAGGTCATGCTAAACCGGGACCTATGGTTTTCTGAGGGAGCCAAACTCTGGCGGGCAGAAAAATGGCATGTAGTCTACGATTCCATTGGGAATCTAACTGGTTAATAGGATGGTAGATGAATACATTACCACTGTATGGTAGTGGACATATTTTTCTGTAGGAATTCAAGCCTCTTAAGGTCTAGAGAATCGATCCATGGAATACAGTGAGCAGTTAGTTCGTAAACCACTATTTTTTTTTCACCACACGAAGTCAATCCTTGATTAATGGCACACTAAGTAAATATGTTCCCACTGCATTATCGCAAAGCCCTCTTAACTACAATATGCTCATGCTGTACATCGATTACATTATGTACAATAACGCAAATATTATATAAGCAAAATGGCATAGAAGTTTAGAAAAATGTTTGCAACAAAATTATAATAAGCTTACGTTAAATTCATCATCAAATCAATGTTTTCCAGGTTAATTTTCCAATATTACATTTTTACACTGTTTTTTATGATATAAATTTTTAGTGATCATACATATTCCTTTCTTTGTTTACACAGCTTTAAATGCTGAAGTCATTAAAAGTGGAGAAAAATAGAATGTACTTCAATTTTCCATAAGATTCAATTTTCTTTCTAAATTGAAGAGTTTGGGAATTAATTACCTTTTCTTACATTATGTGTTAATTTTATTTTAAAATTTTGTAAGATTTTCTCAAATTACTTTGCGTACCTCAAACTTTACTTTGCGTATATGCATGGTTGTGAGGAGAATATTACCTCTATTTGCACTAAGTTTATAAACAATTGTGGCCAATAATCTAATATTCATGACTTTATTTTCAAGGTTTAAGGGCTCGCTCCTTTTTGTTAAATATGTCCCAATTCAGAAAAGGAGGGACGTGCCCTAAAATAATTTTACAGTGAACAATACCACATCGAATCGAAGTTTTTATCTTATAAACTCAATTTTTTGTTGGTTCAACAGAAAATACATATAGTAATGTTTAAAGAACTTTCTTTCAAGTATAATTTACTCAATACATCAGCAGTTGACCATTCCCAACTATGAAAAAAAATGTATTCACTTAAAACATAAACTTTATACATAGTTTCTTTAAAGTTTGAACAAAACATAAAATAAAGTGCATCAGCAAATTCATAGTGCCGGCATACTGAAAATTCCTTTTGCGACAACGTATTGAGGGCATTTTCCCCCATCTCCATGTGTGTACACTTAGAGATAATTTTTCATGCTTTTCAATATAAATTAAACATGAGCATACAATATAGTTTTTTTACATCATGGATAAAACAATACAAAGTGAGCTTCCTTTTGCAACATTATGAAAAAAAAAACTACAAATGGGAAAAATGCAATTTATAAAGCTTCTCATGAAATATATGTTAATATCATCATCATTGGAATTAAAGTCTTTGAAGTCCAATCAATATGTATAAGGCAAGTTTTGTATGTTAAACAGTGTTCTCACATAACCTGGAATTGTTAGGGCATTTGAAATCATCCCTAAGGTTAGGAAAAAAAGATTTGTTTGGTCAAACCTGGAAAAGCATCCTAACTTCTATTTTGAATAGTTAAATCTCCCATGAATGTGAAACCATTTTCTCCAAATGTGAGGGGGAACCATAGGCTTAGCCAGGGGGCGGTTTTGGGGGTTGTAACCCCCCATTGCAATGAAATTTTGTATATTTAACATAGGAATATATGAGTTGTAGCTCTGTAACCCTCCCCTTATGAAGTTCCTGCCTATGCCACTGGTGGGAACTGTGGTTAAATCATTTTATCTCATTTGTTTTTCACCACTGCATCCTTTTAACATCTGTTGTGATAGAATCTTTCATCAGCCCCCCCCCCTCAAAAGAACTTTCACAGCGCTAACTTCCCTATTTTATTTTACAAACTTTCAATAAAATTGGAATCCTTAACAACATTAAAAGCGTTCTTTTATCCTCAATTATTTTCAAAGTCAATCAGTTTTTACAATGTTCTTGTGTGAAGTGGCTGGAGGAAAATTTAGTGAATAAATTCCCCTTGAATGACAATTTGATTGCCACCTGGCAATGAACTAACCCCATAGATGGTGGCTAGAGTACCATTATGGTGAACTACACCTATTAAATATTCAGAATTTATACAGGGTTTGTCCCAGAAGTTCCCGGAATGATTTTTTGTAGTTGGCAACGCTGGCTGACGGGGCGGAGAAGTTGGTGGGGGATCTGAGCTTGGAAACGAGACCGGTATCAGTCGCCTGCGGGCAGTTGTTGAGGCAGGGTCACGCTCCGCGCAGAGGTATCTACTGCACCCTCGTCGATCAAAAAATGGACCAGTTTTTGGAGCAGCGTTATGCAATCAAATTTTGTGTGAAACTGGGTAAAAACGGGGCGGAGACACTCGAAATGCTTCGGAAAGCCTACGGTGACGGGGCGATGAAAAAAAGCCAAACTTTCATGTGGCACAAGCGGTTCCGGGAAGGTCGGGAGTCCGTCAACGACGACGACCGCTCTGGACGCCCGTCGACATCACAAACGGACGACTCGGTGCAAAAAGTGCGTCAAGTTTTGGACAATGACCGACGATTAAGTGTTCGGGTGATTGCAGAGGAGTGTGGAATACCCAAAACAATCGTTCATCGCATTTTAACGGAGGATCTTCAAATGAGGAAAGTCTGCTCGAAAATGGTGCCAAAAGTCCTGACGAGTGAGATGAAGGAGCAGCGTTTGTTGAAGTGCCAGGAATTGCATGAACGCTACGAAACGGACCCAGAATTTTTGGACAGAGTGATCACAGGGGACGAGACGTGGATTTTTCAGTACGATCCCGAATCAAAGCGCCAGAGCAGCGAGTGGCACACCAAGGAGTCTCCTCGCCCGAAAAAAGCAAGGATGAGCAAATCGCGAATCAAGGCAATGCTCATTGTGTTTTTTGACAGAAAAGGTGTAGTTCACAGTGAATTCGTGCCACAAGGACAAACAGTCAACAAGGAGTTTTACTGTGAAGTGCTCAAACGGTTGCGCAACAGGGTTCGACGCGTCCGAAACGAAATTCGCGACAATTGGATCTTGCACCATGACAACGCGTCAACCCACACCGCGCTCATTGTCTCCGAGTTGCTGGCCAAAATGGGTGTGGCAACGCTGCCCCAGCCGCCGTACAGCCCCGATCTGGCACCAGCGGATTTCTTTTTGTTCCCAAGGATCAAAAGAACCCTGAAAGGAACTCGGCATGGGACGCTGGAGGCGGTAAAAGCAGCCGCGACGACCTCACTGAAGGAGATTCCCGTTGACGACTTCCAGGGCGCCTTCAATGATTGGGTGAAGCGTTGGCAACGGTGCATCGAAGCAGGGGGAGAATACTTTGAAAAGTTCTGAAAAGATTGTAAACTGATATTGAATAAATGATTTTAAAAAAAATCATTCCGGGAACTTTTGGGACAAACCCTGTATTAATGGTTTGCAACTTTTTTTGCCTGTGCACCCTTTTTTACCGTATTAGAATATCAGTGCCCTCCCCTTTTAAGACTTCTGTAGCCAGTAGCATTGGTATTGCTACAGTTTGAGATTGCTATGCCCCTCTGAAACCATGAAATTCTCTCCTCAATCCCCGTTGAAAAACCTCTAATCTACATGCATATTACAAAGATACAGTCATATGCCAGTTAACCGAAGAGCCATCTAGTTCTGAGCCAATCCTATCGAATGGTAATTTAGAGTGCCACATACTGCACAATATGGTAGTCGGACAATGCATAGAATACACAATGAATTTTGTTTGCCGCCATGTAAATTATGGGGAACTTCACACATCAATCTTCGGTAGAAACATTTTCTTTAAAATATTGAATGCTTATCATATTTTAATTACGCAAACAGATTTTCCCACAACTAAATACACACAAGCAAACAATTTGGTTTATGACACATGGATAGCTAAGGTTATCATGTGACAAAACCTGCAGGTTTTTGAAGAGTTCAAACCTTTACTGCTTAGAAGACCAAACTACAGAGGGTAGGCAAATTGCATGTATTCTATGATAACATTGTTTTTGGTTTTACGGCTTAAGGGCTACAATGGTCATGTTGGGCGAGGTTGTTTTCTGAGGAATCAGAACCTCTTAAGGCCTGGAAAACCAAGTCCTGGACTACAGCGATCAGTATGATCTTTATGAGATCTCTGAGTAAGCATTCTTTGCACCATTGGGAGTCAAACCTGAGTTAACGGTGTACTAGGCGAACAAGTTAACCACACTGTGCCACCGTAGGACACATTTAAGAATTTCGCAGCAAAAATATGATATTTAATACTTTTTTACACTAAAAAGGAAATTTTGGCAACACTTTTGCCACCAAAATATATGCCGTGATTGGAGTCAAGCTTTTGGTGGGCACGTTCCATCTAGGTCTCTTTTACTATATCTTTGATTAGCATCAAAACCTGTAAATTCCAAGACATTAACCTGAATATACTTCTAACTCACTCTTAACATTACATACACTCTTAATATTAATAAAGCAACTAAGGTATTACGCTAATAATAATAATAATTAACATGTCCATAAAATTCATTTCAATTTTTTTTCTGTGTTTTAAAAAAGTTGATTTCCTCTCTTACATGGCTCTTAATTTCATGAGAAGCGCTACAGACTTGAATACTTTTCCCATGCTGTAATAAAACAATGGCACAAAAACACGCTAAATAGAAGATAAGTGATGTATATATGCAATGGCGATCATGGAATAAATGCAACAATATGTATTTCATAAATGGCAGGATTAGTTAAAAGCAAGTGTTCAAGAATAATTGTTCAAGTGTAATAAAATGAATTTGGTGTACAGTCACTTTAGAACACAAACTATTAGACAGACCGAAGGAGCAGTTGGCAATGGCAAGGCACAGCAAAAATTGATTCCAACATTATCTGCCAAATGTGGGTGGAGGAGGGGGATCACATCCATAGAGGCGTTGCCAAGTACACTGTCAAACCTGTTTATTCACACACATTGCATCATGCCTAAACCATACTTCTGTAACCTGCCCTTTCCTTGTAACAGAATCGATTTTCCAAGTAAGAAAAAATGTCCGAATGAATCAGTTTTAAATAGAATGTACCAGTTGATATATACAATTCCACATTTTATAAAACCTGCTCCAATATTGATTCAAGCGCTTTATACAACATAGCTTTTCTTAACTGTAAAATATATTCCTCCCATATCTCTAAAACAAATGCTATTTTTGTAACTTATGCAATGTTCAAGTTCTAAACTTGGGAATTATGAACATGAACGCATGTGTAAAAGCATAAATTTAAGGCACACTGGGGTTTGGAAAGCTCTGTGTATCTTCTTGCTTCTTTGATTCCCGAGGTGGAAGTCCAGCCCTTTGAAGAGCTTCATTCAAGGCAATATCAAATTCGCTTTCCTTGGAGACCGTATTGCCACAGCTTTGTTCAGATAATGCAATTTCATCTGTTTTATCTGCAAATAAACAAGTGTTCCTTAAATATACATAATGTAGATTAAAGAATAGTTAAATACATGATTAAAATAATTTTAAATTAAACATCACACATATATAAAACATGTAAAAACTACTTTCGTTTTGTGTTTTATGCCAGAGTAATTGCAGTGAATTTTCGTCAGTATTTTACTGCAATCCCTGAAAAATGGCTTACAGTTCAATATTCGTTAAACCAGGATCCACAAGTTGGGCGATAGGACATTTTTAAGAGTTGATGAAAAAAGGTTAATTAAAAATCATCAGTATAACGGCTATGTAGTTGTATGTAAACATTTAAATGTTCAAAGATTTTTTTTATGTACAGAATTTAATCAAAAGAGGATTTCATGTTAAAGGTTGTATTTTTAAATCATAGTTTACTGTTTTATGAGATTACTAAAGCAGTTTAAAATAATGCATTTGTAAACTGAATCTACTGATTTTTTTTTTCTCCCAATTCATACGAGCATTTCCAAGTTTGTATATGGTTGAAACTGGTTTCAGCCGTGTTAAATCCATCCTAATGAAACAAGAAACAAAATGTAGAATTCCATGGCAATTTAAGGCGAAGGCTTATCGATCTTGAATCTAACCGTGTCAAGAGCCATCAGCAATACTTGTCCTGTCGAAAACGTCAGTTAATTTTACTGACTTGATAAAAAATTTATTATAATTCGTTTGATTATATAAAATTACGTTAGATATACAGTAGAACCTGCCTAAAGTGGCCACCTTTGGGACTGGACTACAATGTTCACAATAGACAGGTGGTCACTATACAAAACAGACTTTGGTATAGGCATGGCTGAGTCCCTACAATTTCTCTCTTATAAAAAATAGTCACTTTATTCAGGTCCAAATTTACCGAAGTAATCATTTTACCAGGTTCCATTGTACATAAATAATAAACACTTAACAAAACATGTATACTTTTTGGCCATACTATATATAATTATGTAAAAACAAAACAGAGAAAGTCAACAAAAAACAAGAAATACTTGAAAAAGTAGATGGGGAAGAAAGTTTGGGAACCTCTGATTTAAATTGGGAATATTTAAAAAAAAAAACCGCACCTAATAATAAGTAATTTAAAATTGGTTCCATGTCCCTAAAATCTATCATAAAGTTACTTAGAATAGGGCCATTAGCTTTAGATTGTCAAATATGAAACTATTATGGGGGGGCAGCCACGAAGGTGGCACTGTAATCTTAATAGGGCGCTGACAGCATAATCAACCATTGTAGGCAGGTTGATCATGATCAGGTATGCATCTGCATAAGAGGGAAAAAAGAGAAAGAAAATTCGAGAAAGAAGGTCACGCGGTGTGCATCTGTTGGTGGACTGGTAACTTATAGCTAAATGTTTTCTTGGGCTATTATATCATGTACCTAAGAAAAAATATTTACCGAAGTGGATGATTCATAATAAAATATTTTTGGTGAGTAGAAATTATTCTGCAGTTAGAAATGCCATTTTTTAGCTCTTTTTTAATTTTAGTTTTCCGGTTTTCACTTTTTTTTTCCACGTCCTCATTTCGGGGAGGGTATAGCCCCATCATCTCCCCTCTTAGTACACCTATGGGGGGTTATGAAGATATAGTACCATATATCCATATGTATACATACAAAATTTCATCGCAATATGAGGTTGTAACCCCCATCAACCACCTATACATACACTGGTGCGTCTGAGCGACCAGCTCTTTTCTTCAAAAATGAGATTGCTAAAATCAAAAGTTAGGACCAGAATAACTGACGTCTACCGCGAACACACTCTTAGGGTTGCAACATAAAAATAAGACCTGATGTTGGCAGACTCGTTAAAAATAAGCAGTGTCAAAACTCTCACCAAAAAGGTTTGATTTCATTTATATTAATAACTAAAAGTGACCATCTTGGTAAAGTGACCACCTGAATAAAGTGACCATTTCTTGCAAGGCAGAACTGGTAGGGACTTAGTCATGTCTACACCAAAGTCTGTCATGTGTATTGACTACCTGTCTATAGTGACCATTGAAGTTCAGTCTCAAAGGTGGTCAATTTAGGGAAGTTCTACTGTATATATATTCGGTACCAGAGGCGGATCCAGGGGTCAAGAGGTGCACCCATGGTTCCGCCTTTGTTTAGTTCTAATAATATTGCTGATAGAATAGTGCCGCCCGCGAGCCAACAAGAATAAACAAAATTAGCCTTTGAATTGAAAAAGGTTGAAGATCCCTGATCTAGCATATGGGCCTGTCAATAGAATACTACCTGCACATAGAAATTACATGCCATTTTTGCATGGTCATAAGACATACTCTCATTTCTATATGTACCTTTTTCGTACCAAAAAAGTTTACTTTAGTGTTTCCTCCCTTCCATTAAAATTTGTATAACAAAATTTCAATATTCCAATACATATAAATATATATATACAATAAAACCTTCTTAACAGACACTTCCAAACAGCAGGCCTTTTTATTTAACAGATACTTTTGAACAGCAGACATCTCTGTTTAACGGACACTTTCCCACTTCACAGTTCCAATGCTTGTTAACCCCCAACCCCTTAAAATAGTGGACAGATACTTAAGTTATATGGCATTCAGAGGTTTTGCTGTATATACACACTATATGGAAGGTATTTCTCTGGAACTGGTATGGTAACAGTATGACACAGGTCCGCCATTCACAAATATCACAGCTTTTACTCATTGAAGGCTTTACACTAAAGGTGGCTGGAGGTATGTCCTTCCATTCTTCCTGCAACATGGCGAACAGTTAAGTGGCATTTTTTAGCCGCTCTGGTCTGGCTTTCAACCGTTGCTCTAGCTCATTCGGATCAGAGCTTTGGACTGGCCAGTCCAATTCATTAACTTGCACACATCCACAAACCACTATGTTATGAGGTGTGCTTTATGAATGAGTGCATTGTCGTGTGGAAAATGAAAACGGCCCACTCCAAACTGCTGCCAGAGGGTAAGTAGCAACAAATTGTCTGATATTAAATGACAAGCATCAGCATCAAGGGCTGCAGACACCAAAACCAGTGGACCACGACCAAGGAAAAAAAACCAAAAAAACACAGGCCCAAACCATAATTCTTCCTCCACCAAATTTTACAGTCAAAACAATGCACTCTGGTGAATAATGCTAACCTGATAAATGCCTTGTCCACACCCACCCATCTAAAAGCGACAACGTGTAACATGATTAATCATTCCATATGATGCTCTTCCATTGTTCTATAGTCCACAGATGATGCGTTTTGCACCACTCCAATTGTCACCAAGTGTTAACATGGCATATGTGCCGGACTGCCATTGCATACACATCTAGACGAATTGTACAAGTACTGGCATCATTTCCAGAGGTCAATCGAAAGTCTGTGGCTACAGTTTCTAATGAAATTTGCCAGTTTGTTTTCACCACATATCGGAGGCATCGACAGTCCCTACCCGTCAATAATTTGGACTTTTCTAATAGGATAGAGGTCTTATAACTCCCTCACATTGCCATTTCACTACTACATTATTGACGGTTCTACATGGTGTCTTTGTCAGAAATCTGCCAGATTGAATGACTGACTCTGCTGGCACCAATAATCATTTCCCTTTCAGTCTCACTCAGCTATCGTAGTCCGCTTATTTTGTTAGCTATCAATTGTCTACATGTCTATTGAATGCTCGCCGTCTTGAATTGGTAACATTCAAGTGATTCTACTACGTCTTCAGGGAGTATCCCGTCATTAATGATCATATTGTGCATATATCCAATTCAGAGAAAACAATGAGACTTACCCAGATCGACATATGTTTCATTTGGATAAGCTTCAAAATGCCCAAACTGGATTGAGAACGGAGGTTTAAATGGTGGATCATTCCCATCTAAAATGAAAAAAATAGGATTGTTAATTTTTATGTTACAATGAATACTGAATTTTATGTACAATTAAAAATTCGTAAATGCAAATTGACATCAGTACTATGGGACATCCTTTTCTTGGGCAAATGTAATAGTTTGAAAATTGGAGATTTGTAAAAACGTGAATTCACTGTATTATTAAATACATATAATGCCAGGGATCTGCTTAAGTAATTAAAGGGGTCACAGAGAAATTAATAACCACAACCAAGTCTAATACTTCACGATTACTTTTTTTTTTTTTTTTACAATAATTTCTGCCACCCACGTATATATTATAGCTCAAACTAGAGCTTTATTCGTTTTGGAGAAAAAGAGACGCTTTCCCCATCCTGGATTCGAACCAGGGTCCCTCCGTTTAGCCCGGAGTGTCTTGGACCGCTAGACGAATGAGGACAGGAAACAACGCTCTCTTTCTCCGTATGTAAAGATGTTAAGGTATTATTACCCTCCGCAGGGATAACACAATTGCCAAATATGGTCAACACAAGAAAGCCTCCGGGGCGAGATTTTTGTGAGTTTTCGTGGGGGAATTTATTATACAATAATTTTTGCCACCCACGTTTTATTGTGTTGACCATATTTGGCAATTGTGTTATCCCTGCGGAGGGTAATAATACCTTAACATCTTTACATACGGAGAAAGAGAGCGTTGTTTCCTGTCCTCATTCGTCTAGCGGTCCAAGACACTCCGGGCTAAACGGAGGGACCCTGGTTCGAATCCAGGATGGGGAAAGCGTCTCTTTTTCTCCAAAAATAATAAAGTTCTAGTTTGAGCTACATATACGTGGGTGGCAGAAATTATTGTATAATAAATTCCTTCACGAAAAAAAAAAAAAAAAAATATCCCCGGAGGCTTTTCTGTGTTGACCATTATTTGGCAATTGTGTTATCCCTGTGAAGGGTAATAATACCTTAACATCTTCACACTTACTGTTCAAAAATTCGATTCATAAAAATTGGAAGTGAAATGAAAATCAATGATACACTCAGTTAAAACTAGAACCACCAAAACTGTTGGACCACGGTGCCAGGGTCTACGGGTTTCCAAGGAGTGTTTGTTTATTTTATGACATAAGGCTAGCAAGGGTCATGCTGTGCCATTTTTCAAGGAAACTGAACCTGTCATCCAGGAAATCAAATTCTAAATTACGGTGGTATCATGTTTATGGGGAGATTATGGAGTATCATCAGAACTGAACCGAAGTCAACAGCATGATAGATGAATGGGTAACCAGTATGCTGCTATAGGGCTTACTGGATCACTGCTCTGATGCCATGATCATTACATGCAACTATGTATGCTGATTTTCTCATAAATAAACTTATAAAGCATATAAACAATAACAAATGATAAATATATATATCATCAACTATTTTCAATCCACTGAAGGATGGTGTCTCTCTGTTATCACGCATACACAGGGTACAGTGAAAGAAATACAGAGGAAGTGGCCTTATGCTCACCGGGTTGGCAAGCTGGACCTACAGTTAAACGAAGATTCCAAACTTCGGTAACCACAGCCAAAGTTCCGCGCTAAGGCAGGATTCATTGTGCCAGCCCCCTATGGGGTGACTCCCACTGATGCTGCTTTGCAACGGTGATTGTTTGAATGCAGGTATTCTTGACAGAGGATGGCTGTGGAACATGTATATATACAGTGAAAATCGGTTATAATGACTTTCAAGGGACCGCGAAAATTCGGTCGTTATAACCGATAGTCGTTATAAACGATATATTTTTAAAATCATTGTAGCCTATAGTATAATACACTTTTAGAGTTTTATAAATTATTTTGATAGTAAAAAGTATTAAACTTTTTGGTTTCAAAATTAAATAAAAATATATTTAATTATAATGAATTTAATTTCCGTCTATATTAAATTATATTTATAGCCACACTAAATACATAACACTTTTTAGTTTTTTAAATTGAAAAAATTCTATAAAACACTAAAGTATATAATGTAGAAAATGAATCTAATGAATAATATTGTCTTCCAAACAGTGCCCGTTTAGAAACTTTATGGACCTTAACGCTGAAAAAATAAAAAGGACCCCTAAAGAATATGACCCTCATGATATTCAATTAATAAATCTCATGGTCTTTTCTTTTTAAGGTTCGTTATCGTTAATATTCAGGTTTAGCAGTAATAAAAATGTCTCGGACATTTGTAAATAAACAAGATTAAAATAACGCTTAAATTTTGATAACTAACCCACATTGTTCCGACTTATGACTGTCAAGTCACGTCGTTATATCCGATACGAATTTCCCTACTCAGGATCTACGCAGATTACAATTGCTATTGTTATACAAGGTTTCGTTGTTATATACGATGTCGTTATAACCAATATATTTAGTATGGAGTAGAATAGCAAACCAAACTTCTTGTAAAAATTCCGTCATTATATGCGGTTGGTCGTTATAACCAGCATCGTTATAAATGATTTTCGCTGTATATATATATATATATGATGTCAAAACAATGCCCTCAGGGACTTAGTCTTCAAAGTATGGGACTGGTGATTCAAGGGTCGATCACTGGTTTGAAGTGACAGCTTGTGGTTGATTTCTCTTCCAGCAATTAATTATAAATAAAAGAGAGAGAGAGAGAGAGAGAGAAATCCTAAGGTTAGGATCATGCGGAGGAGTCAAAGGAGGACATGTGGCAATAGCTTAACTATGAAGTGTTATTTTACGATTGTCTAATAATGTACATTGTTGCATAAAAAATAAAATTTGTTCTTATCAAAATAAGTATCAACTGCATCAAAATGGCATCAATGTTGCTATTATGCATCTGTAGCGAGTATGCACTTTTGCTTATAAAAGTCAAGAAATTTTTAAAAATTTGAGTTTTCAAGAAGTCTAGGTTTTCAGACTTACCGTATTGATTTTGTCTTCAGATGTGTGTGATATATAATGCCACACACCATACATCTAGTTAATTTCCCTTAATTTTTCTTACTTACACTGTGGTCTTCTTTTCTTCTTTAGAGAGTAGTGAAAAATCTCATGGAGTTTTTCAGACCTGTGCATAGAATTTCAGAAAGGGGGAGAGGATTGATACAAGCAAAATTTCTTGCACAACGAATTATATTTTTCAACTAATAATATCATCGAGAGGATAGTGTTTACTGATAACCCCCTCCCACTCTAGTGAATAAGCTTGGAATCCTTAATTACCATTATTGATTAAATACAGTAGGACCCCCCCACCATCTTATAACAAGCCTAGATATAGAAAATTCACCTAACTCTAACCTTAACGTAACTTCTTAACAGTAACGTAACTCCTTGGCTGCAGTAGTATGACACTCTATATCCAAAAACATTTTTTTTACTTAACTTTAAGAGGCTAAATTATGATGATGTGTGGGGAATTAACTTACGTGCAACTGCATTTGCGGCATCCTCAATATTTTTATATGTCACATATGCACAGTTCTTTTGATAACTGAAAAAAGCAAGCAATAATATAATTATACTTTAAGCCAACTACCAATACACAAAAACAAAACCCTGCAAATACAATTATCCTCAATTATCTAATTATAAGCATTGGTAAGCAGGAGCTGATTCAAAAAATCGGTTTTAACTTTTTTTTTGCTACAGTATATTCTTAGTGTAATGAACTCCATGGGGCTGCTAAATTATTTCGCTCTATAACGCAATTTGTATTAATTTATTAAGATTACATAATAGATTCATGAAAATATGACACATAAAATATTTCTAATCCTAATAGATATGATTTTAATAGTAAAATAAACAAATTAACCTAGAGTAATGTGGCGAAATAAAAGTTGAAAATTAAAGACTACTTAAGAAAATCCACAATTTGTTTGCACAAATGAATTCATAGCTGAAGATAAATAAAAATGCTTATGATGAATTGACGAATTTAAGAAAACACCTCGTCCAAAACAGTATTTTCAGAAAAGACAAAATTATGCAATTTCTCCAAACAGGTAAGTGCTTCCGAGGCAATGACTTTTTATTTGTCAACAACACCTTCATAACTACTTTCATTACATCGTTTAAGTTGCCGGGATGTACTGTTTTTTGAGGAATCCGAACCTCTTGGACCTACAGTTTTCTGAGGAATCTGAACCTCTTAAGGCCTAGGGAACCAAACCCCGGACTACAGTGAGCAGTGCAATCTTTATGAGATCTCAAAAAACGCGTTCTTTGCACCAATGGAAGTTGAGACCCACACTGAGAGATCTGAACCTCATAAGGCCTAGGAAACGAACCCGTGGACTACGGTGAGCAAATAATCAATAAGCATTCTTTTTCTGGCACAGTTAGGAGTCGAAACCGGGATAACAACACAACAAGCGAATGTGTTACCACCACAGGGCCAATATTTATAAAAGGAGGGGAAGAATAAGAGACTATGGTAGTCTTTCAAATATTGGAGCTAAAGAGGTTGACGGTATTTTGTTTTCAATATTCATTCTATGTTTGGCCAAGGGTGCATATATATACAAGGACAGCAAAGAGTATGCTATGCTGGAATGTATAGTTTTCCAGTAAATCTGAACCTTTTAAGGCCTAGGGAACTAAACTACAGAGTACAATTACAAACCAAGTAAGCTATTTTTCCTCCCCATTGTTGGAAGTTAAATACCATCGGGAAGCTTTTGAAGGCCAAGCCGAATTTTTTTTATGCCAACTGAATTGTGAATTTTGACTTACATTCAGAGGTATACATAGGTGTAGAATTATACATGGGCCTGTGGGGCCAAAGCCCCCAATAATTTGAAATAAATTGCGATTTTACATATACTGTAATGTATAAATGTACATAAAATGTGTTTGCTACCCCCCCCCCTTTAACTTTGAGAATTCTATATTGATGGAGGTATAACTGAACATTGGCAAGGGGAGAGTTGAAATTGGGCTTTGAGAGAGGCTTAAAAGGAAACAAATTCACAAATGCTTGTGAAAGGATGTATTTGTAATAACTTCCAGGGATGTCGAATTAAGAATTTAACAAAAGTTTCAAAATTTCTGTCATGCTCCCGGTTACGTTTGGCAAAATTGGATGGAAAAATGTGTCAGCCTACAAGCGGCAAAATATGTCAGAGTTTACAGATGGCAAAATCGTAAATCTGCATCTGTCAGCATTACTTATGATGAGTATAAGGAAGAGCCAGAGGAAGAGAATGTAAAAACCTTTAATGAAAAAGTTATCGAAGTGTTTGTTCTTCGAAGAAAGAAAAAGTTTTGGGTGTACAAATAAATAGAACATTTAGCGTTATGTAAATTTTTTATATTGTATAGCTAAAAATTTAATTTAGTTAAAATATAATTTATTAGTAGCACTACCACATTTCAGAGTGACAAGCTGTCATTGAATACATTACATATTTTTAATAACACCAAAATGCATTTCTTGAACCATACAAAATAGATTACCAATATGGTCTTCTTAGAATTCTTACATCTTCAATGAATCCAAAAAAGCCAAAACGGCGGACTAATTCTTGTGTTGTATAAGACCGGGGAATTTTATCGATAGAAATAACTCTTTCCTGAAAAAACAAAAAAAAACAATTGTTGATTGTATGACATAATAACATGGAAAAAAAACCCAGTTTCATATTGTGAATTTGTTCGTTATATGATGAGATAAAAAAATGCATTTACATAAACATATTTATGGAAGAGAAAGAGGAGGAAGGATTAAATGAATTTGGTATGATTAATTATGACCCTCAATTTGAAAAGGCTTAATCATCTATATCAGTATTTCTTGAGCTTTTTCTGGTCAGGGGATGCTTTTGAGCTTCATTCATGACCATGGCCCCCTCTAATACTCACTATGTGGCAGTAAAAATGCAACACCAAGAAAGAGTGGACAGAAAATTATGAAGATTGCAGGGTAGGCACAGCTCATGGCGATACGTAAATGATGCGAAATGAGAAGCTGTCCTGTGCACGTTGAGTGAGATATAAAGGAAAGAAACTGCAGAATTAGCAATAGTTGTGCCCCACTCTGTCTTCCAGGGAAATCATTTTGCATATTATTTATTTATTACTTTTTGTCTAAGAGAAAACATGTAGTAGCGGAGAATGTCAGGCTGCCACCAATCAAGGCAGTTGAAGAAGGCAGACGATTTCAAAGGGGCAATGGTGATCATACTCAGAAATGCAGGTTTGTCCATATGTCAAATTGCAATAGATAGCCATCTACATGCATCCACGGAGAACCAGATGTGGCAAAAATGGTTGTAATAAGGAAATGTGGCACATTTGAGGGATGATGGTGTGGCCAAAGTGATGTCATTATGCATGGACCAAAGCATCTGCTGGCAAGTGATGGCGGCTCCATAAGCCACTCCCATCACCGTTTTACAGCATATGCATGACACCCTTGATGCTCCCACATTGACCAGGACCATTACTCACCAATTGGTAACCAGCAGCATGCACCCATGGTATCCGTTAAGAAGGCTGCCATTGACTCAACAACCTGGGTGCCTCCGTTTGCAATGGTGACAGGTTATAGCCACGTGGATAACAGAATGGTGCAGGGTCATGTCCTCAGACAAGTCACACTTCCATTTTAGCAGTGAGAGTAGCCGTGTTGGAGTCTGATGCCGATGTGCTGACAGGTCCAATCTGGCTGCATCCGTGAAACAGCACACTATGTGATAATCTGGCATCTCTACGATAGGTCACCTCTGGTATGTATTGAGTGCACTATGATGACCCAACGATGCATAGATGATATGCTACGGCTGGTGACACTACCCTTCCTTCAGGGGGTGCCCAATGCCATTTACTAGCAGGATAACGCCTGACCACCCACGGCACGCATCCGCCAACGTATCTTGCAAGGTACCCAGGTGCTTCCCTGGCCACCAGTCTTCCTTGATTTCTCATCAATCAATTCTGCGACACGATTGAACGTTGCTTGCATGAGCTGCCACCGCCATGGTCAGAAGATGAACTCTAGCAAATGGGCAACAAACCTTCAGAACACCATCCGCATGTTCATTGAGTCTGTAACTGTGTTGCTGCCTGTATTGCCACCTGCAGTGGTCCTACAAGCTACTGATCAGATGGCGGTGTCGCTCAGTGAATCGGCGCCGATGTCATGAAAATATTGGGGGTGACAATATACCTTTAAAAGGCATTTTGTTTGAAATTGAAGGGGGATATGGAACCCTAATGCCAACATTGGGAGGATGGGTCCCCCCCAATAACGGCGCCCATGGCTCAGTGTGCAGGTGTGTCATGTTGCAATAAACATCACATCGTTCGTTGCCGCCTCTTTTTGTTTACCGATTTTCATTACTTGCTGTCCACTCATTCTTGGTGTTGCATTTTCACTGTCACGCAGTGTAGTTATTATTTTTAGTAAATACATTTCAAATCAATGTACTTTATCAACACCTTTTATTATATAAGAAATATTAAGAAAATATTTCATAACCAAGTATCACAATATTATCCCTTAATTTAGCGAAATCCTTCTGATCGATGACAACAAGCAAGTTTTTGTATATCTGGCTACATTTTTGTTAGAGATAGCTTTTACTCAAAATATAAAGACTATTACTAATGAAGCAACCAATAACTAATTATTAAATAATTTAATATCGCCTTGATGTTACTTTTTTTTATGTTAGTAAAAATTTTATTTTGTAAGTCAACTATTTGTGGCCACCTAATTCCACAATTTCAACCCGTAGCCCCCAAAACTTCACTATGGCTACAGCTTAAAACTACCGGTCTAAATCAGTAACCTCAAAAGTCAAATACAGCAGGTGACAACAGAAAAAGTGTAGCATCATTCCTTGAAGACCCAATAAATGCCTCTCAATAAGGGACACCCATGGGAACAGACGTTTTGCCCCTTCAACAAAGGTGTCCCTTCTACAGAGGTACATGTGTTGATAATATGCATATACAGTATAAGAAATGTAGTTACTAATAAACTTTAAGTATTGCATAAATAACTAATAGTATTTTAAATACAGTATATTTAAATTTAGAAGTAAGGAAAATTCTTAATTAATGAAAAAATAATTAAAATTTTAGCAAAAATGTATAAAATGGACAATAACATGGTGACTTCAGAATCTGGGGGGGAAAAAATCCTATTTCCCTGTTGTTGGTTTTTTGTCGCACCCTTCACACGAATTAAGAATTTAAATTAAAAGATTGAAGTGTCATTGATTATATTTAGAATTATACAATTATCATCATATTCAACCATTATCTATCCACTGCTGGATGAAGGTCTCTCCAAATGCTTTCCACACAAGTCTATCCTGAGCAATTCGCTTCCACGTCACCCCAACCTGTTTTCTTATTTCATCCACCCATCTAGTTTGAGGACGTTTTCTAGGTCTTCGGTGGTCTCTTGGAATCCAGTTCAGAATTTCTGTTGTCCATCGTTGATCAGTTCTTCTTGCAATATGCCCAGCCCATCGCCATTTCAGCCCTTTTACTTTAACAATGATGTCCTCTACTCTAGTTTGCTCTCTCACCCAAGTGTTTCTTTTTCGATCTCTCCTAGTTATTCCAAGCATGCACCTCTCCATGCTCCTTTGCGTTGTCTGTAACTTTCGTATTGCTCCAACTGTTAGACTCCATGTCTCTGATCCATAAGAGAGGACTGGCAATACACACTGGTTGAAGACCTTTCTTTTTAGACACAAAGGCAATTTTCCCTTCAGGATAAAACTGTTTCTTCCAAATGCACTCCAGCCAAGTTTAATACGTCTGTTGAGTTCTTTCATAATGTTGCCTTCCATTGAAATCAGCTGGCCAAGGTAAATATATGAATCAGCAATTTCTAGCTCAATGTTGTCAACTTGTATTTTTGTTTTCTCTACGAAATTATATTAGTTTTTTGGAGGTTCATCTTGAGTCCAATTTCTTTACTTCTAGTTGAGAGCTCCTGTACCATGTCTTGGAGTTCTGATGGGTTCGTTGAAAAAATAACAATATCAGCAGCAAATCGCAGATGATTTAAATATTCACCATTTATTTTTATTTCCTTGTTATTCCAACTTACCAGCTGAAAAATCATCTGTAAAACTGGAGTAAAAAGTTTTGGAGAAATGGTATCTCCCTTCCTGACACATTTACCAATTTTGATAGTTTTGGTATCATGTAACCAAAATGTTGCATTTGCACTTTTATGTGCACGTTTCACCTTTACACACAGAGTTTAGAGTTATTATATATATAATTCATTTTATTCTTTTATAAAATAGGAAAAAAAATCATAAAATAGAAAAAAATATACTGTCCATTACAAATATATAAAAGGAAAGGGAAATTTTAACTACCATGAACAAAGAGCGTTATTGTTCATTAAATCAGTGTTTCTCAACAGCCAGGTGCAAGCTGGCATCAATTATAAAACTGGCCCCACAAGAGATTTTCATGGAATTTATCGTTTTAGTTTACTAGGCACTTTTCATGAATAAAGATTTTACAGCAGAAATATTCTGAGGAAAATATTGCATGTGAAAAAGCTCAGACCCAGATGTTTTAAATTTTTAATTACTAATATTGATCTCTGGATTCAAAATTTGTTGCATAAATTGTTTTGATTGCATATGGTCAGGGAAGCTGGAACAACTCCCTTGGAATCAAGTTTTAATCATCTAAACACACACACAAAATGGCATCAGCTGGACTTTTGAAAACCTTGATAGGATTATGCCCTGAGCTAGCTCATGGTTAAGGTTGTTTCATTTTTTCAGGCATATCCAGAAAGAATCAATCTTTAATGGTAAATGGGTGAGCATACATATAAACTCAAAGTTCAGTCAGCAGTTCCTTGCCATTTAGAAGGAAGTTAAAGTTGTTAAGAGTAAGGTTCTGAGAGGTTGACCTACACGTGATTCACACTATCTCTGATTTTTCCCAAAAACTGACTAGTTATTACTACACATACCAGATGGTGAAATCCAAAATTTTTTGTACGTATGTTGTCGTTCACATTTTAGGACTCATTAAAAGTCACCTTTATAAATGAAAAAACTGTGTTTTTGAGATACATTGAAAATGTTTTTGTCTGTACGATGCTGTACAATTACTAAAATATGTGCCATTTTTGGGTTACAAAGTATACTAATACGGACCTGTATGAAACATAGAAAAATTTCATGCCAAGTCAAATGCGCAAGGTCATAAAATGTCATGCTTTTAGTGTTTTTGCCACATTTAAACCTGAATTACGTTTTGTGCAATCCATTTGCCACTGAAATAAAACACACAATAAAACTGCATATAAAACATTGCGGAAAGTTGAATGCACTGGCAGTTTACCTGGTACTAAAATCTAAAAATTTCAGAATTTGGTACTTATTTGGACTTATATCTCACTATATGAACAATATATGGAGACAGTACTGTGATTATTGAAACACTCTTTTATTACACGTAATAGAAAAGTAAACATCATTGAGGCAAGTTGAACAGAAAAAAAAAATTCTTACATATTATAGGCTACCGTAACTTTTGCACCTGGCAGTAGCATGCAAGTTCAAATATAAACATGTAATGAATCCAAATCATTTTTACATGCAAGTTATTTATTTCATTTGTAGAGAACACTTCTTCCATGGACATAAGATAGTAATAGATGGTGTTGCATTTAAGTATATTATCTAATTATTGTATTACTATTGTCTTACAGAACTTTTAGTGGCAACAAAAGTATTTTCCATTTTTATTATGTAATTATATTTTCAATACATTTTAGTGGCAACAGATATATTTTCCCTTTTTATTATGTAATTATATTCTCCTGGCAATTTATTGGCAACAGATGTACTTTCCCTTTTATTTAGAATGGAACAAATGTCAATTTTGTAATTATATTTTTCTAACATTTTAGTGGCAACAGATGTATTTTCTTTTTGATAATTCGTCAGTGTGTCCTGGAACACTGTAGGAGAAAGAAGTTCCCTTGTCTGCTACTGTTGGTTTTCTTTCTGGATATGCAACAGATGGTATGATTTTACATCAAGCCTGTATTTACCCTTAGGCTCACTAAGCTCAAGCCTAAGGGCACCAACCTTTTAGGGGCACCGACTTGGGAAAACTACCAGACACCAAAAACTGCAGGCGCACAGTGGGGCAAGACGTTCAAAAACCAGACAGTAAATGATTGATTTGTTGGGTCTCCAGCAAGTTAAAATTTATTTTTTACTAGAGACCCGTCATTTATTCGCAGAGCACCTATAATTATGTATTTATGATAGATTCCTTATATGGCATACTATTTTTTCTTGTAATTCATGGCTGTTTGCTATTTGTAACAATGACAAATTATTATTATTATTAAGAGAAAAAAAAGTAGTTTGGGCATATTTTCTTGTCCTTCGCACTCTAATCTGCCCAAAAATATGTTTCCATCATTAAATTTGATTAAAAATTCCGACCGAAAATATTTAACAAAGTTCATACTTTGAGCAACTATAGTGATGTTCCATCTTTGACACATATGGTTTCAGGGAAATTTCACATTGAAACTAAATAACAACGATAGTTAAAACAAACTCTTACAAGACGCTATGCAACAGCAAGATAATGGTTGTTCTCCAGGATGTTTTCCATTTGCTTTTTTTGCAATTTTTTTTAATGTTATTTTGTCGAGAAAGTAATGAAAAATAAATAATAATGTAATAAGTTTGGATTGTTGTTGTGTTGGGTTTTTTTCCCCATCAAGTTGAATGGGTGATGATTATTTAAGTTTTCACTTATCACTGCTTTAGAATAAAATATGCACCATAAAATTTGAGGGGTCAAATGGTGGAGAGATGAGGTGAGTGGAGTAAATGGGTGTGCCTATATTCTGCCCAGGAGCGTTAAATATGTAAATCCAGCCCTGTTTTACATCTCTGTGTGGCAAGACTTTCAAATAAAGATGGCTGCAATATTCATGAAATTACATAGTGTTGTTTAAGGAAATTATGCTCTTGTTGTTGTTGCAAAGATGGCTGTGGGATACAAACTTATTTATAAGGAATGCTTTTTCTATGAGGAGCTATTGAACTGTAGTGCTCATATAAAATCTCGAAAAAGATGTTATTTTTTCTGACTGTGACCTGGATGCTAATATGAGCAACCATCTCACAAGAATAAGTGCAAGAGTATCGGATACATTACTTACAACAGAGAAGGAACGTGTAGCTAGTTGAAGTGGAAAGGAATTACCTGAAGGTATAAAAGTTTGTGCAAAACATCCTATGATTTTGGAGTATATTGGAATCTTCCAGAAGTTTGTTTACATCCTCAGCATAAGCCTAACTTAAACAGAAAAGTGAAAAGACTCCAAAGTGCAAGTTGGGAAAATTTACAAGTTAATTTGTAAACATCACCCTAACCCAACCAACCAAGGCAAGCCAAAAACCTCCACTTGAGGGGTTTAAATGTAGATTCACGTATATGGTCATCCCATGTGATACGTGAATCTTATATTTATATCCTTAGACTCCCTTAAGACTACAGCATTCACACAATGCACTGCAAGACCACAACGTCATATCTCACATTTATCGTAACTCATTACGAGACCACAGTGCAAGTATTTATGGTTGATATATCGCTAGGATGAAACCTATTCTCTTCATCGGATGTGATGGCAATAACGATCATTAACATACTCTTCCAGATCATGAGAAGGTCCCATCAAACATAACCCAATTTGGGCATCATGTTCGTTTCATAGTCCCACATATAACACAGGATTGCCAACTGATTACTGCGTTGTTACATTCATCAGATTATAAGTGGCCAGTATGACATTGTAATATTCTTTTCTTCTACTTCCATTGGCAGGTGGCCGATGAATAGCCAGCAGAAATGTTTACGTTTTCAGTTATAACTTTATTTGATGCATGAGTGATGTTTGCTTTTATGTGTAATGAATCTCAGTAAGATTAAAAACATTCTAAATTTATTTACGATTTTAATGTATTCTTATTCTACATGTTGTGAGGTGAATGATCAAGGCCAGTCATTCACTTACAAGCTTAGTATGTTAATTTCTTAATTTGTCTTACAAGCCAAAATACGTTAATTTCATGAATATAATAGACAGCTGGTAACTAATTTTTTAATGGAGTTAACCTCAATAATAAATACGTTGCCTTTCCGCCCCCCAAGGATATATAGTAATTTATTTTTCAGCATGGAATGTTAAGTGAAATCGTATGAATGCTATTCACATTAATACTGCATTTTTAATATCTAAAGAAACATGCACAGTCTGACAAATGATGAGACTGGTTTTATTATAAGGAAAAAAGAAATGTCATCAACAATTCATTGCATGCCATCAAAACGTTCAACCTTTATCCACAATCTGGCAAAACTGTACCTCCACATGCTAAGGATGATGGGAACTAGGGTGCCATTTCATGTGAATAGCAGGAAACCTAATAAAAAAAAAAACTATAAAAAAAATTAGGAGACCGCTATAACATTAATGGCATGGAGGAGAGAGCGAACATAAAATTCTGTTTTAAACTCGGCAAAAGTGAAACCCAGACTCTGAACAATTGATGCAACAACTGTATAGGGATAAGTGTATCTCATGTACATGATTTCAGTGGTATGGAAACAACAGAAGATGAAGCAAGGCCTGGGCATCCAATTTCAGTGTGTAATGAATTTGGACATGACAGAAGTGAGAGAACAGGTTAAAGCAGATTATTGTGTGAATGTAAGAACGTTGGCAGGTGAGTTTGATGTAAGCCCATAAACAATTCATCACATCTTACTGGAAGATTTAGGCAAGAACGAGGTCACATCTTGGTTTGTGCTACATTTATCACCTGAAAATCAAAAATATGACTGAGTTCCGTAGGTAAGGAACATCATTAAAACTGCTTGTAGGAATATACATTTTCTAAATTCACTAGATTTATCCCCCTATGATTATTTTCTTCTTTCAAAACTTGAGTTTCTGTTGAAAGGGAATCTCTTTGACAATGTTGAAGTCATCCAAATCACTGACATCGATTTTTCGAGACTTACCATAAACAAGATATACAGAGGTTATTCCAGTCATTGCTTGATAGTTCAACTTGTTGTGGCGATTCAAAGGGATGTACTTTGAATAAAATACAGGTACTATTCAATTATCTTATTTCTATTTTATACTACAAACTCAGTCTCATTACTTAATTGTCGGACCGTGCATGTAACTAATAGGCATGTGTGTTTTATAATTTGATTTTTTTTCTTTGTTTTGTTTTCATGAATGTTTTACTTGCCCTACTTTAAATCACTGCAAAAACTCTTTAACTTCCCATCTAAACAGAGCCAGCTGCAGATTATTTCATGTTTCCCAATTTTCCATGCAGATTTTTACATGAATTATCCTAGACAATCAAGATATGCGTTATGCTCCAAAAAGGATATGCTTATCGCTAGGTTTTTTGTGAATTAATTTTGGAATAATTGAAAATTATAATAAATTTTTGTTCATAGACAGTATAGGTGGATTTTATATTTAAATAAAGGTCAGGTAAGCGAATGTTATTTTCAGCTTCGAAAATTTTTAAAAAGCATGAATTCATACTCGCAAAAAAAAAAGGAACTTTTGTATTAATAAATAACTTCAAATATACATGTACACTCAGTGGCCATAAGAGAAATTCCTTAATCTCGTGGAGTCGGTTAATAATGTGATAATAAGAATTGTATATGAAAGGTACATTCAACATCATGAGAACTAGTTATCATTGCAATTAACTTGAACATGGGCAAGATGGAAAATTTAAGCAATTTGGAATGAGGCATGACTGTGGGGGCAAAAGAAGCTATTTAAGCATTTCTGGAGCTTAATATTTTCATGTAACATAATCTTGGGCGTTTAGAGATTGACAGTTAAACCAAAAAACTTCAAGCAGTAAGAACTATGGTCTTATGCTTTTGAATGAAAGAGGTACCAGGTGACTTACACAAATTGTGAACAGCAACAGAAGGGCAACAACATGACAAATTGCAGCTCAGTACAATGTAAGAGCATCACAAAGCATATCCGAAAGTGAAAAATTATGAATCTTGTTAAAGATTGGTTTTTACAGCAGGAGACAAGCAAAGGTGCCTTCGCTTTCACTGGAAAACAGGAAAGCATACTTACTCTGGGCCCAAGAGCAACGAACTTGGACACTTGACAAGTGGACAAAGGTTGCTTGGCCAAACGAGTCTCTGTACTTTCACAACTATACTGATGGCAGGATCAGAATATGGCACAAGTAGCACAAATTTGTAGTGAGCTCTTCGCTTTACAGGCTTCATTGACTGTTGCCACAGCAGAAGAGACAGCCGAAAGAAAGAGAAAGCAGTTGAAGACAGCCTGGCAATAATACTTTTAAAATTGTAAGTTTAGCAAGTGGCAACAATACAAATTTCCTTTCCATATTTTGCGACTACTGTAGATTATTTAACTTTCAATGTTTATCAACAACATATGTACTTGTATTCCGAATTCTGAAAAAGACCATACTTCGATTTACAACCAACCTGTGCACACATCTATCGAAAAGATTTCCCAACTTCTTTAAAGATTGTTGCTTTCATTATTTTATCATTGGTGTTAATTCTTTCTACTATTAAGTGTTCCAATAAATAATATTTTTTGAACTGGATGAATCTTGATTTATTTTTGTTTTTTGAGGTGAACTTTTATTACCAAAATTCACCTCAAGTACAATCTATTTCTACAAATTGGATGCATTACAAATTCATGAACCTGCCTATTGACAACCCGTCAAGCGTGTGGTGAAATGAAAAGCATATGAAATAATGGTCTGGGGAATGTTTCATGGGCTGTAACTTAGTACCACTGGAAAGGTCCATAAACACCAATGCCTATCTTAACATAGTTGTGACCAAGTGCTTCAATTTATTGTCATATTATTCCCTCAAACAGGTGGTAATTTTCAACAGAACAATGCACCCATCACCGTACTTGACTGGTTTGAGGGAAATGATTCTAAGTTTCAATTGCTTCAATAACCAGAGCAGTCATCTGATCTCAGTCCCATTCAGAATTTGTAATAGCGGTGTTCTAAATCATTTTATGATCAAATCACTGAATAAGTCTGCTATTATTGATATTGTGCAGATATTATTGGAATACTCATTCATAGGTGCTGGCTCAGTTGGTCCCAGGCGAGGACTGGTCCAAGAACAATGTTTTGAAGCAGCACAAATTAGTCATCTGTCTCTATGCTTATGTAAGGTGTCCAAAGAGACCAGATACCAGATTCGTTCATGCTTCTACTACTTGTTTACGATAGATAAGCAAAAACATTCATCGATTCATTCAGTTGATTGATTGTATTTTTACGTTGCAAGGACAGCAAGCATCATTTTGCACCAATGACTCATTCAGTGAACCATTTGACATATTTGTAATCTGTAGAACAAAGAGGAAAGATCCGTTCGAGATGAAAAACACCGCCATCCGATCTGAATGAACTAAGAGCTGGTATTATGTCAGCATGGACTATTTCTCCGCAACAATATGAACAACTTGTTGAATTCATGCCCAGACGAGTATCGGCTGTAAGCAAAGTAGGACAACCCTGATATTGGTAGGGTGTCTCTAATATTTTGGCCACTGAGTGCATACATGATGATTTTAGGAGTGGATAGTTAGCAATTTGGTGATTTACACATTGTCCCATGTCACATTATATCACTGATGTATAATTTCATTGGCTGTATTTTTTATAACACAAGGAAAACATGATATATAACTGTGATGTCTCTTTTTTTGGCATTGCAAATTCGATTTTTGCTTGTGTTTTATGGCACAAGGTCAATTAAGGTCATGTTATACTGGGACCTACAGTTTTTCCGAGGATTGTTTATGAGTTTTGGCGGCACAAGGGCAGTAAGTGTTATGCTTTGCCAGAGCTTACAATTTTGTGATTAATTAAAAACTTTTATGGCTCAGGGAACAAACCCCTGACTGAAGTGAGCAATTAGTGAGTATGCATTTATTTATTTTTTTTGCACTGTTGAGTGTCAAACCCAAGACAATAGTATGCTAGGCACTGGCAGATTGGAAGGGGGGGGTAATCACCTCTTGAGCTAGGATAATATCATGAAAAATGAAAAGTACAAGAGATTTGGATAAAAATAGGAATCTGAAACAAATCGACCCCCACCCCTGAAAGGCTTGTGGATCTGCTATTGGTGCTAGATGAACACATCACCACCATTACCACGAGGCTTTTCTCGAAGAAGCTAAAGTTCCATCTTAGGAAACCAATCCCTGTACGATGTTGAACAGAAAAACAATACCTGTTCGACAGTCTCGCTAGAATCAAACCCAGTAAATTATTATCAGTTAGGCTAATGATTGATACGGTAGACAAATATGTTACCTCTATGAAACTATAGATCATCACAATTTTAAGGGCTAGCAGTGTATAGTGAAAGCTCGATTCCTTATTCCCGAATCTGTCATTTTCTCCACATTCATCATTCAATTCCTATGGTTCCTGCCAAAACCTTTTTTTTTTTAAAAAAAAAAGTGTGTTGATTGTGCTTTGAATTTGTGGTATTCCGATATTGACCATTTTGAAGAATTTACCTTTGTCAGAGTCATTTATAAAAAAAAACTATTTCTTTGTTTCCTAATTCTAATACTAATTTCTTTGTTTGTATGAAAACAAAAGTATGTTATATTTGCTTTACACATGAATATTTTTTATTAGCTTGATAAGTGCATAGTGTGTATAAGTAAGTAATTTAGCTCTTATATGTCCTGCATGTATCATTCAATTAGAATTATGTATTGCCTCTATTACCCTCATTTTATAATAGCCTGTTTTTATAGTTTTCCCATATACATCGTTCATTTTCTGGACCCCCCATGTAAAGTTTTCCACGGGAGGTCCAGAAATCAGGGTTTCATTGTATATGTATATCTGCTTACATAGTAATGTATTTTTAAAATAAAATTAAAGCAAAACTACAAATAGGGGCGGATACAGACTTTCATTTTGGGGGTTCAAGGACAGAATTTGCCATGGTCTTGGAATAACACCCTTCATTTATCATGAAAGTTGGAATTTTTTACAGTGAAAAAATATATTTTGGGGGAATAGGATCCCCTGTGTCCACTCTTGGCTACAAAACGTATGGGCTCAAGAGGCGCAAGAAGTGGGCAATATTACGATACGATATTTTCGAATCAATCTGCTGTGTACATGTTAAGTTGACACTGACATTTAATATAGTCGCAACTACACTAAACGTGATTATTAATTTTGAAAATAATGAATAATTTTGTAAAAGAAATTCCAAAATCAAAAACAAACAGTTTATTAGAGAAATGCCAGGAATTAAATTCTTGTGGCACATTAAACTGTTGCAGACAGGCTTGTTGCGGACTTTCACGGAGTCTGGAAACCCTTATTTTACTAACAATTAAAAAACGACATAGCATAATGTAAAACACCTTAATAGTTAACAACAATGTGAAGTAGAATTTTTGATCTTGGGTAAAGCATATAAACACCCTTCAGATAGACGCCACTATTCTTCATCGTGAATCAAGACAACATTTGTAAACTTGTTCGCTTAAAATAACTAACAGTTTATCAGTTTCATTCCAAGGAATTACAAAGTCCCAATTTAATGGGATAGTGAAAATTTTTAAGAATTCATTAAAAAATAGATTCAGCAACAACAGAAGGAGTGATGGCTAAAAAATAAAAGAGGGCAAAACTCTTTTATCAGAAAAGTCAAACAGGATGACTTACTTGTCCATGTGCAACACGACACCATGGATGTCCGTCTGTTGAAGTTGTCCTAGAAAAAATTAAACTTATTTTATATGATACAGCACCAGAAATCGTTGAAATACAATTGCTATTACATTTTTTTATTATAGTTCCACATCTCAAAGCTACACCAGAAGTCAACTGGAATAAGCTTGTATTACACTTGAATATGACGTCCTGTATGCAAAAGACGCAAATATATAAAAACACATTTAATTGAAGTTTAATGTTTAATTATTTGCATGTGATTATGCTTAGTTTTATATCTTACGGCTGCATTGGTTAAATTTTTATGGCGCAGAACCAGCAAAGATCATTTGACACCAACAAGTTGGTATTGTTCGCATCACAATACTGCACCATGCGTCATCTGGATGAACAATTCAACATGGCACATTTCCACAAAGCCAAGCTTACGAGAAATCCAATTCGGCTCAAAAAAGCTGGGGAGGGGGGTAGTTATAACAACTGGAAAGACACAAGATAAATTAATAAATTACAAAGGATAGCCACAAGAGTTATTTTGTCACATTGATATTTTTTTTTTTAATTTACCACCCAAGAAAACACATCATACTGAATACCTTTTTGATAAAGATCGACTTCTTGAATTCGAACTTTTACTCGATGAGCGAGATAGTGATTGAGGTTCGATACTTTGGCTCGCAGAGCGACTCAATGGGCATTCTGGACTTTCTGCACAAACAGAGGTCCAACTTTCGGAGCCTTCAGAAACGTCAGACAATCCTGAAGAAGCCTTAGATTCATGCAAAGCGTTAGAAGAAAGATTGCGGCATTCCTCATTCCTAGGAGGATGATTATATTACAAAACAATTCTCTTTTGTATTTGTATTTTTATACCTGTTGTATTTTTATACTGCACCAAAGATCACCTGGGATGAATAGAACCGTTAGCTCACGGTAACCTTTATTTACACTCTATAACAAAAAAAAATCGACGCATCAAGGAGGAGTTGTCCGATTGCGATAAAAATTGGTGGATGTGAAGAACATACATAGAAAAAGAAACGATTAAAATTTCAGAACAATTGAATGATTTATTGCAGAGTTTGACCGTTACAAAGGGAGGAAGTCAATAAGGCGTTGGTCCACCTCTGGCCTGGATGCAAGCTGTCACCCGGCGTGGCATAGACTGATAAAGATCCCGGATGGTGTCCTGCGGAATTTCTTGCCAAATTGTCTCCAACTGTCGGGCTAAATCGTCAACATTCCGGGATGGTTGCAATCGCCTTCCCATAGCGTCCCAAATGTGCTCTATGGGAGAGAGATCAGGAGACCTAGCTTGCCAAGGAAGTGTTGGGCAAGCTTGAAGACAATTCATAGCAACACGTGCCGTGTGCGGCCGGGCATTGTCTTGTTGAAACGTAAGTCCAGGGTGTCGCAAAAGGAACGGTAACACAACCGGTCGTAGAATGTCGTCTACGTACCGCTGTGCTGTAAGTGTGCCAGAAATGACCACCAAAGGGGTCCGGCTATCAAAGGAGATGGCATCCCAGATCATAACGCCCTGTTGTGGGCATGTGTAACCATGGTTCCCACTCTTTTGTCCTGATGAAATTCAAGGACTTTTTAAGGACTTTTGAAGGACCAGATAATTCTTTTCAAGGGCTTTATTGTCAGTCGTGATATACATAATTAAAAATGCAAGACATTATAAGCATAATATTGAAATTAGTGTTTAATTATGTTGCTCCTTTTCAATTTGGCACATTGCCAGCAAAAAAGATACCATTTTTTTCTATCCCTTATACCAGCTGCACTCAGCGGGAGGGAGAGGAAGGGGTGTGTCCTCATCACTACTGGTTTTGTTCAAGGCAAAATACCACTTTTTTTTCTTTTGCCCAAACTCGAAAAAAGATTTTTGAGAAAAATTCAAGGACTAATCACATTTTTGGCAGTTTTCAAGTACTTTTCAAGGGTTTCTACTTGCCAAAAAAATTTCAAGGACTTTTCAAGGACCTTGAGAACCATGGTGGCATACGATAGTAAGGGCAGGATCCCCACGCTGCCCTGGACGTCTCCAGACACGTCTGCAGTTGTCGTCAGGACACAGTTGGAAACGGGACTCGTCACTAAAGACTATACGTCCCCAGTCAGCGCAGTTCCAAGTTGATCGAGCCCGGCACCACTGTAATCGGACTTGACGGTGTAAAGGCGTGAGAGGTAAGCGGCATAACGATCGGCGCGAGCGTAAATTCCGCTACATATTGAGAATCGCTCCTTATATACACCTGCTGAATGCGCAGTTCCGATGCGCTGGAGTTCCCGCTATTCATTCATTGGACACCAAATTTTAATCATTTGCATGTTCGGTCAAAATGTCTTTGCATACGAAATTTCATTACAATCGGACAACTCCTTCTTGGTGAGTGGATTTTTTTGTTATAGAGTGTATTTATTTGTACAATACTACATGGCCATTTAATGGGCCCAGGCAGGGGTTACGGTTCGGATGTTATATACTGTTGGATGATATGAACAACTACAGTGACACCGGATAAAGAGACATGTTCTCAATTAAGCTTGTTCCAATCGTTAATCATTTAATCAAAAAACTAAATTTATTATTAGTGTTTACTAAGAGAAGTTGGTAATTGTAATTTCAATGGATGATCGATATGGGAAGAAATATAATTGGCGAGTATGAGATATTGAGAGAAATCACATATTGATTATGAAAAATTTTATATAGAAGGGTAAGGTGCAGGTATTGCTGATCGTTTTATGCTGATGTATGATATCAATTTATGTTTATACACACACACAATTAGGCTCATTTAGATTAGAATCTAGTTCGTTAAGGTCATACTATTCAAGCACTATATACAGAGAGAGAGACAGTGAAAACATTTACGTTTGGCCTGTTAATGCAAAACTAATTGTATTACCTCAAATAAGGAAACAAGAATCATTAATGTTATTAAATAGACATAACATTTTTTTAAGACACCGAGAAATGTTTAAAGGCATATACTAACCCTGTTTTGCTTACTGAACTAGGACTTTTGCTCCGAGAATGAAATAATTTAGGACTTTTTCGCTCTTTGCTATGTGAGGAAGCTGACTTAGGATTTTTTAGCTCCACACTAGAAGATTTACTTGAGCGATGCCTTTTCTTGTCAGCATATCTGTCAGATTTCGAGTTTTGAAGATTTTTGGAGTTAGAAGATGATTCAGAATGGAGTTCGATATTTTCGGATGGAGAATTATTAAACAAATCAGACTCTACATTTCTGAAATATCAAATTAAGATAATTAAACTCAAACACACACATATACAGGGCATGCCAAAAGTTTGTAAACACTTCAAAAAATCATAAAAAGAACGAATAATGATAAAAAGGTGTGGTTTGCATGAAAGGGTTTCTAGAAAAATTGGATTTTTTTTAGTAGCAAAAAAGAAAAAATAATAATTAAAAAATTCACATGTAGGTGGCGCTGGCAACTTCAAAAGACAATGGACAGGACAACTGTGCATTCCATCGATTTATTATTGCAACAGTTGTTCAATACGGCCTCCAGGGCATTTTGTGACAGAACTAAGGCGACTCACAATGACAGTGCTAGCTGCGTAAAGCATGCTGGTATGGATATCAGAAATGGGATGATGAATGGCATCTTTGAGTTCAGACAATATGGAAGGTGGAGAACAGTACATAAGCGATTTTAAATATCCCCATAGCCAGAAATCAACCAGAGTGAGGTTGGGTGACCATGGGGGTCATGTAACCTTGCAGACTCGACAGATAACTCTGTCTTCACTAAAGGTGTCCACTGGAAAAGGTTTCACTGGATTGGCATAGCGGGGTGGTATGCCATCCTGCATAAAGCTAACTACAGGCAACATACCTCTTTCGTGCAATGCAGGTATGCCTTTCTAATGCAAGAGTAAGATAATGCTTACCTGTCACCATGCATGTTTTCAGGCCAGATATCAGACAACATTCTTCAAAGAAGAAAGGCCTAATATAAAAGATGACATGAAGCCACACCGAACTGTCACATGGCGTGAATGCAGTGACTGTAGCGTGTACTGACGGGAATTCGACATCACCCATATGCAAGTGCTAACATCCCCATGTACTGCAAAGTGGGCCTCATCCATCCAGAACACGTGAAACAACCACTGAAGTTCTCGTTAGATTTTTGCCAAAGCCCAGCTAACAAACGATTCCCTCGTGGCTGCATCTGCTGGTAATAATTGGTGAGGTGACTGCAATTTGTAGGAATACCTATGCAATATCCCATGTAGGATACATCAAATCGATGATTCAGGTACATCCAATACCTTTTAAGCATCATGAGCACTGCTACTTCCTGTGGACGATTCTGCTGCTATACCCTCTACAACAGTTTCCACAGCAGTGATATGGCCCTCCGCCAATGAAGATCTTCAACTTCGTGGCCACTCCCCCAAACTGCCCATTTCTTTAAACCGTTTAACAAGTTTTCGTATCCCAGCACATGACATGGGACCATTTCCAGTTGCTTCGCCGTGCAAAAATTTCGCAAGGCAGTAGTTCCTGCTTCACAGTTCAGGTAGAAAAGTGTCACTAGCAGCGTTTGATCTGGTAACGATAACATTCTCCAATTATGCAGTACTGCCAGAATCAAATAAAAATTCCCCGTGTATACACATGTTCTATTGCAAGCCTAATTTGCATACTTCTGCTGAGTAAATTGCATATCAGAGCCACCTACAGGTGACTTTTTGATGGTCGGTTGGTTGTATTTTTATGGAGAAAGGACAGCGAGGGTCATTCTACACCAAACGAGGTGTGACTTTTTGAATTTACAAATTTTTTCTATGAAAAAAAATCTGATTTTTCTAGAAACCCTTTCGTGTAAACTGCACCTTTTTAACATTATTTGTTCCTTTTTCATGATTTTTTAAAGTTTCTATGAACTTTCCACACACACACCGTATATATAAATAATAGATACATTGCTTATCAAGAACTATATATCTTTATGCAAAATATATGTAAAATATGCAATGAAATCTATATATATAAACTATATAACAAACTACTACTTGGAAATAGAAAACTTAAGTTTGTGCTTTATGGCATAAGACCAGCTAAGATCACATTGCATCATGATCTACAGTTTACCTAAGAAATCCAAATCTGTTACTTAGAAAAATGAGCTCTAGACTGTGGTAAGTAGAAAAAACAGCATGCATTCAGTGCTACCACTGAAATCAAACTTGAATTAATGACATAATAAATGAATGTGTTATTTCTACACCATCCCATAAGGCAGAAAATACAGAATACGAAGAACTATCGGGGGGGGGGAATTGCATCAACAAAAAAATCGTTGAGTAACAAAACTATGATAAAGGGCCTATTAATTTAATATTGACACTAATCACTGACAAATGTGAAATTCTTAATAGCGTATGTAATTAATGAGAGAATACCTCTAATAAATACACAAGAGTCTATATTCTAATCATTAACATAACATTCAGTTTGAATAAACAATAAGTAAAATTTTTGAATATGAAAAGTAATTCATGCAGTTTTAAGACCATTACAAGTTTTAAAAATAAATTTAAAATAAATTTGTCAAAGGAAATACATACTTAATTTTATTTACAAGACTGGAACTTCTGCTTCGATAACATGTCAGTTCAGATTTTCTCCGTTCTGTACTACGAGAACGATTTCTCCATTCTCTGCTTTGAGACCGCCTTCTCCATTCTCTGCTTTGAGACCGCCTCCTCCGTTCTATGCTTTGAGAACGACTCCTCCGTTCCCTGCTTTGAGAATGACTCCTCCGTTCCCTGCTTTGAGAATGACTCCTCCGTTCCCTGCTTCGAGAATGACTCCTCCGTTCTTTGCTTCGAGAATGACTCCTCCGTTCTTTGCTTCGAGAATGACTCCTCCGTTCCCTGCTTCGAGAATGACTTCTCCATTCCCTGCTTCGAGAACGCCTCCTCCATTCCCTGCTTTGAGAACGCCTCCTCCATTCCCTGCTTCGAGAACGACTCCTCTGTCTGGTCCGAAAACGGAAAAGTCTGTGAATTTTTGGTTCCCTGCCCAAAACATTAAGTCTACTGTAATTTGCCCGCCCGCTGCTTGGAGAGTGAGAACGTCTATGGCTCTGCCAGTCTCTGCTCCGAGAAAGATCACGAATTCTTGGTTCTCGACTTTGAGAATTAGATGACTTATCACTTCTTCGATCCCTGCTCCGAGACCGAGATACTGCATCACTTCTTCGATCACTGCAAGGAGACACAGATAATTTACGACTCCTTTTTATGCTTGTAGGACACGAATTGGAGATCAATTCAAAACGGCATGGTTTGCGGTCTTCTTGATCCTTGCTTGGAGACTGCCGTAAAATAGATATTTTATCTTTTTCTGTTACCGATATTTTTGAAATATCAGGTACCTTAGAGTCAGAGTCTACAGGCTTGTCTATACTGAAAGGTGAAAACATGAATTATACATTTTTGGTTTTAAAGAACATCATAATAAAAAAGGTATTTAAATTTCAGAGAAAGTTCAAATCGAAAAAAAGCATTCTCAGAATTTAGGAACATATACAAAATACCAATCATTTGATGCCCAAACAATTTCATACATACTGTACAGATAACATTTCACAGTTGTAAAAAAAAAAAATCATATTCTTATGCGCCCTAAAAACCATTAATTCAAGCAACACCTTACGAGTGCAAAACCACCAAAAGTTCTTTAAGTACAATTGCCATTATATTTTTTATTATAAATAAAAATACTTATATAATAGTGACAATAATATATAAACAGTATTATTATAAACCAGAATTACAAATTAACTAAGATAAGACTGCATTGTTCACATAAAAGCACATGAGTCATCTGGACAAACAGCTCCACATAACCAAGTTTACTAAAAGTCCAACTTTGTCTAAAAGTGGCAGTTGTAACCACAAAGAAATTAATGAAAATCACAAAATTCCTTTCGTTACAATCTTTTTTATTTTTAAGTTCCCGGAAAAAATTTATTATGTTGAATACCTTTTCGATAAAGATTGACTTCTTGGATTTGAACTCTTACTCAATGAACAAGATAGTGATTGAGGTTTGGTACTCCGGATCGGACTCATTTGACATCCTGGACTTCCTGAACAAAAAGAGGTCCAGCTTTCGGAACCATCAGAAATATCAGATAACCCCAAGGAAACATTGGATGCATGCAAAGTTTTAGAAGGGAAGTCGCTGCTTTGCTCAACCCTAGGAGGATGATCATATTAGAAACAATTGTTTTTTGTATTTGTAGCTTTATACCTCAAATTGCACCATTTTTCATTCTTGAATAGACATACATATACACTCTGTTGCAAAAAAATGTATGCACCCACAAAAAATGAAGCTATGCTCATGAAATTCAGCATGCTTTTATTTGAGACTGGTAAGTGACGTAGCACTAAATAGTATAAATAAATTTAAGAAGAACAATGTTCAGGCATAGCATCATGCAAATGAACCTGTGAACACGGCAACCCTTCAGTGCTGTTTAGTTTGTCACTTCAGTTCCTGACGAGGGACAGCCAATGCCCGTCCGAAGAATACATAAATTAATGTGTTTATAACATTTTTACTATGCCTAAAACGTTGTTCTTAAATTTATTTATGCTTTTTTTCTGTTTGTGGTTTTATGGCTCAAGGACTACAATGGTCATGCTGCACCAGGACCTATTGTTTTCCAAGGAATCCGAACTTCTTAAGGCCTAGTGAACCAAACCCCGGACTACAGTGAGCAGAAATTCGGTATGCAAATGGTGTGTGTAGAGTTATGAAAACGATTAAATTTTCAGCACCGATGATGTGAGAGGGCCTCACGTTTTAAGCTGAGAGTTAGAATTGGAAGGGAATATAAGGCCAAAGTCTGTTACAAACTTCCAGGATTGTAGAGATCTTACATAACAATGAATGGCAATTCAATGCACATGAGAAAAGGAACATTGCGCAGCATCTACAAGGACCAGTGTGCTTATTCGCCGGCAATTCCAACTGGATTTTCTTTGATAATGCAAGTTATTTACAGATGCCTTTGAGATACACTCAATGGTGCTAATGAACAATGGGATGGCGGATTTGGATGGAGGTTGTATTATAAGCCTACAAGGAGTTGATAAGTTAAACAGACACATTGGCAAACATCTCAGTTAGAGCGATATGGTAATAGCTCAGTGTTGGTGACAGCAGGTTATTCTTACTGGCACATGTGACTGATGCAGAAGACATTATAGACATACAACTGCTTGAGGGGGATTGTGCAGTCAGAAGAACCCCCTCTCCCCCAAAGCCAGGACATTACTAATGACATCTCTATCACCCATCGTTTGTCGTCTTCCACACATTGTATACATATTAAAGAATACCATTCGTACACATCTGGGAGACACCGCGATTAGGTTTTGACATTCATTAAAGTGCCTACCACTCTCCTCCCAACATCAGTGAAGCTGACTAGATCGATGCCAAGTTCAGTTATCTTAGACAATGTCTGATGGGAGGAACATTGTCTTTAGCAATGAATCTCATTTCTTTCTCTCTCTCTAAGTGCTGGTAACTGCCAAATACGCATGTAGGAGAGGTGTGGACAGTGTTTGGATCCCACATTCATTATCCAGCAACATACAAACATTATACTTGGTATGACGGTCTGGGCTGCAATTTATTGGAACAGTCAATCTTCTCTAGTTGGGCTGATAGGCAATCTGACGGCTCGCATATATATTGATGACTTTCTCCAGTCAATTGTGCTGCTTATGCTGTTAAATCGCCTGGATATCATTTACCAACAAGACAATGCTCAACCACATACTCATGAATGCAACTAATGTGCTCATGTTAAGACTAAAAACCAAGGTATACTGACCATAAAGGATCTGACCTTATCAATCAGTTTGGTGAGGATTATACAAATATATAATCATACTCAGGAACTCATGTAATTAAAAAAAAATGCTATGTATAAAAATCGAGAGATACCAGTCTTATACATCCTTTTGAACTGATGTATTTCAATGATCATTTGAATACTGATATATACACTGAAATCATTATAAACATAATAACGTCATGATGGTATAAATCATGAATGTCATGATGGCTGAGCTCTCTAAGCATGTGTGTTGACACAAAGGAAATCTTAAAAGATTTCACTAACTTTTCAAAAGGTAAAAAGGATAAACTGTTAAAAAAAGAAGAAAAATACCATCTAGTCGGGTAATAATTATATTTTGCAATGGATGTCACCCATGTACACTTGGTATAAAATAAAGTTCATTATTATTAGGTTTTGAAAAGTTTCAAAAGGCAGACTTCAGGCCCAGGATGAAAAATTTACACCCATGCACATACTGCACGACTTTCGTAATGATGTCTTTAAGAATTTAGTACTCCCTCATAGCCATCTAGATCCATATCTAGTGTCTATCACCAATAGAATATGTATGAGACATGCTGAGCAAGAAACTACAGCCTCGCCACAATACCACTGGCTTAGCTGGCCCAATAGCAAAATTTGTGACATATTCTTGTATAGCCGCCAGGAGAGGTTTTACCAATTACTAACATGTAAGCTTATTGCTAGCATTTCTTAATTACACTTTCTTTGCTACAACACTGAAATCATTTGTATAACTCCTCAAACAGCACTTGAATACCAAATTCCGTGGGTGCAGCTCCATTTTTATGGGTGTATATCTTTTTTTTTTTTTGCAACAGAGCGTTATTATTACAGTCAACCATTATCCACTCACAGATAAAAGCCTCTCCAAGTGCACTCCACACATGTCTATTTTCATCAATTCGTTTTCCATATTACTCCAACTTGATTTCATATTTCCATTCTATCTAGTTGTAGGATCTTTCCTGGGTCTACGATCTTTTGGAACCCAGCTGGGAATTCCAGCTATTTATCAATCGTCAGTAGTTCTTGCAATATGGCCAGTCTATCGCCATTTCAGCTTTTTTACTTTAATAATGGTGTCTTCTACCTGTTTTTGCTCTCTAACCCAAGCATTTCTCCTTCGGTACCAACAGATGAAAATGGTAATGGTAAATTTTATGATACTGCCATGATGTTGAAATGGTGGGATTGTTCAGAATGTCTCAAGACAGATTTGATTTCATGTTTCTTGGTACAATAACCTCCACACTATGACAGAATCACCTCCATACTTGACAATTTGAACAACATAACCTGGAGGATGATATATATAAAGGGCTATCTCCACACCCAATCCCATCCACCACAGCAGAACAGTGAATAAGATGATTTCATGTGAAGATGAATCTTGAAGATGGAATCATCTGCAAACCACTAATTTACAATTAGCTGAAGTCTGGGAGTGATGGACAAAAGACCAATCAAAACATCTTATGTTCATAGCAGTAATGGTTGGCTAATGGGCAGCTTCTCCAGCTACTACGATAACCAACCCTGTGCAACTTTCTGTGGATGGTTATGGTATGAGAGAGGCACAAGCTTGATTTGTTTTTCAGTTTTATGACACAAAAGGTCACCAAAATCATGTTGCACCAGGATATATTTTTTTGAGGACTCCAAACCTGTCGCCTATGGAATCAAATCTCGAACTGCAGATATGTAGAAAAAATCAATGGGTACTGGATACCAACTGGAATTAAACCCAGATTATTTCTATGGTAGCTAAGCATGACACACCACTAGAGGACTCCAAGCATTTCCTACCTCAGTAAGTAGGTTTATTGAGGTCATGTAAGATTTTCGACTGTTTCTAACTCTGAGTGTTCTCTGATATTCATTGAGTTTGTATGGCCTTACAAAAAAAGTTTGTTTTTTGTAACAGTGACACTGTCTTATCTTTTAATAACACATACTATGATTAATTCAGATGTCAATCAAACAACAATATCAATCAACGTTTATTGTTTGTTTGGCTTTTTTATGGCGCAAGAGCATCTGGGCTATACTGCGCCAAACATGGTAAAATCAAAGACTGTAGTAAAAACCAGTACTTTTTAAAAATTTAAAAACATGCGTATGGTCAGCATGGTCATTTAAAATGTCAACGTTTATTGGCGTAGTGATACCAACGCCGATGGTATGGCGTGATTAGATGGTGAAACGTTCGAAAGAAAATAAATATTTCTGCCTTCGGTGGGACCTGAACCCACGACCTTCCACTTGCCGGGCGGAGGCTCTACCCACTGAGCTACGAAGGACAATATATAATCTCTTTACGAACGTATATATATTGTTGCCAGATGTGCCTACTTTGGATGCACTATCACATATTAAAACATCACTCATATGGCATATGTCAATAATATGGAAACAATATTGATACACAACATATGTAAATAATATCGAAATATTACTGATGTGGTGTGTACCAATAATATCGAAACATTATTGACATGGTGTGCGTCAGTCAGAAATTTAAATTAAAAATATAGATAGTTTACTATACATCAGCGAAAAGCCAAAAAAAAAATTTCAATACATATACAAACCTTGATATAGATGTACGATGTCGGCGTCTGTGAGAAGACAATCTGTGACGATGTTTTCGACGTTTACTCTTAGAATGTTTTTTTGAAGTTTCAGACGTTTGTCTTTCACTGCTGAAAGATTAAGTAAGTGTGATTTAAGATAAACAGCATGTGTATGAGGAGCGGCAATTAAATAACAATACTTTTTTTCATTACAAGCTACATGGAATTAATTTTATAGGCCTTCCCAATAGGTCACCTTTACCTTGACACAATGCTTCCGATGACTTTGCAACTCGAAAAGCAGCCTTGAAAGTACTCCAAAGTTATCTCCTTAATTACATGCATTGTTGTCCTTTCGATGTCCTCGACAACTTTGAAACAGGTCCCTTTCATGCGACTTCATTTTAGGTAAGAGGAAAAGAGAATTCACAAGGAGCAAGGTCAGGGCTGTACGAAAGATGAAGGAGCATAATGTCTTTAATACTCAAAAATTGATGAACAATCAACAATGAATGCAGGAGTGCATTGTTGTGATGCAGCAACCATCCGTTTTCAGCCAATTCTAAGCGAATGCAGGCCACCTTGCCCTTAAATGTTTCAAAACTTCTATGTAAAATTCAGAATTGACTGTCTGATCGACCAGCACCAATTTGTGATAAATTATATCTTGGATATCGAAGAAGGAAATGACCATTATCTTGATTTGCAACTTTGATATCCTGGTCTTCGTTTGTCACTTTGTTCACCCACCCCTACCCATTGACTGCTCTCTCGTTTGGTTTCAGGTTCATATTGAAAGGTACTTTGCAGAAAAATGGCCTGCAATGGTCATAAAAATTTCGCCCCCCTTTTTTTTCAAAGCATATTTTGTTAGATAAAGAATACAGCTGACACTTTATTGCTTAAAAATAACCTATACTTATCACTCATATTATTAATTAATAAACTGAAATATTATATTAGATATTTACTACTCATATTTTTGACACTGTCAAATACTACTGGCATGTTTGACATCATCAAATACTATTGATATTTTTAACATTGTCAAATACTATTGACATTTTTAACATTGTCAAATACTAATGACATATTTAACATTGTCAAATACTATTGACATTTTAAATATTACATATGACGTATGTTATTTTCAAACAGCACTTTTATATTGAAAGGTGATATTTAAGTTTTTGATGGATAGTTTTTAACAAAGAGCTTTTGATGTGGCAGCTTAAACCATGGTTAAAATCACGGAAAACTGCCATGCATCAAAAAACCTGCCAAC
>QLNU02015359.1:61142872-61178865 GCA_006491805.2 Dysdera silvatica | reverse complement strand
GGAGAAGAGGCTTTGCAGACACATGGCCTGGACCCTTGGGTCATGTGTTTGCAAGGTCAGAATACCCCAGAGGTGAAGAACCAATAAAAGTTGGACAGTCTTTGGAAGTAGCTACGTGTTTCCTATAGATTGTGTTTTAACTCATAGTGTGTAATCTTTTTCACCCTGTGAGTTTCCCCAAATTGCAGTCAGGGCCCGACTTAGAAACTCTGGGGCCCGAGCCAGACAGTCATGAAGGGCCCCCTACCCCACCCCTCCTATACCCACGACAGATTTCTGATTACCATGTTTATTATCATTAAACATACATAAGTGAATGAATTTTGTTTATAAAACCGAGATAGATATAAAGCATTATCTAGATATGCTTTCTTGGTCTTAAGGGAAAGCAGCCAAAGTAAAAGTTTTTTTTTTTTTTGAATCCTGCAAAGTCTCTGGACTACCCATAAAATAAATATTAAAATTTTTATGAATGTACTAGACTAAATTTGGATTTTAGGGATCCCCTGCGAATCCGGGGGTGCCTGGGGCAGCTGCTCCGCATGCGCCTGCATAAATCAGACACTGTTAACAGTTTATGTTATAAAACATCAACTCTTATGAAACATGGCAACATGTCGCCTGGCACCAATGCCAGTCATAAAGGATAAACAATAATGTAAAGTCCACTTTCATTTCTGCTGTATTGGACGAGATTGACCACAAGTGGATTCCGTTTGATACAGTAGAACGTTGCACAAAATTTGAGTGTGTGGAACTAACAAGGAAAGTCGGTTTGGTGTATGCCCCACTTCCAGTCACGATATAATATATTCGATAGGGCTTTTCATTTACAATATGAATATATAATCAAATTTCTGTAAAAGTAATTAATTAATGAGTAACTCCTAAAGTTTGGCAAAAGCACAAAATCTGGAACTCCCTTTCTCATGCTAAATTTTCAAACAATATTTGGTTGAAAGGCACTAGCACATTGTTAGTTTAAGCTATAAAATTTGTGCTAAAAGTTCATTGTTAAAGAATCGTAAATATAATTAATATTGTAAGTGTAATTCAATCTACTGTTGACTTAGCAGTGATTGAATATAATACTCAACCTGCAAATATTAATGGCGAAGAAATTAAAATGAGTAAGTCCTCATTATGTATGATCGACGAACGAATCAATTATGCTAATGTAAGAGAAAAATTCACACTTGATTTTGAATTTGAATCTCATTCTTTCAACTGTAAATATGAATATGAAGAAAACAAATACAGTGACAGTAATACAAAGGAATTTTCATTGCATAAAATGTGTCAAATCACAAAGTTCTACAATTCGTTTAAAAATAACAAATTTAAGTAAACAAAAATAAGATATCCTAAAATTAGACAAAATTATAACAAGCATTTTAAACAAATAATTGCGATAAAGGTGCAAGAAAACAAAAAGTCCAAATTATTAAAAAGGATCTATACCGTAAATTTCAATACGCAAGAGAAAATCATTTGCCAGTTCATGACATTTAAAAGGATGATTAAATTCATGATTTAAAAAGATGGTCAATATTTAGAGCGAAATACGTTACATTAGATATTCAAAATACAGAAACAATTGAAAATAAAGCTGTAGAATTTGTGCTGGAAGTGCATGATTTTGTTCAAGGTTATCAATCAGATGAAGTTTTAAATGCCGATCAGACTGGACTAAACTATTTCATAGCAAATCATAGTGACATTGTCTCATAAAGGGGAAAAACAATGTTGCTCTATAATAGAATCCGAGTTTGGAGCAACTCACTCCTACACGGCCATGCCTATAATTTCTATGAGTGGAAAGTTAAAAGGAAAAATGTTTTTGTGCCTATGGGAAAGAAGCAGAAATTTTAGACTTAATGTACAAAAAACTATATTTCAGGCTCAAAACATATAAATCTCTTGCACAAAATTAGGAAAAATGAACAAAAACACTGTTAAGGAATGGATCACCAACTATCTAAATCCAATATTAAAGCCACCATCTTGCATACTTCTAGATTCGTGGACTGGGTTTAAAGATTTGGAAACTTTTTCACAATTGCCAAATCACTGCAAAACCCTTCAAATCCCAGAAAGAACAACGTGTATGATCCAACCTTTAGACGCATATTTTTTTCGTAAAATAAAACTTTTCATTAAAAAAATAGTAAATCATATTGCAACGGATGAAATACACGTAGATACTAGAAACAGAAATAAAATCACTAAATTACGTTCATTAGTGTATAACTAGTTACAATCTGGAAAATACAAATTAATGTCTCAGTACACGGTCCTGGTTCACGTGCGTTTATTCAGATTACAACCAATAATAAATTTTCAAAATGTGGAAGAAGTTTCTTTTGCTGTTGACGGGGTAATTTGCGATGACTGTGACCAATATTCTTTTTTAAAATGAACGAGCTGCGAAAAAGTATGTTTTGATCATTTTTATATACAGTATCATTTTCATAATGTAACATAAATAAAATTGTTTAGTGCCTTTTACATTCATTTTTATTTTATTACTTTTTATTTCTTGTTGAACAAAATAATTTGAATCCACCCCCCCTCCCCGACTTATTTTGCGTACTTTTTTACTTATTTATTAATCAATGATTATGTAACTCTGGGCTTCAGTGAAACAATAACATATTGTTTGATTACTTCGCCAAACGAAGGGTTGCTTTGGAAAGAAATCCCTTGTAATTCAACCTGAAAAGGGGAGTTCCAGATCTGGCGTTTTCACCAAACTTTAGAAGTTAATTACTCGTTAATTATTTTTACAGAAATTTGATTATACATTCGTAATGTAAATGAAAAGCCCTATCGAATATATTATATCATGACTGGAAGTGCGACATACACCAAACCGACTTCCCTTGCAAGAACTTTGAAACAGAATACTGGTAATATAAGGTTTAGAATGGACGCTTTTAAAAGCATACGGAATCATTTTTTTTTTCTCAAACAGATTTAGACGATGCTGTGAGTATTCGCTGTTCAAAGATATTGCTGTCAGAGACAGTGAATACTCATCTCCATTCCCTAAAATTTGTACATCATTTTTAGTCAGACATACAGATGATTTTCTAAATGTAACAAAGGTATTACAAGCACGTCTTGTTTTGCCCTTGACAAGAATGCCAGGTGAACATAGATTCAGCACACAAAATCGTATTAAGCATAAATTTAGAAGCACCTTGAATAATAAAAATTTAAATAATCTGATGCATATATCAGAGAATAGTTCTGGTAAACTGTCTAAAGAACGGATTTTAAATGCAGGTGACTTACGGCAGAACGTAACAGATAGGCAAAATTTTCTTTATAACCTTCCGTGTGTTTTTTTATTTTTCCTATAAATAAATTGCTAATATTTTATTTCTTTGCATTTATTTATGTGCTTCAATCTATATCTAAAAATTTACTATGACTTGCTTTTAACCAAGTTTGCACACAGTTTTACTCTTTCCGTGTTCTACCAAACATTGAGTATACCCCTTTGCCTAGTAAAATCACTCGTTACTAAAATTTTGTAATCCCCTCCATTCACAAGTGGTGGAGGGGGAGACTCCGTTTCACCTAAAATTTGAACCCCTGAGCATACATTGTGTATGATATTGCACACACAATGTGTGTTATTTATTAATGTACATTAGTTAAGGAATTTATAAAGTATAATAATAAAAGTTAATCAAAATGAAAATTACCTTTGGTTTTCAGAGCTTGTACTCAGTGTCTTTGAGTGACATTTTCTTTTTCGCCTTCTCCTTCTTTCTTTACTTCTAGACCTATGCTTATGTTTTGAATGGGATTCAACTGCTGGAAATTCTTGCTTGATCTTTAGGTCACGAAGTTCCGGCAAGTTATTTCTGTCACGAAGGTGTTTTCGTAAGATGGGTGTAGGAATTCCAAATACTTCGGCGGCTTGGAAGAATCCCATCGTACATCCTTCCACTGCAACTGCTGCACTATTCAAAGTAGTGGTGTCCCATGTCCTACGGGATGTTTTACAAATATGACACATGCATTTTACAAGTATCACATGTGCACATGGGTGCCCATATGGGGGGCAGGGAGGGGCTCGGGTCCCCCCTTAGCCGTTCAAAAATTTGATTTCCCTGATTCCGATATGCATTTACTTTAAAAAAAATTTACAGTCACATTTTAAAATAAGGTACTTTTTAGCTCATTACTAATTGTCAAGCAGTATCAATTATTTTTGTAGCGTTTTGGCATCTTGTACATTCACTAAAATTTTTGACAGTCTTGAGAAGAAAGTAATAATTTTTCTCAGGGCCCCCCCCACCTGGAAGTACTCTTAATGTTTCGCAACACCCCCCTAGGGGTACTCATATGGGCACCCATGCATGTGCATTAAAAACAATCAAAGGTAACCAGATTCAGGTATACACAATCGAAACATAACTTTATTTTTTTATAAGCTCCCTGTTTTGATACCATTAAAGCTCAAAATTTGGGGGCCCTCAATTCACTGGGGTCCCTAGGCCTAGCCTGCTTTCTTTAATATGGTTGTCATGCCCATGGTCACAACTTATAAAGGAAGTAACAGCTAAAGCCCAATACTCATAATGGAAGTAATGCTTTCACTGCAGCACTTATAAAAGAAGCAACACCTACATCCAAGGCCGTTCCTGGTAAGGGTACAATGGTCACTCCTGCATCTTTGTAGCCAATTTTATTATGTTGTTATATTATCTGAAATCTTTGCATCGAAGGCAATAGTAAGAATCTTTGTTTCATTTTAGAAAATAAAAATGAAACATTTCCTTTGCATGATAACTGTTTCAAAACATTTATATATAGATATAAAAGTAAACTGTATATCAAAATCTTAATTATAAAGGTGGTGATATTGTTCATGGGCCTGGGCTGCCAACAATCCAGAAACGGTTCTGCCAGCATTAACACTCATAAGGGTAATAGATACCAAAGGAAGGTCTTTGTTATCTGGGTAATGAGTTCCTCTTTCACACACAAAACTAAAAAGAAGCAATGCCTGTATTACACCACTCATAAAAAAAAAAGGTGACATTTGCATACCTATAAAAGAAATAGCAATACCATCAACAGTACTAGGGTGGAGCTTAAAAGTGATGAATTTACCTTTTATTTCTGCAAATCTCACCCTCTTACTTTCTTCCTTTTAATATAAAAAACACTGTATAAAAAGTTTGGGCAACAAATTTTAATATTTAGGGGTAGTCCATTTGACTCGAAGTTTATGAAAATTAGAAAAAATTATTATTAGCTGCACCTTAATGTATGCATTTACAATGTATTTAATGCATTAATTTTAAATGATTTAACTTATTGTACATATTATCAGCTTTTTATTTTGCATTAAAATATTATTGCCTTTGCAAAAACTGAGACACAGTCTTTTCCCCGCTATCAGGGTACATTTTGCGATTTGTATTTGTTCAATTCTAAATGAAGGGGAAATACATATGTTGGCAGTAAAACGTATGGAAAATATAATTATGCAACTGGTATTTGTTCAATTCTAAAAGGGAAATATGTATGTTGCCACTAAAATTTATGGAAAATATAATTACATAACTGGTGTTTGTTCAACTCTAAAGAAAGGGGAAATACATTGTTGTTGCCACTACAATGTACGATACATATAATTACATTACTGGTATTTGTTCAATTCTAAATAAAGGAGAAATACATATGTTGCCACTAAAGTGTATGGAAAATAATACAATAATTAGAAAGTACACTTAAATGTAACGTCTTAAGAATTAAATCCAAGAAAATTTCCAATCCTGTGTGTTTAATTCTCTAAATACTAAATTAAAAAATATCAGACTCGAAAATTTTATAAAAAAAGATTAAGATGTGGAATGATTGCAACACAAAATGGCTGATCTGATTTTTGCCATGTGCTATTTGCAGTTTTACATAGTCTAGTACTGCCACCTATGAGTCAGAATATAAAGCTGAAGGATTTTTAAATATAATTAAAGATGGTGGTACTTAATTTAATTTTCAATGACATAGTGTATATTTATCATGTACATTAAAAACTTTTCTATCATTGAGCTACCGCTAAATACTGTTCAATTGTGCTTTTTGCCTGAACTTTTTTTTTTTTTCATAAAAAGGAACAAAATTTGAAAGTTAGAAGGCTATATTTTAAAAGTTAAAAAATAAGCTCCACCCTAATCAGCACTAATAAGGGCAACAACAAATTGTCACACTGAACATACATCACCATTAGGAGCTCATTACGCACTCAATTCAAATTCAGTGCTCGACAAACAAAAGCAGTAGAAATGTTTGTTTGTTTGGATGTTTTATGGCGCAAGAGCATCTGGGCTATACTGCGCCAAATAGAAATAGGAAATATAATAAAACGTGCATAAAAAGTATATTATTTTAAAGACATTTTAATGAAATTGTAATAAGCACTAATCAATAGAAAAATTTAAAAAAAAAATGCTAACTTGTCTGATGCTTGGGTGTTGCGAAGAGTATCACTGGCTGAATTCTTTGATGATGTGTATTTACAATGGTCTGCATTCATAGTTGTCAGCTCAGGACTTTCAACTTCCCTCTTAACGAAACTTGGATCGTGTTTTTGCATAGTCGTACTATCACTCATTAGTCTATCCTTTGAGGGACTGAAGGGATTTTGCAAATTCATTACACACTGTTTGGCACACTGAAGCAATTTGGATTCTTTTAGATCCAAACACTCCCCTTCTTTGACTTCAGAATCTGTATGTTCAGTTTTTTCCACTTTAAAATCGGAATGTTTTGCCTGCATCATCAAATCTTTCGGAAAGCATTCAACTGGCTGTTTCTTTTTATTGCGAAAGCCATCGGATCCCACAGAGTCTTCTGGGAAGGACTTGCTATGTTCCTCTCGATTTGGAAAAACGAAGCAAGCTGCTGTAGCAGTTTTTAAAATATTGACCAACATGTCTGTTGATATGGATGGTAAAGACTCTTTCTCCTTACTCACACTTGCGCTAAACTTCAATGTATCTTGTTTAGTGCTCCATTCATTTAAATTGGAAAATAGATTAGACTCATTTTCACAGTCAATGGTGGCCTTAAGGCCTTGAGAGGATACTTGGTCGCACTGCAATGGTTTAATCACATGATCAGCCTTCTGGGAATTGGAATGCAAATTAGATGAAGTTGAAGATACATTAAACTTATGAGCAGAGTTAGAGACGACATCAAGAGGACGGGCACTTTTGTTCAACGTACGGATAAATCTGCTTTTTACGTTACTGCGTGAATAATTTCTGCTAATATTTAGAGGAATGGGAGTTGAAATGGTACTCACAACACTTTCCTGCGATTCTTCATCTGTCAAATCAATAAGAATAGGTTCTTGCTTAACAGTTGGCTTTTGGAAATTTTCATGAATCACTTTGCATTCATCATCTATGACTATGTTAATTTGAGCATTAACAGAACTTGATGCACATTTATGATCACCATCAACACGAGTTTGTTGATTTTTTAACTCTTTATTTTCACTGCTGTGCATAGTTCCAGCTTTAGGACTTGCAGTGTCTTTGTTTTCTGTACTAATGCTTGCTTTTCCTTGACTAATGGTGAATTCTTGAGCAACTGCATAAGTATTTGAGTCCCGATGTCCCAATGTTGTGGTGTTCAAACCACTTTTACTTTCAGCTCTGGTTTGCGACATGTTTTCGCTTTCATGAGCGGTTGGAGTTCTGCTGCCTATCACATTTATCTTATCAGAGACCATAGTGTTATCAGACAATTGAGCATCAGCACTTTCCTTTAGTTGCTTCTGAAAAATGTTTGAAGCAGACGAAACAATGCCTTTTCCAATTGTCTTTGGTTTCTTAGTATCTATTTTGTTAACAGTGGTATCACATTCAGTTTGTTCTACACAAGGAGACGAAATTTGCAGTGAATCGTGTGCTTCATTACTTGTTGCTGAACTGCAATCATTTTCATTTTTTTGTATAAAGCTACATGAATTAATATTGATGCTATTAGTTTTTGTATTTGACTCATCATCCCCTTTTGCTTTCTTTTTACGTTTGTTCCCGAGAACCTTCTTCCCCAGGGCCTGATTTCGAGCATGTTTGCGCTTATTTTTAGAAGCTAACTCTAAGTCACTTAAAGCAAGAACAGTTTCAAAGCTATGGTCAACCACAGCTACATTTGAACTACAATTCTTACTAACTGGAACTGATTTGTCTGTATTATTATCCTGCTTCTTTGCATTTGTTAATCCGTTTTTAGCTTTGGTACAAGAATTGTTCTTTTTCTTCTTTTGAAGTGTTTTTTCAGAAGTATCGTCAATGCTAATTTGTAGTTGAGGCTTTTCACACAGAACAGATGTCATTAACTCTACTCTGCTGCCACTAGTTCTAGCTTCAGTTGATTTAGAGGGAATCACAATTTTACTTGGGTTACAATGACCTCCGTCTCTTGTAGTTAGTAGATGCGAAGCATTTGAACTTGCTTTCAAAGCTGTGAAACTCTTTCTAGCTTTGGAAACGTTTTTCGGTAATTGTCTTACTGTTTCCCTATTGGTCTTAAACTGTTGAAAAATGGCACTTGAATTTGGTTCATTCTGTGGAGTGTAGTTATCAGTATTGCTTGTGATTTTGTCTTTCAATGAAGCAACTTCAGAAACAGTCTGGTTTATTTTCCCTTCTGATGTCTCACTAACAGCCCCAGCTGGAGGAATACTTTCAGTAAGTGCTTTGATAAGAGCAATGGCTGTTTCAGTTCCCTGCTTGTAAGCAAATGAGGAGGCAGTATTAGCTTTCTCATTAATAGAGGCAGTTTTGACTTGCGTTCCTGTCTTATGCATCTGCGGAATGGCGATTTTACTTGAATTACAGTCATTTTGGACGTGGAAAGTTGTTTTACTTGGAAAATCTGCACACTCATCCAATCCTTCAGAGGTTTTCAGAGGCTTTAAAATGGAATAATACTTCGTTCCTTTTTGAAGAACTCCTTTAAGGATGCTACCATCAAACGATGGTGAAACAGATGACATTTGACTCTCATGAGAAATGTTTTTGTTGAGTATATGGACAGAATTTCCATTCTGTATACTTTTGCTAACTATCGCAAATTTACCCTCATTATCACTGAGTGACGTAACTGTGCTAGGTTTCACATCGACAGCATTTTTAGTTTGCGTTAATTTAGGACCTTGTGCAAGAGAAATGTTTGAATTGAATTCATTCTGGATTTTTGGAATTAATGGACTCTGAGAATTTACAGGCCTATCCAGCCCTTTAATGGTCTTCCTAGCTCCAGTACCACGAGGAATTTTCCTTTCAATGTTACTCACATTACCGTCATGCAAGTATTTAAAACTGACATTGCCTTCTCTATCTATGCTCATTTTAACATCACTTGAAATAAATTGTGATGAAACTAAATTAGCCTTTTCACTACTCACAGTTTGTTGAGATGGAAAGCGAGTATTCCTTTCAAGTCCTTTAATGGTTTTTCTCGCATTGTTAGAGCGACGGATGCCTTTTTCCTTTTTAATGGCAGTGCTACCATCTACGAGATCTTTGTTTGTGTTGCTTAACGTCAACTGAATTCCAATTGTACCAGGTTGAATACAAGATCCTTTGTCATCATGCACATTGATGTCATCTACCTTAGTGTCCAAATCTGCATCAAGGCGATCGTCTGCCTTTTCACCATCAGGTGTAGAAATGCTTTCCACCCTGTCATCAGATTTCTTAGCTTCATTAAGGGACACGTCCTTGCCTGGTGATTCATTGTCATCTGCAGAATGCCTCCTATTAGATCTTCTTATACACTGGTTATTCTCAAAATTAATGCTCTTGCATGCCCTTTTCCGTGTTTTTACAATATCAGCAATACTCACTCCATATCTACCATCACTGATATGTTCTTCATATAATGACAAATTATTGTCAGCTGATGTTGAGCCTGTTCTCTGTACGGATTCAGAACAATCCACATTGCGTTTCGAAGCATTATGAGCAAGGCCTATATCTTCATACGATTTGTCAACAAAGCACATATTGTCTTCATTATTGTCTATGAAATACATGGCAGCACTTTTGTTCTTCCTTTTCTGTGGAGTGTCCATGATGATGCATTACAATGACGAATCTCTTTGCTTTGAAATGAAAAAAAATAAAAAATAAATAAATGAACAGTTGGAAATACTAGATAAAACATGTTTCAAACTTGTAAATTCAGTTATGAGAGTGGGTCAAAAAGTTTACAATGTGGGTGAGATTGCATTTCAGTTTATTATACTGTTTGTTATGTGCACATGTTAAATAAAACAGTTAAATTTCATTGCATTAGCATTACTGCTGTAATCCTGCGGCCTTATAAAATTTCCCTCATACTCTCTGTATTTAAAGTAAATAAGCAATTACTTCGAAATGATCCTCTTTCATATAATCAATTTCAAATGGGAAACTTACAAATTTTGCCATTTGATTATCCAATCAACATCATTAGTCATAAAAATCCATCTCATCAATTTTCGTTTGCAATGTCATCAACTTCCATTTTTAAGTCTGCTTTTCGATGGAGAGGAAAATAATAAAAACCTTTAAAGAAAGAAAAAGGGAATTCATTTTTGACTACAGTTGAATTTGATGAAAACAAAAATCAATGCATGAAATAAATATATTTAAAAAAGGTGGGGACTTGGCATTCATGAATATCTTAAAACAGTGAAGTAATACTTGGGAAAAAATACACTCAAAATTACACTACCTGCATATGAAAACGTATTAGAAAACTCGATCAGACTAAAACTATAAACTTTTTATTCCTAACACCTGTGAGTTGGTGCTGTATAAAAAAACAATGTCTTAGAGAAAATAGGTGTGCACTTAAATACAAACGTTACTGGACTGATTTTACTTTAGGATTTAAAAAAAAAAATTTTGTGTTGCCATATGAGATAAAATAACAATACAATTAAAGCAATTACACAATTCAAATAAACACAATAATTATAAAGTTATACTGCTCTGGACATTTAACCTTTTGGTGATGGCGGGACAGGGGTTGTCCCATGAAATTATCGCCCGAAGTTCACTGCTCGTAGGACATATATGTACCATACAACAACCATACACTGCCTTCCACCTCAGTCGCATCAATTTACAAAGGCCCATCAATCCCTAGATCCGTGCGTTAGTTGCAGGGTGGGGGGGATTCTGCATCAGCATAAAGAATAGAGGGAAATTCAGGGAATAAAGAGGTATCGAAAGGCAGAGTTATCGGCAACCATTTTGCTAAAATTTGCAAATCACCCCACATCGCAACACTGACTCAAGAAAAAGTACAAGAGGGGGGGGGGGAAAGCATTCAGTGTATTTCAGCCATGTGGAAGGCGAATTCACTCCTCGTACTTGCCGTTACCTAAAGGTTAAGTGGCATCATTTCACAAGACCAGTCATAACATTTTTTAATGATCGGATTAAAACTGCAAGCATTTTTTTTTCTTAACATTTGTGAGGAATGCTTTCATGAATTACTTGTGATGAAACAGTGGAAGAGCTTAATAAAAAATAAGTGTATATTTATACCTGTGTTCAAAAGACTACAAATTGTTTTATATTGCTACTAAGGCTCTTAAAAAAGGGAGCTGGTGCATCGGTTTTTTTTAAGGCTATAGTATCATGTGATCTCATTCATTGCTGTGTTAAAGTTGAGTGATTTACAAGTGTGTTATTTTATTACAATAAGGTGAAATGGATGGATGTGCCACTGTTAATTGTTAAAATCACTAAAGAAATAGATGCAAGATGTTTAGATTTGAAACAGATCCTGTAAGAAGAAAGCTGGACCATTAATTTTCTAATGGCAAACATTATGTTATGAAACTTGAAGTGTACAAAAAAAATGGCAGCTGATGCATCTCCTATAATTCTAGGGGCTCTAGGAGCTACCATGGACGTAACACAACATCCTAACCTTAATTCATGCATGCATTACTCAGCTATCTGAGAATCAGATCAAACCTGATACGTATACCAGTTCAGAAAAAAAGAAATTTTTCCAGCATGGAACTAAATGTATAACCTTTAAGAGTGATTGAACGTCTAATTTTTTTTTCCCCTTTACGCCCAACCATTGGTAGTTATTTAATCATGTTAGTCTGTCAGTTTTTACCATCAGCTGCAAGAGAAATTTTGTCAGCTGTAACACTTTACAGGCAGAGACGTAGTAATTCAAAAATGGTTGGGGTTCAAGCAGCTTTTAAAAAAAACCAGTGATTTGGCATTAAGGAGTACTTCGTTATCTTTGTTTCCTAATGGCGGGGCCTTGAGCCCCTCTTTTTCCTACACCACTGTATACAGGTGACTGACATCACCCCACAATACCTATGCATACAACCAAGAGTACTTGGGAGTCCAATTTAAAATCAGTAGGAGGTGGTTATACTCACTGAGCTCTATATCAATCACTGACCCTATATCAATGTACAATTGTAAAACGTTGTGTGCTTATGAAATTTGATAAATTTAGAAAACAAGTCAACATCCAATAGTTTTAAAAATGGCACTTTATCTATTACTTGATTAAATAATATGTCAATCAAGGTTAAACAGTACATATTAAGATCTTATTTGTGTGTGTTTGATACTCTATATTGATAAACGTCATACTATGATATAAATGTTCACTCCACGCTAATAATGTTTATTTGTTATTGGTTTATATATACAGTGAAAATCGGTTATAACGACCTCCAAGGGACCGTGCAAATTCGGTCGTTATAAACGATATCTTTTTAAAATTATATAGCAGCTTGTAGTAATATAATCTAGAGTATATTACTACAAGCTGCTATATAATTGCAGCTTGTAGTAATATAATCTAGAGTTTTACACATGATAAACTTTGACAGCAAAAACTATTAAACATTTTGGTTTCAAAATTGAAGCTATACTTAATCATAATGAATTTAATTTCCATTTATATTATGTTATAGCTATACTAAGTACATAGTACTTTCTTAGTTTTTTAAATTGAAAAAATTGTAGAAAATACTACTAAAGTATATAATGTAGAAAACAAATGTAATGAATAGTATTTATTATATTATACTAATGACTTCAGAACAGTGCCGGTTTAAGAGTTTTGTGGGCTCTACACTGAAAAAATAGAATGGGCCCTTTAAGAATATGACCCTCGTGATATTCAATTAATAAATCACTTTTTAAGTTCACTATCTTTAATATTCAGGTTTAGCAGTAATAAAAATTTCTCAGACATTTGTAAATAAACAGGATTAGAATAAAGCTTAAATTTTGATAACTAACTTTAAATTTTAATAACTAACCTACGTGGTTCTGCTTTAAGCCTGTCAAGTCGCGTCGTTATATCCGATACGAATTTCCCTACTTAGAATCTACGTAGATTACAAAATCGCTGTCGTTATAGCAGGTTTCGTCGTTATATACGATGTCGTTATAACCGATATATTTAATATAGAGTAGAATAGCAAACCAAACTTCTTGTAAAAATTCCATCGTTATATGCAATTGGTCGTTATAATCGGCGTCGTTATAAATGATTTTCACTGTAGTTTACATGTTTTGTATTGTTATTGCTTCCGGTATCTCCTGAAGTACTAGCTATGATAACTGAGGGTTAAAAAACTGCATCGACCGTTCGCCTCGCAACTTCAATAATTTCCTCAAAGGCATATCAATTTTTCAATATTTAATTCATCACAGAATGGAAATGCAATGGTATAAACACCTTATACTCTATTTTATAAAGGTTTCTAAAAAGAAATTGACTAATTTATTTTTTCATAGAATATCTAAAACTACTTCAACTTTCCGGATAAAAAAATTTATTAGATTTGGAAAAGACACCCTGCAATTGCAATTCAAATTAAATCTTAAAAAAAATATGTACATAATTTAAAAAAAGATTTCATACAGATGAATAAAAAATTAATAGAAAGTTCAAAAAAGGGAAAGAAACGTTTACATATACGGGTAGAGACTCGATAATTCAAGCTAAATGGGACAAAGGCTACCTTGAATTATTGAAAACTCACATTTTCTGATACATAATAAAAAATGGATATTATTCCACCTGAAAATATCTCACAAAATACTTACATATCATTATTTCTTTAATAATGATGAATGGAATATTTTATAACTTAAAAAAGTTATAAATGTTTTTTTCTTTTAACATACTGCTTCTCTTCAATGGTTCCCACTATTTTGCCCTGATGAAATTCAAGGACTTCTAAGGACTAAATAATTTTTTTCAAGGACCTTACATTATTAATAGTGATATATATAATTAAAAATGCGGCATTACAAGCAGAATATTGAAATTAGTATTTAATTATGTTGCTCCTTTTCAACTCCACACACTGCCACCAAAAGCTACTTTTTTTTCCGCCCCTTGTATCAGCTGCACTCTGAGCATGTCGGAAGCATTACTGGCTTTGTTCCGGAAATAACGTAAAATGCCATATTTTTCTTCTGACAAAACTTGAAAAAAGGTTTTGGGAAACATTCAAGGACCAACCACATTTTCTGCAGTTTTCAAGGGCCCTGACTTGTCAAAAAATATTTTCAAGGACTGTGGGGACACCATGTTTTCTTAGCAGTAACATTGAAGAGGTAAATTGTTTACTTCTACTGAGAGGAGTCGAATATTTTGTTAATGTCAGTTCATCATTATACTACTGGGGCTGCCAAAAACTTTTTCGAACTGAAATTCCTCCAATTTTTCGCTTTAACAAAATGTAGGGAAAGAGTTTTGAAAAGGAAATTTCAAAAATTCCATCACATTGAATTAAACGAAAAATTTCATTGCCTCAAATTTAACGGAACCTCTACCTTCTGAGACTCGGATTTTCAAGACTCTACAGTATCTATAATACAATGATGAACTACCAAAATTTTAATAACGAAGCTGCCCACAAACTGAACTGCAAAATATTGTAACAACTGCTCCGATCTGGGTGTTCACTCTTTAACATATACCCAAGTTTTTTACTTCAGAAAATGGCCAATTACTAACTAGTTCTTGTTTCAAAAAACCATTTTAACTGGTTTACACACATGCAAACAAAACGATCAAAATCACCGTTGTCTGCACATACAATGGACAAAAAACGTTTGCATACATCCACTACTTTGCATAAGTGTGGCAAAGTGTTTTTAAACATTGAATAACTTTTAAAATAAACACGTTTCTTTGTTTTAAATCAGGAGAAATGCACACATAAAAAATTAAAATCCTATTTTTTCATGTCAAAAGAACAGTTGCACATTAGTAAAGATAAACAAAAAACTTTGGAAATTAAAACAATTACTAATACTGAGTGTACATGCCTTTCCCTTCAATTACAGCTTGCAAATGCCTGGACGGATTTTACTAATTTTGTAGTTGATTCTACACCAATTTTCAGCTATTTTTCTCCCAGTGTTTAACTAAGTTGTTTTGTTAAAAATATTTATTTTCCTCACTTGTAAATCTAACACAAATGCCATAAATTCTTATTGGGGGTTAAAGTTTAGCCATTGTGAGGGAGTTTTCGGTATATTTTTTATATTATAAGGAAGGCAGGAATTTGTTATGTTGTCTGCCTGTTTAGGATTGTCGCTTTGTTGGAAATATTAGGAATCTGCAATTCTGAATCTTGATAAATGGACCAATAAATTACCTTACAATATTTCAATGTGTGTGTGTATGTATATACCCAGTGGCAGATACACAAAGGGGGAAAATTAGTGAAATTTCCCCTCCTAAATCCACAAAAGTCCGATGGAAATCGATAATAATAACCAACTGCGTATGATAAAATTTTTACAGGAAGTTTAATTTTATACAATAATTTTTGCCTCCCACGTGTATGTAGCTCTAAACTACAGCTTTTCTGGAGACAAAGAGACGCCGTCCCCATCCTGGATTCGAACCAGGGTCTCTGCGTTTAGACGGGAGTGTCTTAGACCGCTAGACGAACGAGGATGGAGGAAGACACTCTGGGCTAAACGGAAGGACCCTGGTTCGAATCCGGGATGGGGACGGCATTTTTTTCTCCAAAAACAAAAAAGCTCTAGTTTAGATCTACATACATGTGGGAGGCAAAAATTATTGTATAATAAATTCCCCCACGAAAAACTCACAAAAATCTTGCCCCGGAGGCTTTTCTGTGTTGACCATTATTTGGCAATTGTGTTATCCCTGTGAAGGATCAAAATATCATACAAAGTTTAATTTCTTGTTTTGTTGCTTTAACTTGCTTGTTCAAATCTAAATCCAGAGTCTAAAAAAGATTTGTTCGATAGAAGCAGTTCAATTGTATTGCGCTTAACTATTATACCAAACAAAATCCATATTTTCCTCGCTATATCTGGAAATTCCCTAAATGCAGGCTTATTATAAGTGGGTTCTACTGTATTTTACATCCCCAAAATACCTCTCTGTATCTACATATATAGCATTCGCATTACTTTGAGTAAGGGCATTTATCCCAAAATCATTATCTAATTAATTAACAAATTCACATCCTTTCTACTTATGCATTTCACAGATGTAGGATTCTAGCCTGGATGCACTGCCTCAAATATGTGCATTGTCGGGGCAGATTTCAGTACTTCCGTACTATAGCGACGTCTGACTTTATTTGGCGACTTCTAAATTTCGCCAAGATCGCAGCTTTTATATATCAGGCAATAGCACACCTCCGTATTTGTATCTCCGTTAATATAATATTTTGATTATGAATTAGTATTTTTATAAATAAATCAGTACTTACCTGAATCACAGAGACCGAACTGGGGGAGACCCCCCAGACCCCTCCCTGCTTCACGACTCATGCCGTTTCGATCACATTTGACATGCACTGCCTGAATCAGTATATGTTGAATCAGTATCTTCATGCACAAAAGCCATTACAAATTCGAAACTCTTAGAAAACAAACCTTACTAAATAGCCTTAGCAAAAATGCAGTATGATGCTAATATAAGAATACTTGGCAAAATTTTGGCGACATTTTCACCAAAATTACCCATTATCTTGGTGATATATTTCGGACACTGCTATAGTATGGAAGAACTCAGATTTCTAAGTAAGCACATAAGGTATGTGCTTAGGGGCGACAGCTGAGAACCCATATAACTTACTATATAAATTTTTTATTTAACATACTAATTTGATGTGAAAAATCACTTTCACATGTAAAAATTTATGAGTATATGATAGGCATGATCAGAGCTGATGAGAGGGGAGTAGAAGGGGCTGCAGCCTGGGGGTCCAGGGTAAAGTCTGGGGGCCCACAATGGCAAGGATTTACACTGTGGAGGGCTCAGCCCAAGGAAGGTATCATGAGGTCCGGCTGAAGAGAGCCTGAGAACCTCGCGTTGACTCTTGGTGCCCCTGGGAACGATTCGTTTTTGCGAACAGTACAAGATAAATTTTCCCATTAATGAGTTTCATGAGATTGAGAAAAACCACTATTAAAAAAAAACTGTATTTGTTTTGTTTGCTTTTGGTTTTATGGCTCACAGACTACAATGGTCATGCTGCGCCGGGACCTACTGTTTTCTGAGGAATCTGAACTTCTGGACCTACAATTTTCCGAAGAATCCGAAACTCTTAAGGCCTAAGCATTCTTTGCACTGTTGGGAGTCGGACCAAAATTAACAGCGCACTAGGCGAAAACATTACCACACTGTGCCACAGCAGAGCAAGAAACGATATTAATCAGAATATGTGTAATTATGTGAAGCATTTGTCAGGGTTGCAAAATAGTGTCATTAAACAGAAATAATCATTAATTACAGAAACCTATAGTTCGTTCACGAAAAAAAGTTGTCTGATGGTACTGGTAGAATTCACAGGAGTAGATGTCGCAAACGGCCTAGCCGATTACAGCAGAGGGGAGGACGTCATTTCAGAACTGGTTTTTGGCGCAGACAAACGTTCGCTAAAAACCAGTTCTGAAATGACGTCCTCCCCTCTGCTGTAATCCGTTGGGCCGTTTGGGATGTTAGCTCCCGTTAATTCTAACCATACCATCAAACAACTTTTCTTGCACAAACTATACCTTATATTGAGAGAGATTACTCTTTTCCTTTCTCTGTAAGGAAGAAAACTACAAACCCTGTGCTTAGGGATGGCAATTTCTTAAATCTACCACTCTACACTGTGTGAAGAATATTATGAATAGTTTGAGAACTTAATAGGTTTCTCGATGTTGAAACAACGTCAGAAGCCAATTCTAAAGCACTCATGGAGCTTTTTTGACACTTGCTTAATTATGTCCCATCATTGCCTCTCATATTTAGCTTCTTTCGACACACAAATTGTAATATATTCTTTTTACTACCACCCTCTTTTCTTTTTTGTTACATACCAAATACGTTAAAAAGTTCGTTTAAAAGTAAAACGCTTAAAAGTAATTTTACTTATATAATACACCTGTAACCACAACCACAATTACTTGTTTATTATCTCCTTCATTGCAATGCAAAACCTACTTTTCAAAACCATAACTGACACTAACCACAGTGATGTCCCCAAGGAACTTACAATATGCCTTTTAAAAATGTGAGACTCACTTGTTGTTTAACATAGCGTTTAACTACTTTAAAACAGGGCCCTACAGGGAATGCAGATTTTCTTTTTTTACATAAAGATATCATTTTAGTTCTTTATACATGGACACAGAACACTTCGATATATAAAGAATTTTAATAAATGGAAGTTTTTGATGAACCTTGTGATTCAAAATCCCTATTCATTATGGAGAAAAACTGTTCAAATGTGGGCAATTCCACGGTAAAATGGACAAGAATTCCATTTTTTGAAAGTGAATTTAAAAAAGAAAATTTTTGTACCAAATTCAAATACAAATTCTCTAGATTTTAAAAATGTAAAAGTTTTTTTATTGCTACCAACTGTGCAAAATAAAGCAAACAAAACAGCACTCTATAGTAGCATTTGTAACTGAAAAAAAGACATTAAAACTTTTTACTCAAATTTCTTGAGTTGGCAACATTAAAGAAAGTAGCTGAAGATACAAAACGGCTGCTTCCATGTTTGGAATGTCATTTTTACAGGTCAACTTGCGTTTATTACAATTGCCATTAGAATAATTAATTTTTAAATTAACAATTTTAATACGTTAGTCAGTAACTGAAATTGACCCATTGTTTATGCTGTACAAAGACAAGCACAGGTACAATGCTGATTTTTTTTTTATTTGGTCTTATTACTCATAAAGAGCATTCTAAAAAAGTCGTTTTTACCTCCATGGTGAAAAGTAGTTCCCGAGAAAGTGTGGCTACAGACTAACTAAATTGTTACGGACTAACGTAGCATTCTCTGTTAGGCATTTTTTCAATGTAGTTTTGATTTTATGAATTCCTGTCAAAACTTTACAATACTTAGTACTGTTTGTATGCCTCTACATAAGATTTGCAAGTTCTAGGTTATGTAGATTTTCTGCTTTAGATGCTTTACTCCATAATTTAAAGTATATAGCATTTAAATTGTACATACAAATTATTTAATGTCTCTTTAATATAATTATCAACTAGACATTAATAATTATCTAGTTAATTATAGTTAATTAATGTCTGGTAAATAAATAATAACGATAAAATAGGCTTAAAGAAATTTTTTACTCTATGTCCACAATTCTGTTTGTCAATGTCCACGACTCCAGAAAAACTATGTCTCTGCTCATATCATAAAAACATGATCCTTCGAGTTCAAGCTCTAAAGTCATATTTTTCGCAACTTCCTCCTACCGAATTAATTGACTTTGTGGCCTACAACTTAGATAACAAGTCATGTATATCTCGTTCTAGGAATGAATATCAGAATAAAATAAAAGATGTTATAGAAGAAACAAATGAAGATATTTTAACTGAAATTGTTCATTATTACCAGTGGGTTCGAAATGAAGGCCACATTTTAAAAACAACCATTAAAAGGTAACCCAGTTGTAGATGTACTACACAAGAAATAGATGAAAATTTACCACAGTATACTCTACACTGCTTCTACAAAAGCAAGCAGTCAAAATATTTTAAATAACTCCAAGAAACTGTCAGCGATAATACAGTGTTGTTGCAAATAGATTTTAGTGAGAATTGTAGTTTGGAGCAAAGAAATGAGGTACGGAGTGCTCACTGGTCGCATAATCAAGTAACTGTCTACACCGTCTGCTGTTGGTATCGCATTGGAGAAAAGAAACAAGTACGTTCTTATGCTGTTGTATCAGACTACTTGATTCATGATAAATATGTTGTTGCTGATTTCGATGACTATATCATCAAAGATCTTATGGAACATATTCCTTTCATGAAGATGTTCAATATATTTTCCGATGATGTTGGTCAGCATTTTAAGCAGCGATATTCACTAGCCTATCTTTCCCAGTTAAGTATTCCTGTCAAATGGCATTTCTTTGCGACATCGCACGGCAAAAGAGCGGTTGACGGGATCGGACGAACAGTTAGAAGAAGATCCAATAACAATATTAATCAATGTTTATTGGCGTAGTGATATCAGCACCGATGTTATGGCGTGATTAGATGGTGAAACGTTCGAAAGAAAATAAATATTTCTGCGTTGGTGGGACCTGAACCCACGACCTTAACTTGCCAAGCGGAGGCTCTACCTGTGGAACTACGAATGACAATATTTAATCTTTACAAGCGTATATAAAGACTATTTACTGATGCCGGTTATTTCGCAGAATGGTGTAGTACATGGACTACTTTTTAAACCAAATTGCAAAGACTGGTAATTTGGTTTAAATAGTAGTCCATGTACTACACCATTCTGCGAAATAACTGGCAACAGTAAATAGTCTTTATATACGTTCGTAAAGAGATTAGATATTGTCGTTCGTAGCTCAGTAGGCAGAGCCTCCGCCCGGCAAGTGGAAGGTCGTGGGTTCAGGTCCCACCGAACGCAGAAATATTTATTTTCTTTCGAACGTTTCACCATCTAATCACGCCATAACATCGGCGCTGGTATCACTACGCCAATAAACGTTGATTTATATTGTTGTTTAATTTAATCTGCGTAGTGTTCGATTTATATAAAAGTTAAAAGAAGAGTTATGATGGTGTTCGAGCTAACAAGTCTGTCTCAACAGATTCAAAATCATTTGCGGATTGTGCATAAGCAATTTTTTTAAAAAATAAATGTTATCTACTTATCTGAAGAAACAGTGGAACAAACCAAAGGCCTCTTTGATACCTTCTGCAAGAATATTAATCCCTTACCAAACATGCATCATAGCCTATTAACTCCATAAAGTATGTACAGCCAATAGTAGATATCGGATTGTTCCTTCATGCTTAACCCCAAAGATGTTTTTGTTCAAGGGTTATTCCACTCTGAAAGCAGTTAAAACGGACACTGCTGAGAATGCTTCACACATGGTGCCTATTTCTCAAAAATGGTACGCAGTGTATTGGGAAAAATACTCATACTGGATTTTAGGGAATGGCCCAGACGGTCAATGTGGAAAAGCAAGAAGCAAAATTTAGCTTCTACCATCAAAAATCCAAAGATATAAATCAATTTAAGGATGCAAATGACATCACGAGTTCTCATCTTAAAAACATATTTTATTCTGTGGGCAGCGATCGATCACCAATGTCATCTACTCGTTCCAAATTCTTAAAATTGCAAGAATCAGATTTCCAGAACATTGAATCATTGTATTCCAATGTGTAAAGCAAATTTGCAAAAACATTTCATGTATAAATCAGCTCCAAACATTCAAAATCATACAGCAAATTTGAACAAATTTGTTAGTCTGTAACCAGCATATGTTAGTCCATAACCACTTGTTCATTGGTAATTATGGCAAAAATAATTTTAATTTTTAATTGTGTCAAATGTTTATAAAAGCCTGTTTTCTAGTACTACTGTCAGTTGTTTTTTGTTTTTTTGGTACTCCACAATTCACAGGAAATTGTGCAATTAACAACTTCTAAAATTCTGTCCGAAGTGCGTTAGTCTGTAACCACAATTTCAAAAATTAATATTGCAGTTATCTTGCAAAGAAATAAATAAATTACAGTGTCTTCTGTAGAGCAACTAATTTCTCATTTGAAATAGTTAAATAGATTTTTCCATATACATTTAATAAAGTTTATTTGTCATTAAAGCTCTGAAAATGTGCTCTAAATGTCAGCCCATAACTGTGGAATTGCCCATTATATATATATATATGGCAGTTTTACAATAAAACCTTCAACTTTGATGAATGGGGGTTCCACTGTATATTTCTTCTGATTTGTAAAAAAACACACACCATTTATTATACAAGTAATCCAATAGCTAAAAATATTTCCTCACCTTTGATCACCACATTTATTTATGTAAAGTAATGGATTTGTGCACTGTACATATATATACAATTTGAAAATAATTTATAAACCATAAAACAAAAATGTTTATTCATAAACTAAATGTGAAAATGTGCAACTATAATTTACATCCAATACCACATATTTTACTTCACATGTAATTCCATGTAATATTTTACTTCACATGTAATTCCATGTAATATTTTAATTCATATCCAATACCACATAATATTTTACTTCACGTGATCAGTTCAAAAACCACAATCGGTTCAATACGACCCACATATTAAAACAAGAAAACACATATAGTAGAACCTGTCTTATCCTGAATCTCCTAAGAATGAGAAAAATTCAAAATGGACACATTTTCAAACATAGATGTCTCTGTAAACAATGTATATAGATTTGATCGAATGTATTTCCTTAACATCTAATAAGTATAAGAATAAATAAAACGTTTTTGACATACGACAAAATTAATATTTCAATAGTTTTCAATTTCTATGAAAATTGTAAAAGTGACCACTTATGATTATAATTAACCAATCCCCCTCAGTCCCTACTGTCTGAAATCCCTACAGAAAGAGCCAAGGTTTGAATTACGGTCCCTTTATGGATCTAGGACAAGTTAAAAACCCGAACCAGTTACATTTCTGTTCTACCACCAATGTAAGGTCTTGACTAATGCTTTGCAAGTTGCGTTTCTTACAGCAAACTGGCAAATGGTTACTCAACACAAGCCACTGATCAGAAACATAAAAGTTACCAAAATTATTGGGAGGGAGGGGTCCAATCACATCTTGCATACATTTATACATTACAATATGTGTAAAATTGCAATTTATTCCAAATTATTGAGGAGGGCTGAGGCTCCATGGACCCATTTCTAAAATGCCTTCGAATTTGTAACTGACATTCAATCCATAATTTGAGATGTAGAGGTTTTGGGGGAAAATTATTCAGAACAAACATAGAAAAAAAAACATGGAATTCAGGTTGAAAATAAAGGCAAATATATAAATTTCGAAATGAACAGGTTCTACTATGAAGCAAAAAAGTGAGAATGTCTCCCCTGAATCAATCCTCTCCTCCCCCCCACAAGTATCATTTAGTTAACACCTTATTTTGTTTTTCATGCTAAATTGTTTTCGATTATACGTAACATGGGTGCAACTAAAATGCTCAGGCATCAACCTAGATTTTTCAAAATAATGGGATGGACCCGGTGGGAATTTGGGGAATCCCCCTCCAAACCATAAAAATGAAGTGAAAATCGATTATAACAATGGAATTTTTACAAAAAGTTTGAATTGCCCTTTCCAAAATCCTTCTCTGGATCCACCTCTGATATATGTATTACAATACATGTAAAATTGCAATTTATCTTACATGGGGGGGGTCATTCCCCACAGCCCATATATATGTGGTTAGGTCAAGACTAAAAACTAAGGAATACTAAGAACTCTAACAAAAAAAAAAGACAATAGAAAAATAGCACCCACATATATAAGTAAAAGGTATACACAATAAAATCCAGCCAATCCAAATTACTAATCAAAATGTTTGTTCAAAGGAGTAATGAATATATTCATACTCAGATTTTTATATTCACAAGGTTTTTGTTATATGCATTAGTGTATGTATATATAAAACAGCATAGTAAGTAAACAACTAGTTATGGAATGTTGGCGACCTGGGAGCTTTAGTGGTTCATCACCAAAAGACATTTCTGGAGTTCAACTTAAAAAGAAGCCGGTTTCAAGGTCAAAATTTCTAGGCCAAAAAAACGTTAACATTGAACACGTATTTATGGAGGCTAATAAAATAACTTAAAACGGGCATCACGAAATTTTTTAATGTTTTCCCGCCAAGTTTTGCCAAATTTCTCACCAAATTTGAAAACGTAAAAATCAAGTTTTCAAATGTTCACTTTTATTTCAAAGTATTTCATTTTCTTCTTTATTATTTTTAATTGTATCATATAAAAACACCCTATTTTGGAGTTTAAAACATGCATACGCAATAAGGCACACCCACGCCCTTTCAAAAATGGCCGACGAAGTAGGAGAAAGACATATAAAAACATCTTTCCGCATGTTTATTATACAGAGATAAAATATTTCAGATTGGTAAAGATTGCTCGGATCAGAGCTAAAGATCATTTGACCCCCTCACGCACATAAAAAAAAAAAAAATTCCATATGCACACGGCATTGCACATGGACGTAACTTCAAGGTTAAACATAGTATAAACTGAAAGGGATGGGAACAAACAAAAACCCAAAATTGAGCGGGGAAAAAAAACGATTTTGCCTCCGTTCTAAAAAACTTGGGGTGAGGGAGGGGCACTACCCCTACAGATTACGCCTATGACATTGCTCATACAAACGGTGCAATTCATCTATGACGATATCTTAGGTACATAAAATATCGTCATAGGTGAGAATCGGAAGTGCTTTTGTTGGGGCCGCAAGAAAAATATATATATAAAAAAAAGTAGTCATAGACATACAATATTGAGATTTCACTATCATTCTGTTTATTAGAACCAATTCGGAATATCTGAAATTTCGGATTGGCAGAATTTTAGTGTAAACCCACAAAAAAAAGAACATTAAACAAGAAAATCGAAACTTTAATAGGTAATACATAACAGAAAGCATATATCCATAATCAAATTAATAGCAATATAAGGTGCATAAATTTTCGAATACAGAAAAAACGCCTCATAAGCGGACACTCGCCGGACTGAAAAAAAAAAACTGTCCGTAAAAAGGGGGTGATGTTTCCGAGGAGTGCCCGTTACGAGAGATGTTTTATTGTAATAAAATTACATTGCCAATGAAGAGCAGTTTATCCTTTCGCCACTGTCGATCACTAACTTCACATTTTTTTTAAAAAGAAATGAATAATTTCACAACCACAAAAAAAAAAGAAACGGAACACACTGCCACTTCACATTGCAATCTACTTCGCGTTATTCTCACACCCACTGGGATTTAACAGATTATGCACGTGACCAGAGGGAGTCGAGTTAGTATCAGCTACAGAAGACACAACGGCAAAGAAAAGCCAGTTTAGTTTGCCAATATAGGTAAACATTCCTAAAGAGGGCGCCACTGCTTGGAGCTATTCCTTCGAAGTGAGACATCTCTCACTTGCTTAGCTCCGCCTAATTAGGTAAAGAACCCCTATTTCTTTGAAAAAATAATTGTTTTGTATAAATTATACTTCACAGAGTTTATAATTTGTTTTGTTATAGGGGTAATTACGGAATAAATTAAATAATTAAAGACTCGTAAAATAATTTCCTAATGGCGATATTCTGATTTTTGACAAATAACATGTCAACAATTTAAAAATTTTCTGTAGAACTAAGAATTTTTCGAGAAAATTCAGAGGAAAATAATATTTAATGGATAAATGCTACAAAATAATGCCCTTCTTTTCACTTTGTATTAAATAGAAACGAAGATCATTACATGTAAATTACGCAATGTACAGTAAACTTTGAAAAAATAAGGTAGAGGTAAATGTGTTGGGCCATATTCAGTACTCTGGAATGGAGAATGATGGGGAAAGCAATAGGCTCTACCTTATTAGGCCCTTGGCGCTGTATAGCCCAGATGCACTTGCTCTATAGAAATCAATGGATAATCAACCACACTTCTGTGTCGTTTCCATGGATTCCTCATATGTTTACTTAATAGGATTAAACTAGCTTTCCCATTATTCCCCATTTCCAAAAGCTAAACTTTAGGCCCAACTTCACGTTTACCTAATTTTCACACGGTATAATTCAACCTTTAGATGCAATTAATTTCGTTTATTACAGTGAGAAGCAATGTAGCAATTTTGTAGCCGTTTTCTGATAAACAGTTTTATCCTATGGATTTTTTATGAAAACGACTTGGTTTCGCAGGAAAACGTTAAAATGTGAAAATGCTTACGTACATGTCACGCTAAGCGGGTGTGCAAAAAATCCTAGCGCCAAGTTTCAAGGGCGGCAAAATATCTTAGTAAAAATCTGATGTTTTGGTAAAACTGCATGATTTGTCACATGGCTTCTCTCTCCTCTTTTTTTCCTTTTGCAATGTTGCCAAAACTGATTGGCAACGGGCTAAGTCGGCTTCCGCCAGGTTGAAAATGTTGTTGATGGTGTTTTTGGGGAGTTTATTTTTTGGGCTAGTATTTATTTTCCCCAAAATTCATACAAAACAAATGGGGGGAAGGAGGCCTCGTGTTTGGCAGCTCTGTGGTTATTGTTTTTAATCAAAAACAACAAAACACCCCATGAATGTCTGAATATCAGTGTTATATGTAAATTACCGAAAGGGTACAGGATACTGTTACACGATGAATCAAACGGGAGGATCCTTGCCAGCCCTGTGGTTGTTTTAAATCGAAAACCAATAAAAAACTTAGACATAATACCAAAAAGGTATAATACAAATAAGTAGTTCATTTGTCGACAGTTATGGTGGCCGGAAATAAAGCAAACCCGCAAAACGACAAATCATGACGACGTAGTTAAATCACTAAAAACCTGCAACTTCTTAATTAAAAATACGACTAGAAACGAATTACAAAAGTATTTCCGACATAATTTCGCTGCAATGAAAAGGAAAGCTTTAAAAGGCGTAAAAATTGCGTTAAAAACTCAAAAAGGACGGACAAATATGACGATAACACAGAAGAAACCCCTAAGAATGACGTCTCAAACCGATTTACTGTAATTTTCGAAAATTTTTACGAGAGAGAAAACGTCTGACGAACCATGAAGTTTCAAAAAAACTTTTTTTTTTTTTTTTTTTAAATTAACAATTAAATTTCTGGTGTGTTTCTCAAATACTTGGAAGGGACTTGACTTGTGCAAAGGTTCGTTAGAGTGTTGGCTACAAGAGAGCGGCAGAGCTCGGAGGGAGATTAGAGAGCTGTAGCAAACCCAGACGGAAAAAAATTAGAGGAAACGATTAATGCCCAGGAAAAAGGCTTCCAAAGCGAGTGCCAGAAGGAAAGGTTGCGGAACAAAAGCGTTACGGAAAAAAGCGCCAACGAAAGATTAAATATAATAAAACACGTGTAGAGATTGATTGTTGTTAGGAATAATCTTTTAACCTCGACACGTGTTTTATCATGTTTAATCTTTTATCGGCCTTTTTTTCCGTTGGCCCTTTTATCGGTGATTCTCCGAAGCGGACAGTTGGAGACGCCGAAAGCAGTAGTCCGTCCGAAGAAACAAGAGGTCCTTGAAATAAAAAGCAGCATAAAATCCCGGAGCAGCGCAGTTTGCGAGATTGTGAGAAAATTCTTATTTGCCGGGCAGCTCAGTGTAATCCAATGTTTCATCTTGACCTTCGGTGAATTGCATGAGGACAGGAGAAGGGATTTTTTTTTAATACGTGCAGATGAGCATTTGTGCAGGCAATACTAAGCCTTAGCGATGAAAGTGAGGTAGAATTCCTCGAGGAATGCGAATATGAAGAAGATACGGATAATTAAAGATCCTTTAAGTAGGTCTGCTGCAACCCGTAGTTTCCTGAGTTAGAAGGTTCACTTTTTCTTTGGTGAAGGTGGAATAAACCTGGTTAAGTAATTTTGAAAGACTTTGTTGTATGAAAATAGGCCGTTGAAACTATCCTACAGGTCAAGAAAGAGTGTCTAATAGTCAACGAGGTAATTTCCCTGGATACAATAATGATCAGGTATCCAGCAAAGAACAGGGCCTGATTACCAACTAGGCCCGCAAGGCCTGGGCCCCCAGTTGGAGGGGAACCCCAAACTTTTTTTTGTTGACTTTTGTTTACTCACTTTTGATCGACATCTAGAAAATTTTTAGGTAAAAGCTTACTTAGCCCATTTTTTTTTTTTTTTGAGGGGGGGTGCTGCTTTGGATAGTTTACCACAAACTTAAATGAGTTTTGAAAGAGTATATGTATGTACTTATTTTTTATATACTTTGAGACCCCAATTTCTAAATCTTTCACTGCGCATAAGGGGCCCCCAAAATAATACTGTGTCTACAGCCCCCATGAGTCTTAATCGGGCCCTGGAAAAGGGTAAGATTTTTGTTTGCCGAGGCGCACTAGGAAATCAGAGTGATGATGTCCTGAGCTATTGGGTTTATGTTCCAGGATGTGGTGTGGGCAGCGAGAAAATTCAGAGCAGTTTAAAAGCAGCGGTGACTCGTGACAAAAATTTAGTGAGGCAGGAGTTAAGCCAATTCACTAAAAGACATTAATCTACGTATTTACTCAGTCGGTAAAACTGGTTTCTGGGCGAGTATGGACTGCAATGCAACTTATGTTGATGAATTAGCCTAGTTCTGTCTCATTAAAATAGCGCCACGAACCACCACTCTCTGAGAGTAGCAAAGGATTGCAGTTGGGTCTCAGGAGAAACTGCAAGGCAGTTGACTGCTTTTAAGACGGCAGTTACATGTTTGCGCATGAGCTTTACTTCATATTAGATGACAATTTGGATTATGTAATATTACTAGTCAAAATTTGACCAGTTTGACCATTTGAGCAATTTTCAATGAGAACACTACTTACATTGTCTTTTTATGTTTATTGGTTGATAAGCATGAACGTGCTTGTTGCTATATAAAATGCTCTGTTTCTTTTAGTATGCATGTGTGTAAAGGGAAAGAACGGTAACTATACTCGCGGCTAAGCTAACTTGGTACACCGTTAAGGCTACGGCAACCTATTCACGCCTATGCTACAAGTATGCGTTCGCAAATTGTATAAAATGAGGTAGCCCTCAACATTATTAGGTTATTTATCGCCTAATTTGGAATGCAGAAAAACGCGGTTGCCAAAATTCCAGGCGCCAAATTTCCTGCCAAGCAAACGAAGTCCTCTGAGTGGTCAGTTACTTGAATGACGTCATCGTTCGCTATAATGAGTCTTTTTCCTAAATTTAATAAATACTAGGTTTTAATTGCATAATAGATGCAGGCTTATATTACACTCATTCACAAATAAGGCAAAAGCCCACTCCAACCAGATAGCTAATGTCCCATTCCGCTTCTGTCTTCAATTTCAAAAATTGCAGAAGCCATAATCCGAAACAGACTAATAGACTTTCTAGAAAACAACAACATGACTATACACGAACAATTTGGCTTCCGAAAGGAGCACTCAACTACTCGCCAAATAACCAGAATCGTTGAAAATGTCAAACAATCCCTCAAAAACAACTTGTGCACTCCCGTATTAAGCCTTAACATATGTAAAGCGTTCGACTCGGTCTGGCACCCGGGGCTAATTGCAAAACCTTTACATATTAATAACCCCCCCCCCACACACACACACACACATACATATGCACACAATCTAGTCAACATCATTTACTCCTCCATTAAGAACCGAAGCTTCCAAATCAACCTCAATAATCAAACCCTTTCTTTACAATGCATCTCTTCAGCCCATGTCAGGCTCTCCCCAACACTTTTCTCCATTTTCTTTAATAATTTTCCAAAAACCTCCTTAGCCCTCTTTGCAACCCTCATGCAGCAATCTACACCTCCGAGCAATCTCAACCTTACAAAGGTACGTCAATAATCTAATTAGATGGCTTAATAAATGGAGGATCCAAATTAATCCAAACAAACAAACCAAATTAACCCCTGAAAACACAGGCCATTCTGTTCTCTAAACACCCCGCGCGCACACACCCCACCACACTCACAACCCTCAATACATCCATCAGCTGGTCCTCAACGGTCAACTACCTCGGCGTGTTAATTGACAGTGTTCTAACATTCACCAATCACCTCACATTTGTTAAAAACCAAGTTAAAGCCGCTTGCTCTCTTCTAAGTAACATGATCGGACCACGCTCCATTCTTTCACTGCAAAATAAACTCCTCCTGTACACAACAGCCATTCGCCCAATTCTCACTTACGTTTCCCTTTCCTGGTCTGTTCTTCGCAACCAAACTCTTCTCTCTCTTCAGCAAATGCCCCACTACGGCGGATCCTCCACATTCCCTGGTATATTCATAATAACCAAATCTTCCAAGATATCAAAATTCCTTCTATCACTGAAACCATTCACAAACTTTCTCAAAATTACTTTGATTACATTCATCTTCACCCAAACGCTCTTAAAACTAATATTTTTGTGTGATGCTGGTTTTAAAAACTTTGTTGGTATCCAAGTCAGAATTTGTTTATTGTACCTGTTTTAATTTAGTTGCATATATATATATATATATATAAGTGTCATGATAGCTGTTGAATGCATCTCCGTTGGTCTACGTTGTTAAAAGCAATTTTTTTTCAAGTACTACAACAACTCTCTGACGTCTCTTCTTTTGCCTGAAGTCTTATTGAATATTTTCACCTTGAAATACGTACAACTAGGGTGTAAAATCGTAATACCAGGACGAAAGATGTTTAAATCTCAAGGAGGGCAGAGGTGCTTGAAATATACAAACCATAGTTTCACTGTGAATTAAAGTATGTGGTACTTGAAAAAGTACAAGTGAGATCGCATCAAACAGTAAGTTCTTACCTCGTGAGACTGAGCAGCTAATAGACCAGCTTTCCCAACGTTTTAATGATTTTCAGATATCAGAACGCGCCCAGCTTAAAAATCACATCAGTTGGAATCTTTTCTCTCTCTGTCTCATTCCTTTGCCAATCCTGACATCTTTAGTGCTCTTATACTGTCAAAATTAAGCCCTTACTTTTGTTCAACGTATGCGTCCTCAGTATTCGATGATCTGATATTTTAAAGAGTCGGTAAATACTGATACTTGGAAAAATCGAAGATTTTATCATAATAAATCCTAGAGACGATAGTTCACATTTATTTGTTCTCTTGGTGTCAGTTTATTTAGTGCTTAAATATGCTATATGACACTGTGTCCACTTCGAAGTCTTACCTTGGGGGTTGAACTATACAGTATTCTTTCTACAAACCATGTATTAGTACTTATATAAAGTTTACTTTTCATATCAATAGAAGGCAGGCAAGGTTTTTAATTCTGCCGTGTCACCCATTTTGCGGAATAGAATAGCTGTCGTGATGTGTCATTAGTTTGAGATACTATCACTGAAACATCTGATACAAGGAAAAGTCCCCAGTTTTAGACAACCAAAAATGTGAGGTATTTTATGACAGAAAATATTATGGCCTATTCATTCTAATTTTCTGCAGGCTCTGCAGTGTCTTGTTTTCAGTGTTATTGGAATTGTAATGCTACCTCTTTTGTCTTTCACGCCACATACATTAAACTTTATACTTTTGGAAAACCGCAAAACTTTTTTGATTGTATGATATTTCTTTTTCCCTGATATTTTAATCTCTTTCAGTATATCTAAGATAATCCTCAAGCCTTTCATTTTTTATACTTTTAATTGCATAATCTGATCTATTTCTCATAATTTTGTATAATTTTCTTCCAAACTTTTCGGTACATTTTTTTTACTCAACTCATCATACTATTTTCTTGGTAGCTCATTTTACTGAATAATTAATTCTTCGCGTTTTTATTATGGTGCCAACTTCTCTTTGGTATGCAATGTTTTCTCCCAGACTATACAAACACCCTTCGACCTACTTATGACTTTTAGTGTTTGTGTGGCGATTTTTTTATATTTTCAATTGAATTTTCTTGTAGCTTCCTTTATTATTGTTATTTTTCTTAAGTTTTAGAAAAAAAAATTCCCGGGCTCTTAAGTTGTCATCTTCGCAGAAAACCATGGATATCTCCCGTTTATCATCGACCGGGCAGTAATATAGCTTTCCATTATTGCCAATTTTTCTTCCACGCGTTTTGCCGCCAATCTACTACCAGACAATCTATCTGTATCCTGTTCGTGCGAAATATTTTTCCTAGGATCTCTTATATATTCTCCGAAAACTTAATTACCGGGTTATATTCACATCCATTAACAATACTAGCACTTCCAAACTGAAGTAGTGTTTCTCAATCTTTATGAGGTCACGACCCGGTAAATTTTTTTATAAGAGAAAGGCCCAGTCCCAACGAATGTACACACTTGTGAATACCTTTCCACATTCTTTAAAATCCATACATTAAACTATCATAAATAAGAATAATTAACTATTGCATAATCATGTTGTGCATTGTTTTGTATGCAGAAATAAATAAATAATCTGGAAATGTTGGCCGAGCAAGCGGCACTGTGTTTCTAGGAGAGGAAGGGTCATAATCCAAGAGATGAGGTAGAATCTCCATTTGGAGATCAGAGTCCAGGGCTAAATGAAGCGCCCCACACCGGAGAGAAAACGGAAGACAGCTTAAAGAACAGAGTACATAGTCTATGGGGAAGTGTGAATCCCATAAAGGTCCTAAATCCGGCGGAACAGGAAGGACAAGTTGTGAGCAGGTTTGAAAATGTTCTCTCAAGAGTGGGTTAGCATGGCAGTGTACGAAGAGATGTTCTGTAGTTTCAACCATACCTTCAGTGCGTTGAAGTCAAAGTGGCGATTGTGATTTTCCAGTACGGAATAGCAAATCGATGGTATCAAAGACTCCAACCCTATGTCTAGGAAAATCTTATATAGATGTTTCGTGGAGTTGTAATCGGTAGGAAGAATGGCTTTCCAATAACAGGGAAAAATGCTCGATAATGTCCCATTATTGACTGAGCGAACGTTGAAATTTGTTTGCATTCAGAGAGGACTTAACTTTACTAATAGAGCCAGCAAGACCGAGTCTGTGAGAAATTGGTGTTATGCACTACGAGCGAAATGGTCAGCCACATTGTTCTCAGGGTGACCTGCATGTCCTGGGATCCAGTAAAATGTTAAAGGTTTTTGGGCGAGAGCGCATTTTGAGGAGATGTTTAATATGTCCAGAATAATAGGGTTGCAAGTCCATTGATGAGGGCCTGAAAGGATGTTAAGTACTAATACGCCTCTTCTATTAATATACGCTTTGCTGATTGGTCACTGGCATTTGCAACACAGGTGTAAGATCGTTCAGTTTTAAGGACAGCGATTGTATTGTACATTATTGTAATCGACTTGCAGGCACATTTTAGGACAAGCCATAATGAGCGGTATACTCTCTCTCTGACGCAAGAAGATTCCGATGTCTGAAAATTGTCGATCATTCCTGTATACTCACACATATAAAAAGATATGGCTTGAGGCACTAATAATTTCTGCACACATATATTATTTATACGTTATGGGTCTAAGCTTTTCAACATATTCGCGACTATTATTTTCCCCAGAATATTTCCACGATAAAATATTCATTCGTGAACAATGATTAGAAAACTAAAACGACAAATTCCAAGAAAATCTCTCGCAGCCCAATATAATTGATGTCAGGACCAGGAAGTAGAGAAACACAAAACTAAAAGACCCAAGTTTCAGATCTTGACAGCTGGGATCTTCATAAAATTGAATGCGAGAGTGGTCATTGCTATAGTGATTAAACTGAAACCGCTTTCCTTCAAGCTCAAAGAACACCAGTTTTGCTCCCAAACGCAAAATTTTTAAAAATCGCCCGTTGCAAACCACCAATGTGGTAAACAATTCCTGTGTGCCCCTGTTTGATGACTCAAGTCACGTGGTTATATCCGATACGAATTTCCCTACTTAGAATCTACGGAGACTACAATATCGCCGTCGTTATAACCGATACATTTAGTATGGGGTAGAATAACAAACCAAACTACTTGTAAAAATTCCGTCGTTATATGCGATTGGTCGTTATAACAGACGTCGTTATAAACGATTTTCATTGTATATCCATAGGCGTAACTCGAGAGCTATGGGTTAACCCCCCTCGACATCAATGCCGGTTACGTCAAAATCGATGCCTAATCAAGTTTTCTAACAAGTTTTAATCGAAACTAATTCATTACTTCTTAATAATTACTAATGATTATTTTATAACGAATTAATAATTTTGAGATTATGATCACAATCACTGCTGTGGCGGACGGTATTCCGCGAAGAACAAGTATGCAACGTTTTACCTTATTGGTTTCGGGAACCGTTATGGTAACTAATATTTATGGAATTACGCGACTTCCATAATTTTAATTTTTTCGTTCTTATACAGGTGCGCCAGCATAAGCGTATGCAAAAATGTTTCCATCGTAACACGTAAACTACTATTTTTAAGTCGCGCGCATTTCATAGAAACTCGTGCATTTTTAACAGTTGGAAAATTCATTTTATTTTCGTTTTGAAGTTTTGTATGACAACCTAATAGAATGACAAACAATCGCTATGCAATTATTTCGTTATTGAAATTTGGAAAACGGCAATGTAAAATCGGTCGATTGCTTGACATTGCTCGATGGCTTGTTGCAGGAACAGTCAAACGGCTCAAGGAGCTTGGCCATGGAGGTGATCGTCCAGAAAGTGGAAGAAAAAGAACGATCAACACACTTACGAACTGACAGCTCATCGCAAAACGCGCCGAACGAAATGCGAGGGTCTCCATGGGAAAAATTGCTATGCAGACCGGAATCAGTTGCTTTTCGGTCCGACGAATGGCAAAAAAGGAGTTTGGACTAAGGTCTTTCAGGCTCCGAAAAGGACAACTGCTGACTGAAAATAGCAAGAAAGTACGGTTTCAAGCATGCCATGCGCTCAAACGCCGTGCCGCTGATACCCTTTGGGAAAAAATGTGTTCACGGATGAAAAGCTGTTCACATCTGAACAATCTTACAATAGAAATAAAATACAGGGTACCAGGGAGGAAATTACATAAAAAGGTTAAACACTGGTAAAATAGCAATGAAAAAGATCACTCAAGCTTTCGGACGCATCAGCAGCAGTCCTTCATCAGGAGTAATGACGATGTTATGTTTCTGTCTCTTTTTTATACTTGAAATTTCTGGAAAACCCTTCATCAGAGTAGTCCCGCAGAATGGGAAAACCCAATGAGAACCAATGGGAGGCCTCCAATAGAATCATGGAAGAACCCCAATAGGGACCAATGAGAAACCCACACTGCGGGTTACCTAATTTGGGGATGTCTCATACATTTCAGAGTAAGAGTTGTTTATAAGTTTCTGGAAGTGGTTGTGATGTATTAATGGCTTTCCCGTGTAGTTTGTAAGTTTCCCAAGATTCTAAGAAGAGTCTACTATTCTTGTTTGTGATGTGACGGTGTAGTATTTTTGTTGAGTCCCAGTCGGGTTCGTGTCCGTGTTGTAAAGCGTGTTCTGCCAGACGTGAGGCTATGTCTCCTTTCGCGAGTGCTTGTTTGTGTTCTTTTTTTCTTGTTTTGATCATTCTTTTTGTTTGTCCTATGTAATGTTTGTTGCAGTCTTTGCATGGTATTTGGTATATGGCGCCTGTGAGATCTTCTGGTGGAACTGGGTCTTTAACTTTTGTAAGTTGTTTGCGAAGTGTTGTGACAGGGGAATAGAATGTTTTGATATTTGCTTCCTTGAGGATGCGAGAGATTGTTTCGGAAATGCCGTGAATATATGGAATGGATATGCGGGTGTGAGATGTATTGTTTAAAGATGTACTATTGGGTCTACAGTTTCTGAGAATGAATCGTTTAGGGTATCCATTATTTTTAAGTGCCGTGTGTATGTGTTTTGTTTCTGTGTTTGAAAGTGTTTCATTACTGCAGTGAGAATTCGCTCTAAGACTTAATGTTT
>QLNU02015359.1:61129143-61142772 GCA_006491805.2 Dysdera silvatica | reverse complement strand
ATGTCTACTCTCTCCTATAATCGGTAATAACGACTACACTGTTTCTACTAGCCAATCCTTCTGCACCTCTTTAAATAACCTACAACTTGACGACGACGACCTCATGGTCTCATTCGATGTAATTTCTCTCTTCACTTGCATTCCCACATCACTTGCAATCGACACCGCACTTACACGCCTCCAAAATGACACAACACTACATGAACGCACTTCACTAACACCTCACGACATCTGCACATTGTTGAAATTTTGTCTGGACTCTGCTGTGTTCTCCTCAAATGGTTCTATCTATAGACAAGTTTTTGGCACTGCCATGGGATCTCCGGTCTCAAGTGTTGTAGCTAACTTGGTTATGGAGTCATTTGAGGAAACTGCTTTGTCTTCACCGAATTTTAACATTAAATTCTGGAAAAGATACGTCGACGACACGTTTGTTGTACTTAAAACTAATACACTCCAAAGCTTCTTCCATTACCTTAATAACTTAAACTCACATATAAAATTCACATACGAAACAGAACAGAACAATAAACTCCCTTTCCTAGACGTTCTTGTACACAGATCTCACGATAACTCAATCTTCACCTCAGTTTACCGTAAACCCACACATACAGACAGATATCTCGATTTTAAATCGCATCATCCAACATGCCACAAAGCTTCCGTTGTTAAAACATTAAGTCTTAGAGCGAATTCTCACTGCAGTAATGAAACACTTTCAAACACAGAAACAAAACACATACACACGGCACTTAAAAATAATGGATACCCTAAACGATTCATTCTCAGAAACTGTAGACCCAATAGTACATCTTTAAACAATACCTCTCACACCCGCATATCTATTCCATATATTCACGGCATTTCCGAAACAATCTCTCGCATCCTTAAAGAGGCAAATATCCAAACATTCTATTCCCCTGTCACAACACTTCGCAAACAAAAGTTAAAGATTCAGTTCCACCAGAAGATCTCACAGGCGCCATATACCAAATACCATGCAAAGACTGCAACAAACATTACATAGGACAAACAAAAAGAATGATCAAAACAAGAAGAAAAGAACACAAACAAGCACTCGCGAAAGGAGACATAGCCTCACGTCTGGCAGAACACGCTTTACAACACGGACTGGGATAACAAAAATACTACACCGGCACATCACAAACAAAAATAATAGACTCTTCTTGGAATCTTGAGAAACTTACAAACTACATGGGAAAGCCATTAATACGTCAGAATCACTTCCAGAAACTTACGAACAACTCTTATTCTGAAATGTATGGGACTTCCCCAACATTAGGTGCCCCGCAGCACAGGTTTCTCATTGGTTCCCATTAAAGCTTTTCCATGATTTTTATTGGAGGCCTCCCATTGGTTCCCACTAGGTTTTTCCATTCTGCGGGACTACTCTGATGAAGGGTTTTCCAGAAATTTCAAGGGTATCAGCGGCACGGCGTTTGAGCGCATGGCATGCTTGAAACCGTACTTTCTTGCTATTTTCAGTCAGCAGTTGTCCTTTTCGGAGCCTGAAAGACCTTAGTTCAACCTCCTTTTTTTTGCCATTTGTCCGACCGAAGTGAAACTAATTCCGGTCTGCCTGGCAATGTTTCTCATGGAGACCCTCGCATTTCGTTCGGCGCGTTTTGCGATGAGCTGTCAGTTCCTAAGTGTGTTGATCGTTCTTTTTCTTCCACTTTCTGGACGATCACCTCCATGGCCAAGCTCCTTGAGCCGTTTGACTGTTCCTGCAACAAGCCATCGAGCAATGTCAAGCAATCGACCGATTTTACATTGCCGTTTTCCAAATTTCAATACCGAAATAATTGCATAGCGATTGTTTGTCATTCTATTAGGTTGTCATACAAAACTTCAAAACGAAAATAAAATGAATTTTCCAACTGTTAAAAATGCACGAGTTTCTATGAAATGCGCGCGACTTAAAAATAGTAGTTTACGTGTTACGATGGAAACATTTTTGCATACGCTTATGCTGGCGCACCTGTATAAGAACGAAAAAATCAAAATTATGGAAGTCGCGTAATTCCATAAATATTAGTTACAATAACTGTTCCCGAAACCAATAAGGTAAAACGTTGCATACTTGTTCTTCGCGGAATACCGTCCGCCACAGCAGTGATTATAATCATAATCTCAAAATTATTAATTCGTTATAAAATAATCATTAGTAATTATTAAGAGGTAATGAATTAGTTGCGATTAAAACTTGTTAGAAAACTTGATTAGGCATCGATTTTGACGTAACCAGCATTGATGTCGAGGGGGGTTAACCCATAGCTCTCGAGTTATGCCTATGGATATACAGTGAAAATCGTTTATAACGACGTCTGTTATAACGACCAACCGCATATAAGAACGGAAATTTTATAAGAAGTTTGGTTTGCTATTCTACTCCATGTTAAACATATCGGTTATAACGACGGCGATTTTGTAGTCTACGTAGATTTTAAGTAGGGAAATTCGTATCGGATATAACGACGCGACTTGACAGTCATAAAGCAGGGGCACACAGGAATTGTTTACCACATTGGTGTTTTGCAACGGCGCGATTTTTAAAATTTTTGCCTTTGGGCGCAAAACTGGTTTTCTTAGAGCTTGAAGGAAAGCGGTTTCAGTTTAATCACTATAGCAATGACCACACTCGCATTCAATTTTATAAAGATCCCAGATGTAAAGATCTGAAACTTGGGTCTTTTAGTTTTGTGTTTCTCAACTTCCGGGCTCTGACGTCAATTATATTGGGCTGCGAGAGATTTTCTTGGAATTTGTCATTTTAGTTTCCTAATCATTGTTCACGAATGAATATTTTATCGTGGAAATATTCTGAGGAAAATAATGGTCGCGATTATGTTGAAAAGCTTAGACCCAGAACGTATAAATAATATATGTGCATAAATTATTAGTGCCTCAAGCCATGTCTTTTTATATGTGTGAGTATACAGGAATGATCGACAATTTTCGGACATCGGAATTTTCTTGCGTTAGAGAGGGATAGTATACCGCTCATTATGACTTATCCTAAAAAGTGCCTGCAAGTCGATTACAATAATGTGCAATACAATCGCTGTCCTTAAAAGTTTTCCATTCTGCGTGACTACTCTGATGAAGGGTTTTCCATAAATTTCAAGTATAAAAAGAGACAGAAACATAACATCGTCATTACTCCTGATAAAGGACTGCTGCTGACGCGTCCGAAAGCTTGGGTGATCTTTTTCATTGCTATTTTACCAGTGTTTAACCCTTTGCACGTAAAAATCGTAAAATCGTTAAAACGACCACATTTAGTCAACAGAAGCTTCCAGACCATCTGCTATCATCCAACGTCACCAATATTCGCAATCAGTTATGGTATAGGGCGGTATCTGTTTTACAGGCAAAACTTTCGTTGTCCAGGATCAAGGTATAAAAATAAATCAAGAATTGTGTCAACGCGACATTTTGAAAGCAATACTTCTTCCTTTGGCTTAGAGAATTTCAACAGCCAAGAACGGACGTTTCGACAAGACCCTGCCCCAGAGCATAGGGCGAAACACAAGAGTGGTGCAAGGTGCATTTTTCCAACTTCATCACTTCTGCAAAATGGCCACCTTATTCACCAGATCTGAATCTAGTGGATTATAGCGTATGGTCGATTTTGGAGGCCAGAGCTTGCACAAAGTGCCACAAAAGTTTAAAAGCACTGAAGCAATCCTTGTGCCAGGAGTGGGATAAAATGCCAATGAAAGAACTACGGCGTATGGCTGAAAACTTCCCAACATGTTTGAAGCTGTGTATCAGTGCAAATAATGGACACTTCGAGTAATTATGAAGATGTTATTACCGAAGGTCCGTACTATTGTTATTAACTGATATTTTCCGTTTCATTTATTATTAAAGTTGTTGATTTCAAAAATATTGTATACACTTATTATGGATTGCCCTGTTTTATCATTCTTGTGATTGGCAACAGGGGATATAGTTTTAATATTATCTCTTTAATTCTTGGAATTAGCAATAGTAAATTTGCTTATTTTAGTATTAGGAAAATGACAGTAGTCAGGATATAGCTACCTTTCCTTTAGTTTGCATAGACTCGTAATACCTATTTTAATGCAATGAATGCAGGAAGAGAAGTTACTGCTTGTTTAATATCAAATGCGCACACACACTAAAAACTTCAGTTTTCCAATACGGGATTTCCCTAAAACAATGGTAAACAGTGCGGGACTCAGAATTTAGGAACCTTTAAGGCGAGTTTTCCGAGATGCATATATTATGAGCCGCAACAATGTAAATCCCCAAGGGCATACTTAGAAAAACCGTCGCTCTTTTATAATACAATACCCGCTTACGTTTTGGCGAGTGTTTTCTTCTATCATTGTTTTTTACTTGGTATCCGTTTTTTCCCAATCTTTTTTTAATATTATTAGTGGGTTTCTTTTTTCTAATTTGAATTCAACTTCTGTTTTTTCTCTAAATTAATTTTTTTTTTTCCCACGAACGGCAGGTGGGCAAAGTTAAAGGTAAATTATTTCGAAAAAGCAAAGTTTTTCATCGTTTTGTTTTTGATTTAAAGAATAACCACAGCCCTGGTGAGCCCCTCCTCCGATGGGCCGTAGTGGCGCCCTGCACCCTTTCGGTCACATAATTAGACATAATAATGATACCAAGATACTCGCATTAATAAGTTTATTATTTTTCATTAAAAACAACAATTACGGGGCTACTGAAAGCTTCTGAAAGGACTCTTCTCGTTAATGCATCGCGAAGCGTGTTCTGTGTCACGACAGCGATGTTCTTCGGCCTTCGGGAAAGTAGTAGGCCTAAAAAAAGCTGTGCTAAATTACATTTCATTATGGCGGATGTTCCTGACGCCATCAATCTTGCTCTTTCGTATAACGTCAGTGTTTCTCAATTAAAATGCAAAAGGTTAAATAAATAAGGAAGACGTACAATTTCGAGGAAAATTAAATTTGGAATAGAAAAAACATCGAAATTTTATTTGCATTTGGGAAAAAAAAAAGAAGATAATCAGGATTAAGGAAGGAGAAAAATGTAGGTAAGAAAATACTCGCCAAAACGTTAAACGAAAGCGGGTACCGTATTGTAAAAGAGCACCAGAAAAACCAATGGAAGTGAATTGCGTACTCCAGGAAAACATTTTCATTGGTTTTCTATTGTTTGAATCAGTTCTTGATGTTTTACATGTCGCGTCGCAAAATATGCGCATCTAGGAAGTTTAAAAGGTAGGACCCTCAGATAAGTCCTACCCTACCTCCAACTATTTTTTAAGATAGAAAAACGGATTGATAAGTTACCCTTTTTTTTAATAACTCTAGCAAATAATTAAAAAAACGTTTGGCATCAGAAGCCGGGAACCCCTTCACGTCCTTGATGAAGTGTCTAAAATTAGCTTAACTCGGGAGGCGTATCCCTCCCAGAACTAAAATTACAAATGAATGCTAAGTATTGAGAACTGGGGGGCTATAGCCCTCTGGACTTGAAGCTAATTACACCAATAGGACTAAACATACTAGAATTTTTTTTTGTTCCCCAAATTGAGGAGGACATGGAAGACACAGGGACGTAACAATTCAAATTTTGAGGGCTCAAGCAGCTTTAAAAAAAGGCAAAGTGATTCGGTTAAGGAGAACGGTATTGTTTGTTATCCAAAGGAAATTTGAGCTCCCCCGAGCCCCTCCTTTTCCTGCGCCACTAGAAAGACAAGAGTCCCATGATATTTCGAAAGGATGACCACCAACACACTTCGCAAGGATTGTGCAGGATGTGTTGAACGTTCTTTTCCAGGACTATAGACTGGACAAAATGGATCTATTGTTTAGCTCTTCATAAAATTTGAGAACCTCTTTTTTTGTAACCAGGTATAGCTTATATACAGCTCACTATCCCCTTCTCAATTGCAAATATATTCACACTAAGGCAATAGTTCCAATGGCCTAGCAATTTAAAAATTACGTGGAGGTTTCAAGTAGTTTTAAAGATCATATGCTATACGGTTAGTAGTAGATTGAGCGGGTGGAAGGCCGCCGGAAGCGGTACTGTAATCCCAGACAAGACGCTCAAACAGCGCAACCCACTACCGAAGCTAGTTGGGGAAAAATGAGGGAGGATGTAGAGTTGAAGAGAATTGGATATAAATACAATGGTGGAGCTTGAGCTCCTGAATCCTCCTCCTACGCCAGTGTACAAATCCTATTGGTTTCGATGCTAATTACACTAGTGACCTTTTCTCCCATTTGGGCTTATTTTTTGGGGGTTCACATGCAGGAGTGTAGTCGTAAATTAAGCAGTGTCGGAGCTCTCTGTCCTTGGTGGTACTGTTGGGAGGGTCTGAGGGACAGAATGTGAAAAAAAGCAGTGCCAGTACGGCGTTCCGGATCCACGACAACCCTGGTAACAAGTAAGTACTGCTTAACTGTGAAACGATTTAACATTTTATCCACCTGAAGAACCTCTGCAAAACTTGCAAGCCTTACAGCGCAAGGACGGCACGAGTCATGTTCAACCGGGACTATAGGCGCTGACTTGAAAAATCATCGGGGATTCCGAAAATTTTAAATCAAATGACGGGCGCGTTTTTCAAAGGATTTAAGTGTAATTTAAATTTCATTATCAGATTATCTGGTACAATAAGACACCTGAAATGTTAAAATGAAGCAAATTATAGTTAATTATAGAAAAATATTTTTTCTCTAGATAATTATTCATTTATTTTGCTTTTGTATGCGTAAAAAAAATTACAAAGACTCGCCTCGGGGGTTTTGTGTGTTGACCAGTGTTTGGCAATTGTGTCAGCCCTGAGAAGAGGAATAATGTCTTACAAGATCATTTAGATGAAAAAAGAAGTCAAATGACGTTGTGTATATATCTCCGTACGCGTATTTTCCCCACGAGCAAAAATATTAGGGGTTCGAGGAACCCACAACAAAATTATTGAGGGTTCAAAAAGTGTCTCGAACGCACGAAATCGGGGCCCAGGACCGGGACCTACAGTTTTCCGAGGAATCCGGACAGGGTCCTCTCAATGGGCGCATACCTGGGATTTTCAGAGGGGTCGAGTCCTTTCCTATTCAGAGGCATGAGTCCTATCGCCCATACGAGTGCACTATCCCCAAGACACAGTTCGCCCCTAAATCCAAACCACTTAAAGCCTAGAGAACTAACCCTCGGACTACGGTGTGTAGTTTAGTCGGATAAAACTTGTTTTTTTCTAGAAGAGTTGGGGGCCTAACCCAGGGTATCCATAAACTCGGCGAACTTACTATCGCAATACTTACGAACTGCACTACCGCGGGGAGTGCTGATGGGGGTTGCAACCCCCCTTATGAACTTTCTGCGTACGTCTATGGCCTCAAGCTTTACTTCCAACGTTTTTGCTCGAACATGGACCAAGATTGAATATCGATTTAGTGTATGCTGTGGAATTAATGGCGCATATGTGTAGAAATGTTGTAATCAGTGGCGCAATTAAAGGGTGTTTGGGGGGCTAAATTTCCAATCTTGAGACCAATTACGGCAATGATTATAATGCTTTTTTGAACCGATGTTAGCTACTAATAAGACTAAAAATATTTTGACGCGTATCAGACAAAGGTGTAACCAGGGGGCGGTTTTGGGGGTTGTAACCCCCCATTGCAATGAAATTTTGTATATTTAACATAGGAATATATGAGTTGTAGCTCTGTAACCCCTCCCATTAAGCCTATAACCCCCTTATGAACTTTCTGTCTACGCCACTGGTATCAAATAACGTTTATTATCATACAAACTAACACCAAACCTCCACCATTATTTTTCTGACTATACACACATTATTGGCCCCTGTACACTGTTTAATAATTTTAAAACGCTTGTCATACTCATATAAAATACAAATAAATAATAAATTACTTACTTTTTCTTGACGTTTGTCACCAGCGGGGTTTTTGCTTCGTTAATTAACAGCTATTATGAGTAGAGTTGATAACAAAAACCACGTGTACAATGAACTGGGAGCAGCTGGACGGATTACATAAGCACGAAGCGGCTGGACGGATTACAGGAACCACAAATCTCAGGAGAGGAAGCAGTTTGGGTTACAGAAACCACGTGACCATAAGCTGGTAGTAAGTGGACGGATTACGGAAACAACGTACAAAATAATATATACATATATGAATGTATTATTTTTACGTACATAGATATATAGTCTTAACATACACAAATTAGTTTTATATACATAAACGTACATATATATAAGCATAAACTAAACTCCACTTCCAAGCAAATCCATTGTTCGACTGAAGATTCGGTTGCAAGAGATATTGTACGTTCGCGCAGATCTGACGCCTAATTTCGTTATCAGACACTAGCATCTATATCCTGACATGAATCCCAGGAAAATGATGCATTGCGCATGCCCACGGACTTCTGTCGCTGTTTCTGAATCTCACCTTAGGGGGTGGTATAAGAATTGCGGAAACGTCGTACTTCGATTTCACACATAACGATCGTATTGAATTACGACATTTTGGCAATTTTTAAGGGAGATGATGGTTAGATATTAATACAATAGCGAGTGGCGAATCCACGTGGTGGGGGAGGTGGGTATTTCATTGCAATCTATAAAATTGCGGAGGAAATCGGTTATAACGAGGGCCGCATATAAGGACGGTATTTTTACAAAAAGTTTGATTCTCCTTCCCTCACCGGAAACAGTGGCAATAGGCAGGAAGTTTATAAAGGGGAGGTTAAATCCTTAATGGGAGAGTTACAGAGCTACAACTAATATAGTACTATGTTAAATCAACAAAATTTCATTGCGATGGGTGGTTACAACCAAGGGCGGACACAGGGGGTGTGACAGGGATCATGACCCTCTCCAAAAAATATTTTTTTGCTGTAAAAAGTTCCAACTTTCATTAATAAAGGTGTTATTCCAAGACCATGGCAAATTCTGTCCTTGACCCCCAAAATGAAAGTCTGTATGCGCCCTTGGTTGCCAACCCACAAAGACCTCCCCTGGTTACACCTCTGAACCGAAATCCTCTCTGGATTTATTTATTTCGGTAAAAACTCGACAATATTCACGTTAGTTTTTATTGTTATCATAGTCCCAAGGCATAGCTTGAGGAGGGGGGGTAAATATAACGTAAATTGGATGGGGCAAAGGGGAAAAAACTTAAATTTGTATGGGGGGGGGAAAGTACGATTTTTGCTCTTTTCTAACAAAACTGAGTGGGGGGGGCAAAAGCTCCTACCAGATTGCGCCAATATCCTAAGGTACGTATTCAATGGAATGCATTTACAAATTCAGTCACATCGTAATACGCATTAAAAGAAAATACCTAACATATTGGGATCCAAAGCAGGATAAAACGTCAACACTAATTTACTATTCTTCTCTGTTTACGATTATAGTCGTAATGTATTTGTCGAAGTACGACGTTTCCTCAATTCTTATACCATCCCTAGGGAAAGGCTCAGAAGCATTGAGATGTCCGTGGGCATGCGCAATGCATCATTTTCCTGAGATTCATGTCAGGATATCGATGCTAGTTTAGCAGACGGGTTAGTCCATTGCAGTTTAGGGAAGGGCGTCTTGCCGAAACTGGTTTTTCGCGCGGGAAAAACCAGTTCCTCCAAGACGGCCTTCCCTAAACTGCAATGGACTAACATGAAATTGGTGATGACGTCAAAGGGGGTGAGAAGCTCCCCCCTCCCTTTAAAAATAAACACCGAAGTGAAGGTAACTCCTCCAGGACCTTAGAAGATAAGAACCAGTTTATTTCTTTTTCCACGAACTATAACAGCTGCTTCTTGTGGACAGAGTTGGAGACTTTTTTTGACGTCACAAAAGAATGATCACCGAAGGAATGTATGACTTTAATGAATAAAATGCAAAGTGTTCAAAAGATAGGGATTTCGTCAGCTATGGCAGCGACAAAGGAAATAACAGGAAAAAATAATCTGTGTGCGTTGTTTAAAACAATTTATTTGTTCTGTTCTAAACAATGCGTTTAATTTATTCCTTCTATTTTAACTATTTTAATTATCGTGTTTTAAATTTTTAAAACACGATAATGAATATAAAGATAATAATAACCATTTAAAGCAAGTAATTTTAAATTATTACTTTGGACATTCTTTTTATAAATTTTTTTGTAAAAACGTTTTAAATAAATTGTTTTTTCCGTTTCAGCTCCACGCTGACGTAATGGAAGCAAGTTTGATTATTAACTCGCGAACACTGCGAGGGTGATTCCAATGGATACCCATCGGCTGTCAGCACTTTTCAACAGATCCGTAGGTCCGGGTTTGATTTCAAAAGCGAGTCGTGTGTCCTTGGGGAACTGTAGTTCATTGCCCCATAGACATGTATAAACAAAACTATAACATGGCGATTAAAAATGCAAGAAAAAAACAGTTAAAAGTACAGAATCAATCAATCAATCAATCCAAACTTGTTAAAAAAAAAATTGTAAAGAACGCAAGTATTTCAATTTTAATTAAAGTATTTTTACAAAACGTTTCGCTTCGCTTTCTTTTTGGTTTTACGGCTCAAAGACTACAGTGGTCATGCTGCGCCGGGACCTACTATTTTCCGAGGAATCCGAACCTCTTAAGGCCTAGGGAACCAAACCCCGGACTACAGTGAGATCTCTGAGTAAGCGTTCTTTTTGCACTGCTGGGAGTCGAACCCGGATTAGCGGCGCACTAGGAGAACGCGTTACCACACTGCGCCACCGCAGGGCCTTACAAAATGCAATTAAAAAAAAGAAAGAAATAGTACAGATACAAATGCAATTTTTTTTAAAGCGCTACAGTTCAAAATACAGTGCTTTAAAATAATGCAGTTACAAAAGACACAGATTTTCATAATACTTCGGTTAAACATAAGATTAAAATAGTACAATTAGAAGTACAATTTTATGTTCACATAGTCTAAAGGCACTGTCATCAGTTTCTGGCTATTATCAACTATCATCAGCTTTACAACTTCGGCGCCAAGTTCCATGTGCTGTCCGGCGCCAAGTGCCATTTGTTGCCTGGCGTCATGTGCTGTCCGGCGCTACGGAAAATTCAACGAACTTTATAACTGGGAATCTGGTCAATATTCTGAATGGCATTTGTCCAAAACAACAACAACAAGCAAAAATACCCAAGAGCACTACTATCTGACCTTCCCTACCTTCTTCTGAGAAACCTTCCGACTATTAATAAGTAAGGTGCGAATGTTATGCATCCATGCATATGTATTATATTATAATAATATGCATAAGTATATTTTAATCTTTTTCATGGCTTGTGCATGTAAGTGCATAAAAACTGTAAATTTTGAAAACAAATGTATATTTGAATGGTTTCGATAACTTCAAGAACTTTGTCATTCTTTTATCGGATAAATTTCCAAATGGCACTTTCGTAAAAATTTCCTTTCACTCCCATCTGAGCAAAACAGGAATTATAAACGTACATGTTCAATCACGTCCTAGGACGTACCGTAAATAAGGACATTCATGGCTAAATTAGTCGCTAGCCTTATCATAGAGATAGAGGGTTTAGTTATATTGTGATAGAGTCTTACAGTTGAACTAAGGCCAGATTAGGCACAGCAAACATTTTTATAGAGTAAAATTCCACACCATTATTAGTGATAGATGTTCACCAATATCAATAAGAAGCCCTGCGGGGGGGAGCCGCACCGATAACCCGAGTTCTGGACTCCCAACGGTGCAAGGAAAATAACGCTTACCAACTAACTGCAGTCCCAAGGGTTGCTTTTCTAAGTCTTAAGAGCACAGGCGTACGCAGAAAGTATATAAGGGGTTATTATAGGCTCAATGGGGGTTACAGAGCTACAACTCATATATTCCTATGTTAAATATACAAAATTTCATTGCAATGGGGGGTTACAACCCTCATCAACACCCCCTGCATACGCCAGTGCTTAAGAGGTTCAGAATCCTTGGAAAACTGTAGGTCCCGCGCAGCATGACCCTTGCTGTCCTAGCACCATAAAAATCATTCACAAACAACATCACTCAGAAAAAGAAAAGGTGAATGAAAAGTTGTCCGTGTGTCAAGTAAAAATTCTTTCATTTTCCAAGCAAAAACAAGTTTAACAGATATATATAATGGCGAAGTTATATTATTAAACTTGAACATCAAAACTTAAGACTTGTCAAAAAAAGAAAGATTCTTAAACACTGTTCTGTGTGTAATTTTAGTAGGTGTGGGAAGGACATTTCCGACCATAAAAATGCTATTGAATGATAGAAGACAAAGCTGCAGTATTCAGACACTGCGAGATACGTACGTCACGATATACTGTAAAGAAATTATACAGTACCAAAGCCCCATTTTACGTATATTAAATGGCCCTGCGGTGGCGCAGTGTGGTAACGGGTTCGACTCCCAGCAGTGCAAAAAGAACGCTTACTCAGAGATCTCATAAAGATCGCACTGCTCACTGTAGTCCGGGGTTTGGTTCCCTAGGCCTTAAGAGGTTCGGATTCCTCGGAAAACAGTAGGTCCCGGCGCAGCATGACCACTGTAGTCTTTGAGCCGTAAAACTGCAAACAAACCTCTATTAAATATTTCTATTCATCTATATTTAATAATAAAAATAGATTATTTTTTTTTTAAGACCCAGAACATTTATTTTCCAAGTAAGCCTATATAAAAAAAAATACGTGCATATTTTTAAATTTTAATTACATTTGAATATACATATATTTGGATTTTCTAATGCATATTTTGCTGACTTTTTAGTATATATAATCCAGGCTCTATCCATAAGTATTGTTTGTTTATGGCGCAAGAAAACCTAAGGTTATGTTGCTCCAATCAAGTTACATTCTGTTAGAGCCGGGTATCAACGTAGAGTTCTCAAAATTATTGGGAGTGGGGCAAGCACATTTTACTTACGTTTATACATTGCAGTATATGTAAAATCCAATTTCTTTTAGATTATTAGGGGGACTCGGGGCCCCACGGGTCCATATAACTCTGTGACTATGGGCCCAGGAATAGGGGACAACTGCCCAGAGGTCCCGGCGGAATCTTTAATAATAATGAACATAATTCGGTTTGGGCCCGACTTACCAAACTGTCTAGGGGCCCAAAATCTTGCCCGGGGCCCTGCATTTTGCACAGTAGAAGGAAAGGTCGTTTGTTTGGCTTTTTTATGGCGCAAGAGCATCTGGGCTATACTGCGCCAGAAAGAAAGGAGGCGCAACAATCCGGAATCTTCCTCAGCACCTCCAGCTTTTATTTAATTCCATCAAATTGTTCAGAGTAAGTTGTTAGCATGAGTCATATTATAACAGTGCAGGGACTTACAAACGTGCAAAAGTATAAAAAGTCCATTAATCTAAATCAGGGTGGTCCAACTTTTCATGCCACGCGGGCCGCACAAGTATTTCAACGCATAACCCGCGGGCGATGCCGGCCTTATGGAGGATAGGGGGAGGCCCCCCCCAATCGGAAAAATCAAGCTCTGAGTTGGGGAAAATCCTGCTAAACTGGGGTAAAAAAAAGGGATGAATATTGTTTGTTTGTTTTTTGGTTTTACGGCTCAAAGACTACAGTGGTCATGCTGCGCCGGGACCTACTGTTTTCCGAGGA
>QLNU02015359.1:61118042-61129043 GCA_006491805.2 Dysdera silvatica | reverse complement strand
GGCAAGTGCCCCCTTGCCCCGGCCAAATTATACCTATGGTTGTGATCATGGTACATCAAGGTATCGTGATTCAGTGGTCATAGTAAACCCTTGGTCCTGCCCACGTGATGAAGCCTTGGAACGTAAAATATAAAAACGCACAAGTTAACATAGTTGAGCTTAACAAGTTGGTGAACTTGAAGTTAATAAACTTGCGATTATAATTAAATCATGGCAGAACATTAAAGTTTAGTTTACTAATAAAAATATACGCCATGCGACGGTAAAATGAAAAAACTGCATTAGAGAAAGCAGTAAATGGAGTTTACAGGATAGGCGAATGGATTTTACAAGGACAGGGAAACGGTGGAAATTGCACAAAGGCCACATCATCCCCTTTGCTTTGTTATCAAAACTATTGGTGTGACTCGTCTCAAGATCTAGGGTGGATGAGGTGAGTCACAGCATGTCCTTCAAGAATACAAAGGCTACAGCATAGCCTTTCAGTGGAATCATTCAATAAATCATTTTAGCCACCCCTTCTTTATGGCGCAGTATAGCCCAGATGCTCTTGCGCCATAAAAATCCAAACAAACAAACACCTCTTCTTTAATACAAAAGTATGGAGCCAATCGAGAACATAGATACAACGAACAATCGTCTCGTTACTTACTTGTTAGATTTATACAGGTGGCGCTGTTCGCACCCGGTTAGGGAAGTTGAGATTTCATTTTTCCTGGCTGCTGTTTTTCGTATTTGTTCTTCCATATCCACTCGACAGCTTCGACAGACATAAGCCAACGGTGTCGCTGAGGGGCTAGCACAAGTGAGGGAGACAGCAACGACCTTTAACCTTGAAACCATGTGACTAGAAGAAAAGGATGCGTTTGTAAGGAAAGAAGACAAAGAAACTTCGGCGTCTTTTTAAATTTTTATTTTAATAATCATGTATTTATTAAAAATTTACAAGCAAATTGCATAATGAATATGATATGTACGCGATGGACTGTGTTCTTTCTATAAAGTACTGCAGATATGTAGCACTTTGCATTCTGGGTTTGAGGAACTGCTGCCACTAAATCCACAGAATTGTAGAACTAATGATTTTTGTTTTCGTTTATATACATTATTGTCCTTATCAGCAGGGTTTAAGCTGCGTTAGTGTTTTTTTCGCATTTTGCGAAAGGATATTGCATTTTGCGAAAAAAAATTTAACATCACTTTCGCGAAAGCCCTGGAAATTAAAGATTTCCATAATTTTATGTTGGCGGCGGCCATCGACAATCACAAGCATAAATTTGAAGAAAACGATGTATTGTCAGAATGGAATATTTTCAAGAAATTTGTAGGTGCCTGATGTAAAGAAAGGAGTTTTCATTTTTGCAGTTACCACAGTTTTTAAATCAAAATGAAATGAATGGAGAATTTCTTTCACTGTGCTCAATAACTGAATATGCGGCAAGTATACCTATGCATACTGCAGAATGTGAAAGGGCTTTCTCCCAAATGAACTTGATTAAAAGTGACTTGCAAATTCGTTTAAAGTGCCTACTAACTATGGTGTGTAGCAAAGCTAAAGATAATTGGTCAGTAATATTGTCAATTATATAATTTTGTAAAAACAAAAAATTTTTACTTATAGGCCAAAATTTTAAATATGTTATTTTGTTCAGTGTTCGCCTAAGGGACAAAATTTTCAAAAATATCGGAAGTATTTAAATTAGAAAAAAAAAAAAATCCAGCTTAAACCCTGTTTATCACTAGTATAAAAGGCAACAGAGGAAGTAATTTGTAGTTATAAGTAAAGACAACGTCATAAAGCGTAAATAAAGTTGTTAAAGCGTTTTATTTCGAAGTACTTTCCTGACGTACTTGGCCGTCTTTCGTTAGGAATACAAAGTCTGTCAGAAACGTAGTACCTTGAAATAAAACGTTTTGCCTATATATATATATATATGGCCTGCAAAAGGGTTGCTGGTATCTAACTGGAAGGAGACCCACACGCTGAACGTATGTGACGATGTGTGGAACCGGCCAGGCCAGTAACCTAGTGTCCTACCCCGCCTTCAAGTGGTGCAGGCTGAGCTTTCTATTTATGTGGCAAATTAATATTTGCTGCACGGATAGAAAGGCGGAAGGGGAGGGCTAATTCACCAACCCGTCTAGCCAGCGTGGTGAAATTATGGCTAATTCCTCCATTATGTTGACACACCAGAAACCATGGCCCCTAGTCTCCAGGTGCTGGAGTGCTCCTGATCAAGGCAGCGGTCAGTGTGGCATGAAAGCAGGGGGTGCTAAGAATCACTGGAATGGCCCAGGCTGCCGTTTGTTATTGACCTTGGCTACGTTTAATGGACGATCCCTTGCTTCTGAAGCAAAACTTCAGGAATTGGAAGAGGAACTAGACAAGATCAAATGGGACATTGTAGGACTCAGTGAAGTTAGAAGAAAAGGTGAAGAGTTGGTGGAACTTAAAAGTGGACATTTGTTTTATTATAGAGGAACGGAAACTGGAAGAACAAGTGGTGTTGGCTTCTTAATCAACAAAAGAATTAAAGACTGTCTTCTGGAAGTTGAAAGTACATCAGATCGAGCAGCGAGGCTCGTTGTTCAACTAACCCAGCGATACCAACTTCAAATAGTACAGGTATATGCACCAACATCAAGCCATACCGACGAAGAGGTTGAAGAATTTTATGAAGAAATCAAACAGTTACACACCAAAGGGAAACAACATATCAAGCTCATCATGGGGGATTTCAATGCAAGAATTGGACAACAGGAACAAGGAGAGACATCGGTTGGTAAATACGGATATGGGGAAAGGAATGAACGTGGCGATCAACTCATCGAATTTGCAGAAGCTGAAAACCTTAGCATCATGAATTCATTTTTTAAGAAGAAACCGCAAAGAAAATGGACATGGAAACACCCAAATGGGGGAACTAGTGAAATTGACTATATCCTGGCAAACAAGAAATCAATTATTGAAGATTGCAGTGTACTGAACAGATTTAATACTGGAAGTGATCATCGAATGGTGAGATGTAAAATGCACTTAAATACTAAATTAGAACGACAGAAGCTCATTAGGAAACAAGTAAGTAAGAGGGTGGATTTAAAGAAATTAAAAGAAAATACCGAGGCATTCAAGTTGGAATTAAAAAATCGCTTTTCTGCACTGGAAGGACTTATTGATGAAAGTGATATCTCAGAAGCAAATGAAAACATTGTTAAGACAATAGTTGAAACTGCTGGGGAAATTGGTGGTGTAACCTGTAAAAAGCACAATAGCAAATTATCTGAGAAGACGAAACAGCTCATGAAAAGGCGAAGAGATATGAAGGTGGACAATCGAAATACCAGTTCCAGGATTGAGTACATAGAACTTTGTAAAACTCTGCGCAAAAGCATGAAAGAAGACATAAGAAAATTCAATTGTGAGTTAGTAAGGAAGGCCATTGAAAATAACAAGAGCCTTAGGGTTGTTAAAGGAAGTTTATCTGTTGGGAAGAAACACATCATTGCATTAAAAGGAGAGGATGGCACCGTAACAAGAAATAGGGAAGAAATACTTAGAAGAGTTGAAGAATTCTACAAAAAACTATATGAAAGTAACAGTGGATTAAACGAAGACACTGAAATAGTCGAAGGAACAGCTCCTAAAATCTTAAAAGAAGAAGTTTCATTTGCAATAAAAAGTATGAAGAAAGGAAGAGCCCCTGGCGATGATGGTATTACATTAGATATCCTAAAAGAAGCTGGAGAATATGTAGAAGACATACTTGCAAAATTCTTTACCAAATGTCTTAACAGCGGTAACATACCAAACCAATGGGATTCTGCAACAGTAATTCTTTTGCATAAAAAAGGTGATAAAGAGGATTTGAAAAATTACCGACCAATTAGCTTGTTACCTGCTATTTATAAAATCTTCACAAAAGTGCTAACACATCGCCTGCAGAAAAAATTAGATGCAGCTCAACCAAGAGAACAAGCTGGATTTCGAAGTGGATTCAGTACAGTGGACCATATTCAAGTATTAAGAGAATTAATTGAAAGAACACATGAATATGAACTTCCATTGTGTGTTGCATTTATTGACTATGAGAAGGCCTTTGACTCTATTAAAACATCAGCAGTCATCAACTCTTTAAGATCAACAGACATTGAGGATGTGTACATTGACATGGTGAAACGTGTGTATAAAAATGCAAGTGCAAAATTTCGGTTACATAAAGATACCAAAACTATCAAAATTGGTAAAGGTGTGAGGCAGGGAGATACCATTTCTCCAAAACTTTTTACTTCAGCTTTACAGATGATTTTTCAGCTGATAAATTGGAATAACAAGGGAATAAAAATAAATGGTGAATATTTAAATCATTTGCGGTTTGCTGATGACATTGTTATTTTTTCAACGAACCCATTAGAACTCCAAGACATGGTACAGGAGCTCTCAACTAGAAGTAAAGAAGTTGGACTCAAGATGAACCTACAAAAAACTAAGATCATGTTCAATAATTTTGTAGAGGAAACAAAAATACAAGTTGACAACATTGAGCTAGAAATTGCTGATTCATATATTTACCTTGGCCAGCTGATTTCAATGGATGGCAACATTATGAAAGAACTCAACAGACGTATTAAACTTGGCTGGAGTGCATTTGGAAGAAACAGTTTTATCCTGAAGGGGAAATTGCCTTTGTGTCTAAAAAGAAAGGTCTTCAACCAGTGTGTATTGCCAGTCCTCTCTTATGGATCAGAGACATGGAGTCTAACTATGGAGCACATGAAAGTTATAGATAACGCAAAGGGAGTATGCTGGGTGGTGAATGGCTTGGAATAACTAGGAGAGATCGAAAAAGGAACACTTGGGTGAGAGGAGCAACCAGAGCAGAGGACACTGTTAAAAGCAAAAAGGGCTGAATGGCGATGGCCAAGTATACAAAGAAGAACTGAAACCATGGACAAATTGTGTTCTGAACTGGATTCCAAGAGACCACCGAAGACCTAGAAAACGTCCTCAAACTAGATGGGTGGATGAAATAAGAAAAGAGGTTGGGGTGACGTGGAAACGGATGGCCCAGGATAGACTTGTGTGGATAGATAATGGTTGAATATGATGATGATATATATATATATATATTCTTTTTGTATTATTCTGTAAATGCCCTAATATGCGTTGAAAATTTATTATTATTTATTTATTTATAGATTTAAATACAATGTACTTTCAAAATTCTTTATACAAAAATATTTAAATTTAATAAAAACAAATTCAATTGTATATCCGTCCACAGTGGCCTTAGCTAAAATTACATGTCAGGCGTGGTTTTTGAAAATAGTAGGTTGAGCACCCCAAATATGTATTTTACTATGAATAAAGTGTACATCCAACAATATCTCTAAGGCTAAAAGCGCCCAGAAATTTATTGTATGAAAAATACGTTTTGAGCTAATAATCTCTAACCTTACAAAGGGCGAAAACGAAAAAGTAGATTCCATTTTCCTTTTTCTAGGTATTTAAAGTTTTATTTTTCAGTTATAATACTCAATAAATAATCCAGTGCTATCGTTGTCAGAACTTGATGGTTTGTATGCTAATTATGTTTGCTTTGAAACATCGGATATTTTAATTCAGCGTATTGAGATGGCAGATTATGGTTTAACGCACTTCAGGAATTGTATTTTGGTTATTTAAAGTTCTAATTATTACATTTTATATTATTAGTGCGAAACATATAGAAATTCGAGAATAAGAACATTTCGGTTCAAAAATTTCTCTGCTGTTGGACTCCAGAATAATTTAAACGCAAATAATGACGCCATCGGCATAACGGAAAACCAATTATGAATATAAAGTGGGTATTAATGTTGATATGATACTAATAATCGTTGTTATCCCCACCGGAAATTTGCACTGCATCCGGTTATTAATTAATTATATTCAATGATTGTTGTGGGACAGATGGAGGAGAAATTAGGGAACTGATATTTCTACAAACATCAAAGTTATGAGTAGGGCTCCTTGAAAAATGCGTACTATTCTCTGCAGGCAGATATGGATGTTTTGAAGGTTGCAGAACTGATGGCATGAATTTGGCAATAAAATCGTATAAATATTTGCTATTATAACATGGAGAACTTTACGGATAGTAGTGACTAAGATAAGTTTGATGTTATTATTCTTTTTTACCCCCTCGAAATAAGGAGATGAACACTGACCAGGAAAAAATAATTGGGTACCCATGTTGAAATCAAACGAAATATTTAATAACAATAATCAGTATATTGTTGGGATTTTCAACTTTCTATGATAAGAGATATTTTCGAGGATACTTATCAGAACATACGGGTACCTTTATAAATTTATAAGTTTGCTGCTGCGATGTGAAAACAATAGAATTTCTTTAGTCTTCTTAGAAGACTGTTGGCAGAGATGCATCAAGTTTCATTGAGCGCGGGAAAAAGAAGAGTAATAAATCATTCCGTGTGCGTTCTATTTGAATGAAAAAGACATGGACAAATTTCTCGGTAATTTATAACTAATAGCAGATCAAAGAATCATTTAAAGCACGGAGTTTTCATTGGCAAATGATATTGTTCTAAACAGTTGGATTCTATGTGGTTCGGCGTCCGCACTACTCCCCCTCCCCCACCCTCCATAATTATTTACATAATCACGCCACGCCTCTGATAATATATATAAAATGGGGCTGAAGGGCATTATATTTATATACAGTAAAACCTCCCAAAAACGATATACGATATAACGATATATCCCTCTACAACGATAATTTTTCTCAGTCCGTATAATATTGTTGTAGAGAGGTTTTACCATATATATATAAAAGTTTTCCTCGCCCATTCTTGGCGGAAACAGGCTTTGGGACGGGCAGAGCGCCATGTTCCCAAGCCTCTTTTTACATCACTTCTTAATGTGCCATGTCTAGAAACTTCCTGACAATGTGACACGTGTTTAGGATTGTGGCTTTTTGTATTTCAATGTAGGTGTTTGGGTCAATGTTGAGTATCTCCAAATTCGTCGCAAGCGTTTTTGGTACTATCCCTGTTGCTGAGATGACTAACGGGATGATGAGGATCTTTTCCATACCCCATATATCTCGTACTTCATGTCTGAGATCTTGGTACTTGGTGATTTTCGTTGTGTAGGTTGTCTGTATGTTATTGGTGTTGGGTACTGCTATGTCGATTAAGTACGTGGTCTTATTCGATTTATCGACGAGGGTTATGTCAGGACGGTTATGTGGGACTGTCTTGTCTGTTATGATTGCTCTATCCCAGTAAAGCTTGTGTGTTTCGTTCTCATGCACGGTCTCTGGCTCATATTTGTAGTACGGGCATTTTTCTGTCAGAAAGCCAGCATTCGCTGCCAATTTCTGGTGGACTATTTTCGCTACTTGATCGTGTCTATGTTTGTAGTCTGACTGCGCAAGGATCTTGCATCCTGCCATCACGTGTTGGATTGTCTCCGATGCCGCATGACAGTGTCTGCATTTGTCGCTTTCTATGTCTTTTCTCTGGATGAATTTCTGATTGTTCCTTGTTGCGATCACTTGGTCTTGGATGGCTAGCATGAATCCTTCTGTCTCTGGCTGGAGAGTGCCTTTGGCCAGCCAAGAATTTGATGCCTTTTTGTCAACGTGTGGTTGTTGCAGGTCATTGTAGTGCCTGCCATGTAATGGTTTTCCGGCCCAAGTTCTCAGTTTCTGTTCGTTGGCTGTTTCGAGGACACGCTCTTCGGTACTACACAGGTTTAGTGGCGTGTAATTTGCATCTGCTTGTATTATGGCTTGGATGAGTGGCGATCGGGGACTCTTCAACTGGAAGTATTGCCTCATGCTCTGGATCTGCTTGTCATGTAAGTCTTTGAGGTCCGCTTGTCCGCGTCCTCCTTCTTCCCGGGGTAGTGTTTGCCGTTCAATTGCCGTTGCAGGGTGTAGTTGTCCGGCTCTTCTCTGGATGGTTCTCATTTTCCGCTGGAGTTGTTCTAGTTCAGTGTTGGACCATTTGATGATCCCGAAGGAGTAGGTGAGCACTGGTACCGCATATGCGTTAATTGCTTGCGTGGTGTTCTTCCCGCTCAGTTTCGTCTTCACAATGCTTCTAAGTCTTTCTTGGAATGCTTGCGTGAGCTGGACTTTGACTTTCTTGTGCTCCTGCTGCCGTTTTTGCATTATCCCTAGGTATTTGTAGGTTTCGCCCTCGTCCAAGGTCTTCAGTAGTCTCCCGTCTTCGAGTTCGATGCCTGGTAAATCTTCTTTGCTATTCTTCTGTATTTTGCACTTATCGAGGCCGAATTCCATTCCTATGTCCTTGGAGAATGTCTCTGTTATACTGATGAGTTGTCGGAGTTGGGTGATTGTTGGCGCGTATAGCTTGATGTCATCTACGTACATGAGGTGGGAGACTTTATGTAGGTTTCTTGTTCTTCTTTTAGCTTCACAGAGTATATATTTATGTGTATGTATGTGTATGTGTGTGTGTGTGTGTGTTACGGTTAAAGTAATAAATCCGGCTATTATTAATAATAACCGACGATTATTAATAATAAGCACTTCTTTAGTAAATTTGATAAATAATGCACATTAATCACAATCTCTGGTTATTATTAATAATTACAAATGAAGTTTGCTCCATGTGATTAATTAAACATAATTTATTGAAACTTCAACTCTAACGTAATTTTTATGCAGTATCTATAAACTGTGATAATGAATCTGCAGTTGTAGTCACCAGTAGAGTTAAAAAAAAAATCATGGATTAAATAAAATACTGATTTTTACTTATATTTTTAATTTAAAATAACAGCTCTAAAAGTTCAATTTATTTTTTTTTATATTTCATCATATCTATTCTTGAACGATAATTTTTGAAATCTTGACGACTTCGTAAATTTTAATTTCGTTTCCACAAATACATCGAAGACCTTTCATAATATTTACTACTGTATAAATTGTATAGAATTCAACACAGCGCATGGATTAATTTCATTGCATTTACTTTATTAGAATATATTACAGCAAAGTACCATAATATATACAGTTTAACATCCATATTATTAAGATAAACACAAAAGCCATATTTCTTTATATATCATTTGCATTTCTCAATTGATAATTTTGTTTTTGACTAAAATGTTCTATAGTTAAATAAAAAAAAATGTATTCTTTTATTTGATCTAACCATTAAATCAATGCTTTTGTTTTTATTTTGCTTTATAGTGAAATAACGTATATTTGCAAAAGTATCCATATATAATTTACACATTATTATACTCGTGTTTGTAAAAATTGCAACACCATGAAGGACTCGTCCGAATTGAATGAAATTTAATGTACAAACGACCTGTGTTGATACAAATAAACGATTAAAATTACAAAGCAAAAAAAACAATATTACATGTCGAAAATCAGTATTTGGTGAAGCCACCACGCGCTGCAATAAGTGATGCTATACGACGTGGCATGGAATCAAACAGATGTTGAATGTGTGCCTGAGGAAGAGCATTCCAGATTGCTTGTATGCGACCCCAAAGTTCATCTGTAGTAGCTATGGGACGAGGATCACGAGCGAGACGCCGACCAACGAAATCCCACACATGTTCAATCGGCGACATATCCGGCGAATAGGCAGGCCAAGGAAGAAGCTGTATCTGTTGTGATGAAAAGAAGTCTTGAACATTCCTGGCAATATGTGGGCGGGCATTGTCCTGTTGAAATACAGCTCCGGGAATGCCTTGAAGGAAGGGAACAACTTCGGGCTCCAGAACTTCATTGATGTACCGGTTGCTGTTAAGATTACCCACAATTCGTAGCAGCTGAGATCGTCCATGATACGCAATCGAACCCCAGACCATAACTCTGGGGTATCGTCCACTATGACGTTGGATAACGCACTCCGGAAGGTGGCGTTCACCGGTATAGCGTCTAACACGGATGCGGCCATCACTGTACCCCAAATTAAAGCGGGATTCATCAGAAAACACCACTTGTTGCCAATCAGCACGCCAGTCTCTATGTCCATGAGCCCATTGTAGCCGTAGGCGCCGATGGTTTTGCGTCAGGAGGATCCTGTATAAAGGAACTCTTGCACGCAGTCCACGGTGCAGTAGACGCCGACGAATTGATGAAGCACACAATGATACACCTGTAGCAGTGCACCAACGTTCTGCCAACTGTCCAGATGAAGCAAAACGGTCCGTCACCGCCATGCGGACCAGGTGTCTATCATCCCGTGCTGACGTCACCTTTCGGCGTCCACTCCCGGATTTCCGAGTTGTCTGGTTCTCTTGAACCCACTGCTTCCACACTCGCATCACTGTGCTGCTGTTACGCCCCATACGAGCTGCTATTGCACGATAAGAAAACCCTCCTTCACGAAGGCCGATCATTCGTCCCCGTTCAAACTCCGTAACTTGCTGAAATGTCGCCCTCTTTCGTCGTAGAGGCATAGTGACGTCTCATGTAACGTTTACCACTAGCAGATAACCATACACGCCCCGCTACAGCCCTCTATTTATACGGATCCATCAGCAGTTCAGAGGGCGCTGCTCAGCCCACGCATGCGTGATGACTCTGAAATTCTAATCATTTGAATAGCATACCCTAATTTGCATTTCCTGAAAGTTTCAGCTCAATCACATGATTCCTTCATGGTGTTGCAATTTTTACAAACGGGAGTTTATGTCACAATTGATATTTCTTGTTTTTAAATGAACTGGTCAAAACTGTATGTGTATTGTGACATTTCCGTTGTGTTTGCAACTATAATATATTTTATATTTAAACATTAGTATAACAGTGCAAATACTAAATCGAAATATTTAATTATGGGTATTTATATTATGCGTAATGGAAATCTCAAGCTAAACGTGTTGAAAATTATTACATTGACCAAACTTCATTGGTAGTTATTAATAATAACCGATCACTGTAATAAATTCTCATAAATTAATCACTTTAACTGGATTATTTTGTTATTATTATTAATAACCGA
>QLNU02015359.1:61065010-61113530 GCA_006491805.2 Dysdera silvatica | reverse complement strand
GAATACCTGGATCCCACGGGCCTATATAACTCTACGCCCATGGTTCTGAGTTCGATTCTTGGAATACGAACATGTTTTGGATTATTTTAATTTTGCCTCTAATCAAATTAGTTTTGCCCTCGCAAATGAAAACATATGCTATAAAAGAATATATAACCTGTAATATCAGAAAAATAACTGAAGAATCAGTGGGTATTCCTGACAGTCGAGTTTTGCCCAACCGACTGTCGGGAAATTGTGTTTTCTGAATAGGTTCCTCAGCACTTTTAAAATGAATTAAAAATATCATCCTTTGAATAATAAAACATCCCCATTAACTAATATCAGGGCGGAAATTCTTGAAAAAAATGATTACATTCATATTAAGAATAGAAAATCCACGAAAACAGCCCAAAAAATCACGTGACCGAAAACGCTTCCTCATCGACCGTATTACTAGTGACGTCACTTCGGCCTTTCCCGTGGCAAACGAAAAGCCATATTCCCGTTCTCGTTAGTCGCGTGTATGACGTCACAGCTGCCTTTGAGAGGTTGAGGTCGTTTTCGCGTCCCTTCTTTTATACGTCAAACTTTAAAAAAATTTAAAAGTTAAATACTGCACGAATATTAGAAATATTTTAAATTTATTCATTTTTCGACTTACTGAACCGAATAAAAAATATGCTGAAAAACCTTATTTTTATCCCAATCTTTATTTAAAGGTGCTCCTGTTTTTTCATTTAAATATGTATTTCTTTACCCCCCTGACAAATAAAGCATTGTGCCATTAAAAGACACTAGGAAATACCATAATTGACAAGCAGCTTTGGGATTATCGAAAAAATCGAGTCGTCACCAAGACCGAATTATCACATAGACAAACAACATACATGTCTGGTGCTGCGAAGACTCAAAAGCTACTTCAAAATTTCAGCCATTCAGACTTTTTTTAATAAGCAGTAATTTATCGCCTCGCAAATTTTAGCGGCGTTTTCCGCGAATTTTACAATTTTTTATATGTAGATTATATGCAAATATGTTACCTGTACCGACTTTCTTCTCACAATTTAAATTCTAGAACGGATTTAGCAAGTAATCGAATACAGCGAGTATTTTCATTGGTACCAAGACCATCGTTATGTGCAGGTCCTACTATAATTACATAGCCTTAATTTATACTACAAGGGGGTTCGTAAATTAAACGTGTCTAAGGCCATAGAATCTTGATATGACCCTGTTTACCATATGCAATTTATTATTTTTGCTTGGCAAACGGATGGAATTTGAAAAAAAGGTGATAGTTGCTTCTGTGTAAAGGGAATTCAAACTCAAAACTTTCTGGCTGAGAGGACAGTGACATCCCCAGGTCACAACGCAGGGACGCAAGTACGATTCCTCACATGGGAATGCCTTTCTTTTTAAAAAAATTTTGAATTCTCAACCTGAAAAGGAAATTTGGATTTATGAAATGAAGCGACTCACCGAATGAAAGGAAAAATACACGGAAGTGCCAGAAAAACTGGTACAGGCGTGCGTATGCAAATAACGGAGCTTTGCAACCAATCAGCGTAACGCGATGCGGTCGGCAGCGCGTATATAAGACCAGAGATGTCTGGCAAAGCTGTTAGATCGGTTCTTGCCGCTACAATGGCAGCTTATCAAGATTTAAGTGATTTTGAACGTGGCGTTATAGTCGGCACAAGAGAGATGGGACATAGCATACGATTTCCAAACTCGGTAATCTTGAAAATAATGTTTCTTTTTAATTATTGCCCTGTCTCCCCAATAGCGGCGACATATAGTTGATTAGCTGCCTGCAAATGCTAATTACAGAAGCGAAAGACAAAGGCCCATGACTATATTGTTTATATTACAATATCAGATACTTCCCATCAGTGAAGTGGATGCATCTGATATTAAAATGTGGAAATAGCTAATAATTGTTGATATTAACTTCGTTTGTTTGAGAAAAGCGAGAACGGAAACATTTTAGAGGCGCCATTAAATGCAAACAATATGGTCGGTGTTGGCATTGGGCTTTTTGCACAACAGAGGATTTGAAAATGGAAATCAAGTAAGGTTTTAAGCAGAAAATTAAAAGGCATTTGTTTAAAGCAGTGGTTCCCAACTCAATTTAAGCCGCGGACCATTTTGAAAAATTCTCACGAATTTACAGCCAAACTTTAATAAAAAAGGGAGCCGGATTTTTTTTGGGGGGGGGATGTGTTTGTAAAATCGTGCTTTGGAAAAAACCCCAATAATTTACAGAGAAAAAAATCTAATGATAATGCAGTCAAACCTCGTTAAGATGAACACGCTTAAGACGAATTACTTTTAATACGAACCGTTTTCTGAAGTTCCGTCAGATTGTAAAATACTACAAATATACCATCAATTTCATTTTTATATTTAATTTTAATGTTTAATAATAACAATTTTTATAAGTATTTTTTTTAATCGTTTTTTTAAATAATGACCTGTCTCGCGGACCACCAGTTAGGAACCACTGGCCTGACGCAGGCGACATTTTATGTTTATCGAAGTTACTGTGCGGTTCGGGCTCCTATTTATTCTGGTAGCACCACTCTTTCTTTACAATTTCATATATGTGATTTTTTTTTTTTCACCCCCATGCCTGGCAGCAAACGATCAATATTTAGTGGTTTTAATAACAGGAAACTTGCCGACAAGAAGCGGGAAAATGAATTTGTGTGACACATTCTGATTGTTGGATTAAAAAGCAAAATGAAATTAAAAACCCTTGAACTTCAGAAAGGAAAAGGGGAAAAAAAAACAGAAACTGACAATTAAGGAATAAATGAAAAAAAAAAAGATATGCATGTATGACCTACGGTTGAATGTATAATTAGGAAATTAAAAATAATAAATTTTTACATGGTAGGATTACATGGGCATCAGCAGCAAAGGGCAAGTGTGGGCACTTGTCCTCCCTTAGATAAAAAAAACAGCACTTTTTTTCTTTTCTCGAGAGCAAAAATATGCAACCTTTCTATTTGAACTAAATTGTCTTATTATTTAGTTAAACAAATTAAATACTTATTTAAATAATTTAATTATGGTATTTTTGAATGAAGGTTTTTTATTTCTGCTGAAGTAATCTTTGCCCACCCCTACAAAAAATTCTGACAAAGCCCATGTAGGATTAATAGTATTTATTTCAGCTTTTTATAGCCACAAAATATGTGGGCAGGGCACAGCCAAATGTGTATTGTACCCTGGCGGTCAAAGTTCTATACACGGCCTCGGGTACTACCCTCTTTGCAGTCAATCTTAGTAGCAAAGTGACATCACTTCTGTACCCGGGCTTTCACCCCGGGGGCACCCTCAATCCTCATGCTACGCCACTGCCACCATGAATGCATGAAAAATAGCTGACCTGGGCAAGATTGAAAACACTGTTAAGCAGGGTTGCCAGATGATAGAAAAACGATCCTACTTAAACGAAATTAGCCAGAAAGTTGTTGTTGCCCAACATTGCTAGATTAGCTATTTTATAGTCAAACAATGCTATTTGTAACATAATCGGCCAATTTTTAGCGGGATTGTTTCAAAATTCCCATATTTTCCCCCTTTTTTCCTTTTCAGATTCGCGATTTTCACTGTCATTTCCCGATATTCATGGACATTAAACACTACGAAACTATCGAGGGTGAAAAACATTGGTTCTTCCCAATCAACGATCAAACATTGACTATCAATTGAAAAGAAAGCAGGGAAAAAGTTTGAAAAAACCGGGAGATTGGTTGACTTGCCCGGGAGACCGGAAGATGCAATGAAAAACCGGGAGTATCCTAGAAAAATCGAGAGGGTTGGCAGCTATGTATTACAGTTGGAGAGACCCTAGTTTGACTCTAGGCCAGGGCCATGTCTTTTTTTTTTTTCCCTAAACATTTGAAAGCTCTAATTTGAGCTTAAATATAGTCGTCGGAAAAATTAGTCTGAATGTATTATTATACCACTGCGCAACCCATCAATGGTTTGAGTTCAGCCTAAGAGCACGATCAATTCTTTACTCTGCAGATTTCCCATGAATTAAAAAAAATAAAAAAATAATAGTAGTTCCTTCACAATTTCCTTCCTTTAAATACAAAGTTCCTTTCTCCTTACCCGGGAGGAAGTTCCTTCACGTTTTTGATAAAGAAATAAAATCCAAATATGATAACATGCAACTTCAAATTCTTGAGAGGGTAGCATTTAAACTTTAAACTACAACACCAACATATAGGTAGCGAGCCAATCTATAGCCTTTGTGGACAGTGAACTAAAATATTAAAACAAATTATAAATTCTTTCAAAAATCTTGTGGATTTGACACTTAAGTAATGAAAATAAACAAACAAAAAGGTGTGCATCCCTTGTTAGCATGAACCTATGTGTGAACACTGAAATGAGAAACCCCCATATTTTTCTTAAATTACTTAGTTCAGCCCGCAAAAAGGAAACTTACATCTGCACAATAAAGAAATGAGCATAAAGGAACAATTAAAACACCTCTACCTGCTTTAAAATGACACTGAAGGCAATGATATAAAAATTACTTTCTAAAAAGAATAGAACGCTACATATTTAGTATTCAGTTTGCAGATACAGATTGAGTAATATAATCCCAAAATGCTTAGAATCAGAAGTATTTTAAAACATTTGTATTCATGCAAATGTTTCACAACAGGGTTATCCAACCTTCTTGGTCAACGGGCCACATAAAATTTTTCACAGATCTCGCCGGCCAGCGATTTCGGGGAAAAAAAAGATCGCAGCAGAGTTTCTTCTGGTTACTTGTTTGTTCACTTGCGATATAGAAATGAACCACTCATGATGGCCCTGCGGTTTTTCTTTGTTTCTGAAAAAAATAACCTAAAACTTTCGTTTTGGATTTTTTTTTTTATTTCGAACAATTGTCGGCGGACCGGATTGTGGCCTGCGAGCCTGTATGTCCAACATACGGCTCGCGGAAAATATACAGTGCAATCTGCGTATAATGATATTCTACACTGGGAAAGGATATCATTACAGGCAGTTTTATCATTATAGATTTCACTGTATACAATGAGATACCTAGAAGATGGAACTAAAGTCTAACCACAAAATTCGTTTATGCTTGATATACATCTTATACACATAGCCTTCAAGTAATTTATATGATATTCTTAATATTTTTGTGCATTAAGGTTTGTGTACACTGGACCATCAGAAAGCAAAGTCACACACATAAGTACTGTACAGTAAATATAACATGCCACTAATACAATGAAAAAATGCATTATGAATGGTGGGAAGGTTTATCCCTCTTCCCTGGGGATGCTAAAGAAACTGTCTGTAGTATATGAAAATATGATTATTGACATACTATGCAAAATTGAAATTACAAATAAAAATACGAATTACAACGTATTTATTGCATATAAATGAAGAAGAAAACAGTTGCTGATTTCTACACGTCTTCCATCACTGTCCACTGTTGGGAAAATAACTGTAAATTTATTTTCAACGAACTTACTTTGCTAAATCAACCTAGGTCTCCATTTAAGATAGAATTTCTGCAGGCATACTATATCAAAAGTCAACTCTTCAACTATCTATTGTAAACGATCATAAATTCATGCCATTTTTCAGTTGCGTATGGACTGCCCAACTATTGCACCCACGACAGAACCTCAGAACACAGACCGTACCAACTCTTAAAATAACAAATCCAAAAAATGGCAACACACCTCATGTTTACAATGTTTTATCTCTTGACGAAGACCAGTGCCTGACTGGTCAAAGTGCCAGAGTGTTTCTGCATCTCTTATACTCAAAAAACATGCTGTAATTTGTATTTTTATTAGCGATGTCTGTTGTGTGCCTGTATTATTCCTACTGAGACCTGTTACATGAGGTCAAATGTGGAATTTTCTACTTGTGACATCATATCGGTACTCAGAAAGTTTTGGATTAGAATATTTAACCTGGAGACAAAACCTAACCACACAGTCAAGCTTTGTAAATATTAACACTCACAGTCACAAAAAATTTGGTCATACTACTATACAATACGATGGAGATTACGGAAACGGACAAATAATTGTGGCAAATAAATAAAAATTGATTGATTGACCAGGTTAAAGACGACTGATGTTAAGTACATTCATGTTAACAAGGTTCAACGGTATTACATTTTTTCAATTAAAACGATAACGTCTCATAGTTCAATGATTGTAATCTATTTCAACGTAGACTTAACGTAATGCCTTTATTATCAACAGTATCTTACAAAAGCTGAACTGTTTGTTTCCTTACACAAGACTTAAGTTGTACAGAAAGCATTGAAACATGGTTTTAAGCACCAACACACAAATAAAAACAAGATATATGAAGAACACAAATAACTCACTTACATACTTAAATAGTTGAAATACACCATTCCCTTGAATTTACCACAGATTATGCAATAACAGGAGAAACCATCTAACACAGTATAATTTAGATTGAAACAGAAAGCACATAAGAGGGAGAAAAAAATAAGCATGAGCAGTTTATAAAACATATTTCTCAGATATGTGCCAGAAGAAACATGCTTCGAAAGATAAAGCTCAGCACCAACACCATGACGAAGTGCATGTACAACCAGAATACACATTTTACACATCCGTAACAGAATATATATATATATTTATATTTTAATGCACACTGAACACATTTCGATTTAGCAATTTTCTTTTATACATAATTTTTCAATAAATCATTACAACACAGTGAGGTAATTGTTAAAACTTATAAAAACCCCACAGCTCTTTATTGCAAACATTATGTTATTAGTTGCAAACTATATTGTAGTTCCAGGTTTTAAAACCAAGTTTGTTGCATGTTCGCATTGTATGGTCCATGGACAAATAAGGTCATGATGAGCTGGGACCTAAAATGTGGAAGGGTTCAAATTTCTGTTATCTAGAGAATCAAACACTGGACTACAGTGTGCAGAAAACCGGCATGTGTTCTACGGTACCACTGAATTTAAATCAGGGTTAATGACATAAGAGATGGACATGTACTATGCCGTCATATGGAGATATAGATTATACGAGAGACCATCTGAAGTCCCAAAGCAGAAAGTTTTACAATGTTCTGCAACAAATCTTCAGTTGATTAAAAATGTTATGCAGGAGATATATACAGTAGAGTCTCCATATAACGAACTTCCATTTAACAAAGTTTTCTATTTAATGAAATTTTCGGCGGAACCTTGACTTTGAATGGCACTAACATGTAAATTTGTCTCCATATTACGAAAAACAATTTCTATATAACGAAGTTCTTTTTATAAAGAATTTGATTTTTTTTTTAATTTACCTTTTACAATTTTTCAGCGGGATGGTTAGGTAGAAGGGGTAGTTGAGGATTTTAATCAAGGACGGACGGAGTTGAGGTAGCCTTCTGTATTGTGGACATAGGGTCAGTTGTGATAAATAATTCTATTGTTCTAAACTGGGAACTTCGAAGCAGCGGGGATGTATCACTCTGCAGGTGTGGCTAAGCCACGAAATTTGCTTCTCGCATATACGTGTTGCATTGTTGAAGAAAATGTTATAGATGACGTGTTCCGATATTTACAAAAGTGTGAGAATTTCTATGAACAAAACGTTTTTTATAAGAAACCTGTACAAAGCAAAATTAGTGATTATTTCTCTGTTTCAAATATGTTGTATGAGGATCATACAGATATAAAGTAATCCTCAGTCTTTACTTTTGTTATTAATTTGTACGTACTTGTATACAAAAAATATTTAAATTCGTAAGAAAAGAAGAGTCTACTGAACTTAGTTTTTACTGTCCAAATTTAGCTTTTTTCATTTTATCGAAATTAAGTTTCATCATTTATGTTAATTTCTATTTAACGAATTTTCCTTATAACGAAGTTTTTCAGAGGAACGATGGCACTTCGTTAAATAGAAACTCGACTGTATATATATATTATAGACGTTTTTAAATTCTACAAAGCATAAATTCCTGTTTTAGTAGAAATACAGAAAACATTTGCTGGATTGATTTTTTTTCCTTCTTTATTTTAAGAAAGAAAGAAAAAAAATGATTCCCCCCTCACGATTGTCCTGCAGCGAAGGTGTGTGTGCGCTGCAACGTGTGCCACACTTTTTAACACATCCTGCTTTAAGGATGTGAAGTGGGATCGACAGCTATACATGACTTATGACTAGAGCCTGAATCATATGCAATTGCATATTTTATCCCTTTTCAGCGTCAATACATATAAATGCATAAAAATTATGAATTTCCAGAATAAATGCATATTCAAGTGTCTTAATAATTTTATTATCCCTTCAGTGTAAAAATTTCCCCACAACGCTAAATTTTCCTCTTGCTCCTTACCTAAGCAAAAAAGAATTTGTAAACATACACATTTAATTATGTCTTAGGATGCCAAAAATGTAGTTATAGCTGAATTATAGCCACTATCCTTGTTAAGGAAACCGATTGTGCTAGATTAGTAGTTGACTGAGGGTCCGGTTAAAACGAACACTTATACAGGGCAAAATTCCACATCATCATTATCTATCAATGATAGACATGGTGGGTGATAATCCATCACTGATAAACTATCCATAACAGACAGCCCGCAAAATTTTACGAGTTCTATCCAGTAACTCCTTTAGCCATGGAAAGAACTCTTTTGGCCATAAAAGTGTTATTGCATGGCAGGAGAAAAAGCTCAACTATTCAGGATATCAAAAGATACATTGTGATATGCATGCCATCATAGAAATTGTACTGTATGAAGCATATCAATTTATAGATATCGAATATTTATACTTGGCTGTTAATAATATATATGTTCGTTTTAAAAATGCAAGACATGATTTTCAAGCGAGTGAAAAAATTTTAAGTGCATATAATCCAGGCTCTACTTACGACGATGTCTAGTAGACATCAAATCAATTTCAGAGAACTTGAAGGATACGATGGTAATTGTTTGCTTCTTAGTAAAAAGCAGTCAGTATCATCATAAAAATTAGATTGACTACTTTTGCAAGTTAAATGTGGCCAGTGCACAATCCCCCAGTTCTGCTCAATAAGGGAACTTGTTGGCATTATTTCGAATTTCGAACATCAAAAATGATCATGGTCTCTTCAAAAGCACTTGTCGATATTGGAAATGCTCATTTTCATGGGACTTTTCTGATCTTCCTTCACAAAATTCCCTCCCATGAAACTTTTATAGTCTCTGAAGTATTCAAACAAAAATTTTCAAGTCTCTCTACAATTTTTTTACTTTCACTGATTGGTTTCTTACCCCCCCCCCCTTATTTAAGAGGAACTTCCTATGAAATTATTATCACATTATAAAAAAATTGGAAGATTCGGTCAAGAAAGCTTGAAATATTAGTGGTAACTCGGGATATCCCCAAGCTTAACACACATTGACTGAACCTCTCACTGCACGATAAAGAACCCAGTGAAGATGATACAAGCACACTTTTGAAGATAAAAGCAACGCATTGCATCAGCAAAGGAAATAGTTACTTTGTGTGTACAGCGCAAAGACAGCAATGGTTATAATGCACCAAGTATAAAAGAAGCTGATCACGGACATCACTGTGACCAAACAGCCTCTCGAAACAATACATTCAAAATGCGATAAGTAGCTCATTTGGATGATATATAAACTCAATATAAAATAAAAACGGGAGGACACACACATCTTTTGGCAGTAGTATGTAGGATTTTTAAAAACACAAAATACAGTGTACATCAATCTCATTGTAATTACAACACACCATTTTCAAAATATAGTCTAATTTAACAATGAGCAAGCATGACACGATCATCACTCCTTAGACTGATGATAAACACTTATGGCATGTCAGTTTGGGACAAAGCATTTCCTGACATAAGTTCCAATAATTTTTATGTACAAAGGAACCATGTTTTGGGTATTTACATATAATATTAAGGCTAATAAAATTTCTGCCATTCCCACCTCGCTCGATAGGAAGAGGATAACTATATGATTAATCTACCCTCTGGATCAAAAGCATCCATATCACAGTTTAATTCAGCACTGCTATAGATTTCTATCGAGTTCTTAAATGTTCAAAGAATAAAGCAAGCAAAACACAAAACTGAATGAATCCGGTCTATGTCACTTAGAAATACTTTTTTTTTTTTTTTGCATACAGGGTGATCCAAAATTCAGAGAGCATTGTTTGTTTGCATTTTGTTTATAATGCAAGAACAGCAAAGATTATGTTGCATCGGGACCCACAGTTTTCCGAAGACCCCAAACCTCTTTGAGTCTAGAGAATAAACCCTTGAACGACAGTCAACAGTTAGTCGGTAAGCGTCCTCTATTTGGCACCGTTGGGTGTTGAACCCAGATTAATGATGTAAGGGTACACAAGGCAAACAACAAGTTCAAACACATTCAAACATGTAAATAAACGTTCAAACATGTTATTACTACATCGCCATAGGGTCTGTCATGAAGCATTTAAAATTTTTGTATTTTGGTTAATTTTTAATGTATAATAATGAGATTTGCACAGAAACGGGTAAAATCACTAGCGCTTTTACGTAAATTTTTAGTTGCATTTATGTTCACTAGATAATGTTCGTACCAGGAATGTCACAGAATAATCATGTTTCAATGATACCAATAGAAATGCTGTTTAATTTGGTCCAAATATGAATTACCGCATTTTCAGACAGTGTGTGATAATAATGTAGCTATCACACTGAACATTTATAACCATAAGGTACTTTGGGTTCTGTTACAGATCAAACCTCATTTCGTAGACATAATTGCAACAAAAAATAACACAAAAGAAATATTTGCATAAAAAACCCTATAATTTTATGAATTTTTGTGCAAACCATTTTACCATTCATTGAAATATGATTTTTTTTTAAATGTTTACTGACTTTTGGATCACCCTGTGTATCCGTATCAGAACAGAAGACTGCAACTTATTTGAAAGAACAATTGAACGCAATGATATAGTTTCTTATCCTCCATATATAACCTAAGTTTGCTTCCACACGCAATTTCAAAGCGATAAAAATACAATATAAATCTGGGCTTATTATTGTAAGGAAGAAGGGTCACAAGATTTAAAGGACTGCAATAAATAACTGGCCCTTTAATTTCAATGAATGATTACAGTTCATCCAACACAACATATATGAAGTGGCTAATTCTCATAATTTAATTCAGCTATCGATATCTTTATCAACATGTACAGCGTGTTAAAAAAAATCCAGTACATAGATAGCATATTAGGACCTTCAAAAAGTCGATTTGTATGTGATAATGTACAGTGGCAGATCTAAGATTTCCTAGGGCAGGATACAAAATAGATCAGTAGCCAATAAACATTAATAAAGTGATAATATCTGATAAAAGTGTCATCCAACCAAGTATAAACTATACTTGTTTGGACATGAGGTGGAGTTTGAACCCTGGATCTGTCACAATACATGAATGTTAATGACAATCTAATAAAACACAATTTGAACCATTCTGTGTCAAGATGATAAACATTGCATTTGTTTGAAAAATTCATTGTTTTGCATTCATTTGAACTACATTTTACAACGATCTGAAAGATAATGATTACAATTCATGGTGGAAGTATAATTTAGACAATAACCTACAAGATCATCAAACAGTCCTTTTTTTTTTTGGACAATGCATCTTCCCATACAAAATTACGTTCTTTGTACATTAACTTTAACGATTTTACTTGAACAAAGGAGATACTGTCAGGCACAGAAGTCCTTCTTTACAGCTGCCCAGGCAGATCAATTCACATACACTATAATTAATGAAGAAAAATATTTGCATCTCCAAAATAGTTATTATTAATTTCCATTATTTCGAGTAAAGCTGAACTTCTGTGACCTGCCCTTTTTGTTTTCACTTTTAAGGAAACTACGAAATCTGCGAAACTTACGAAATCGATAGCGTATGTACTTTGATCAAAACAACAGCAGGTCAAAAGTTATAGCAAACCCGGAAGTAAAACAAAGAGGACATTACACAAGTACTAAAACCAGAATATTAGGATTTTTACATCTGTACAAAAATAGCAATTAACGGACGATGAGGATACAAACATTTAAGCCACATTCGAAAATGCACTTTTAACTTCAAGACACATCATCTTCTATCCATACAGAATTTCATAGAAAAATACTTAAAAAGCGATACAACCGTTATTAACATGGCTATGTCACACATCAGCGAAGGAAGTTCGATAAGCAGACCATTAAATAAGCGCAGCATGCTAAAAGAATGCACTGAACGCTGAAAATGTTTTCTGCTGACAGGCTTTTTTTGGGGTAAACACACGATTTCATAAACATGAGCTAATAGCTGCAAGTCCATAGTGTATAGCAATTATTGATGTTATGTAGTGTTTACTAAAAAGTCAACCCCAAATAAGGGTATTATATTTCGCTAAAATTAAGTTAAAAACAATAATATACAATTCGAGTTACAGCAAAACTAAGATTAGATTTTGGACAGATACTTCAATCCGCCACCAAGCTGCTAATTCCCCATGGTTAAAATCAAATACTTAAAACACAAACAAGGACAAAACATGCTCAACACTTACACTACCTTTGAATATTCAACATTTACACAATAATCTTCATACTCAACACATACAATAATCTTCAATATTCAACACCGATAAGTATATATCTCAAACAATAATGGCGAAAGGAAACATGTAACGTAGCATTGCACATGGGAATCAACACTCTTTATTAATTTCACAAACAAAAGAGAAAACTTGCCGAAAATTGCAAATAATTTAAAACTACGATGATTTCAATAAGAACATGGAATAGTAAGCATATACTAATTGAAAACAGAAGAGAGAATTTACATTGTTTCTGTGACTGAGTGCAGCATTAAAGAATTTTTTTACTTTCAAAGTCGTACATCAGTTTGTGATAACAGGGTGATGTGCAGATTTTTTTTTTGAAAACCAGTGCCATTGTAATACAAAATAAGTAAGGCAAACAAGTACAGGGACACCATGGCTCCTATCTTTTGAATGTATTTTTTTAGAGAAATAATTATGCGAAAGAATACAAATATTAAGAACATTCTAACAAAGCACATTTTAAATTGCATGGTTTATATGCATTTACACTCTGGACCACTCATAAACTGCTAAGTATTGCCATCTGTAGTTTCTAGAGTGTTTCTTATACTGTATTAAATCAAAGTTTTAATTAAATATTGTTAAACTTTTGTGACAATGTATAAAATTGTGCTTAATCATTATTTGTTTCAGAGCATTGTACTCTATATTGATAAACAAGCTTATCGTTGATAATAGCTTGAAAGATGGCGCATTTCTTAAAGCAGGATACTGCATAAATCATTGTTAATACATTGGTTTTATATAATTTCTTAATCTTTTGCTTCAAAACATATGGAGTACACTCAAAGTTATTGGTACGTTTCAGCCTTGAAATGTACCACAAGTTTTGCACCAAACTGCCCAGTTATTAATGGCCTTCTTAAAACTTTCAGCATAGTTCATATGGAAATATTAAGAAACAATAAATTGATGTAGTGATACTCAAACACATAATTTTGCAGTCATTTTCCTTTTTATTATTAATCTTATAATGGAGATTGTAGTTTTATTGGGAAATTTGTCATAATTTTTAAAGCAATCTTAACTTTCTTTCCACATTCAAATAATATTTAACGATATTATGAAGTTAAATTTTAAGAAGTAGATATTTACATGCAATCAGGCTTGCGGTGCATTGATCTCAGCTCACAGAAATCAACAGCCATTGCTACAATCCAACTGAGCTGCCAAAACACACACAAGAAGTGTTCCTACTGTATAGCATAAACATGACTAAGCAAATGGTGTGTTAAACAAGGCCTTTATTATAAGCTTATTAAAAGGAGCAGGAACAGTTTTTGATTCAGACTAACATTTTATAGGGTTGCTTTAAAGACTTTTATGGCCTTTTCAAGATTAAATTTAAAACCATGAGACAGACCGCTTAACCCAGCATCAGAAATTGAGGACAGGTTGCTTAAAAATGGCACAAAAAGCATACTTTTCTATTAAAAAGGAAACTAGTAAGTAATGTCTTAAAACGATTCCATAAAACCAACGGTTTGGGCAAGTTCGCTACATCGATGGATCATTTGAAATTCCACTTCACGCAGGTTTTCACTAAAAGTCACTCTGAGGTACTTCTGGAAACACCCACTGAGGTAACTGAGATTGAATAATATGCTGATAATCTTTTGGAATATATATATAATGAAAATTAAAATAAATGATGTAGTATCCACTCTCACAATATATTATTTTTTTTTTAGAGGAGTATAATTGTCACAAAAGTTTAAAAATTTGCGTTTTGTGATGAAAGGATAGTCAAGATCATGCTACACCAGGACATAAGAATTTTCCAAAAAATCCTTATCAATTTTTTTTTTTCTTTTCTGTCCAGGGTACCAAACCCCAGATCTGTAGGGGTCCCAAGAGAGGAAGGAGGATACTCTGGGTATGCTGGTATCAAATCCAAACACAGCAGCCAAACATACTACCACTATATCACCTCATGGCTAAGTTGAAAAGTAGTTAATGGATTACCGATGATTGTTTTTGACCGATTGCAGCTATCAACTCAGCTAATAGCAAATTAGAAGCCTGCTTATCAAAGAGCAGATAATTATAATCAGAAACTTTTTATGTCATACAAAACTCTTCCATCGTGTGGATCAGCGCTTAATTTAAATTCCTATAAATTGTAACAAACCCAGATTTCCCCAATATGTATGAGGTGTGTGTGTGCAAAATGGTACATAATTTGTGACAATCTTAATAAAAATTTGATGGAGTTCATCTCGTTGACGTTTTGTAATTTCTATAAAGTGCAATTAAAAAAATAGAGCTGTATAAATGGAAGCAAAGTATATATATATAAATATATTAAATAAAATACTATTCACTTCAATTTCTCTATAAAAGCAAAATTTTTTTGATTAACGATTTAAGAAATATAGATAGGTTATATTTCTCAAGATATATTTCATACATTCTTCTCTATATTTCTTACAGGTTAAGAAACGTAAAGCTATATAATCTGATGATTGACAACTAGTGTAAACACTTTGAATAAAATTATATGGAAAAGAAAAAACTCCTGTGATTGACCTAAATTCTATAAATAATTATAACTGTAGTGCCATTTACAAAGTCAGTGAAAAATCAGTTCCGATTCCAAAACAATTTTCACACAATAAATCTTTTGGCAAAATCTTCGTTACATATATATTTACAGTACTATACTTGGGCTTTATATATATATGTATATATATATATACTATATCACATATGATATGAATTTAGTTCTCTAAAAATTTTGATTCAATAACAAACATTTCGGTTGACATAGCACGATTGGCCTATATTTTACAAAACTATCCTTGGTTCTGCAAGCACCATAACTGTTACAAATTTCAACTCGATAAATTAATTACAATTACAGCAAACAGTTTATCACAGTCTGTTGAGACAATATAAATAAACGAGTGAATTAAGATGTTTAACGTGTCGGTAGAGTATCGATGACTAGTTTTTATTTTTTGTCGTGAAGGCCGGTTCGTCGCAATTCAGCATTCAGAAGAGAGTCAAAGTCATTAGCCTTAGAAGATGGAACATAGTAATAGCCATTATTCTCCATAAGCTCTTTCTCTTTATCTAAATTTTTTTTTAAAGACAAACAATCACAATAAACATGAAATAGACAACAAACATTTTAAATATGTTCGTTCAATAAGATACAGTTCAATTATAACACATAGACCCAGATTCTCCATAGCATTGATTTGCTATGATACAATTTGCAAATTAATAATATGTCTGACTCTCTCTTAATTGGCCATAATGGGATCCTCAAATTTTTCACAGAAAAAAAGTAGTAGAATCGAGGTATTATAATGAAAAATTCTAAATTGACCAATTTAAAATAATATACTCATTATCCACACAAGACATGAAGCAGCAAAATAATGTTTTGCTGCCGCATATTTTATTGCACTGTTTTAAAAAAACACAGTCAAAAAACTTGACTGTTTTTAAAGTCCACTCTAAACAGAGAGAAACGATTAAAACGGGAACAGTTAGGAGGATACTGTGGTTAAAATTTCTAAGAGTGGATCGTCATTGCACCAGGTTTAATCAGACAAAGAGAGTATATTCCACATGTCCTCTGTCAATACAATGCTTTGTTTTTATGGACTTAACTAGCAGTAATTCAAATATATATAGTGCCCCATTTTTATAAAGAATCCATCAACACTGACTGCAGTCTAGACTTACAACAAAAACAACGTTTTCAAATACAAAAAAAAAAAAAGACCAAACTTAAATGGGATTTTTGTTTTTCGTTTCCCTCCTCTTCCTATATTTACAATGACTATCAATGAGAATGCATTTCCACCAGTGCTAGGCTGAAAACACTGGTTCTTATTTGATAACTAAAACAACCAGCTTGGAATGTGGTCAGCTTTGAATGGATGATCATTCATGGGAGATTGTGGGCTAGACTGATGTCATTCCCAATATGAGGTGTTCCCCGTTGTCAAGAAACAACTGACAACTATTCAGCGTTATCCGATAGTTTGACTATCGGTCACGGAATGGTTAAAGGAGCAAACAGTAGGTGGAGGTGGGGTTGGATATATTTTTAATAGTTCATTGATGCACAAGTTGGTAGATATTGGCTTAAGGGGAGTTCCCTTTGGCCACTAGCATGTGCAGCAGCAGGGGTGATGGGAGTTATAAGCCCCCATTGCAATGTCATTTTATACATAAACAGACGAATATGTGGATTTGTTATCTCTGTAACCCACGAAAATTACGACATCCATGTTTATTAGCTCATACTAGAGTTTTTTGTTTAGGAGAAAAGCTCTAGTATGTGCTCATAAACGTGGGAGTCAGAACTTTCACATATAATTATTCCCCCCCCCTCCCCCTGGAAAAAACCCCAGAGGTTTTCTGTGTTGACCACTACGTGGCAATTGTGTTATCCGTGTAAATGGAAATAATATCTTACATCTGTAACCCTTCTTTGTGAATTTTTTGTGTATGCCTTTGTGTATGTCTTTGGCAAATACATGTGCATACACAAATATATACAGTGGTCTCATGCTATTCGAGGGGGGGGGTTACATTCCATGAACTATCTGTGAATGGCAAAACTATGAATAGAAGAAACCTAAACTGTATGCCACTGGCCTAACTAGTGGATAATCCCCACAAATTGAGAGTATTGGGAAGGGTGAAGTCCTCAATAACTTTGAAGAATATAAAAGAATCCTGGACAAAAAAAGATAGAGAACTGCTAACCTAAGGCAATAAAGAAGTCCCTAACCATGCAATCACCCCCTCCCCCGAAATTGTATATTAACAAGAGAACAGTAATAAAGACAGCAAAACATTTACCCAAGTCTGAATATCTTTGTCGGCAGAACAATCTGCGTCCTCCAAAGCTAATATCAAACCTTGGTTTCATTGGTGGGTCATTACCTCCTATAAAATAAAATCAAAAATTTTTGAAAAGTACACAAAGACCGTGGCATCTTCTACAGAGTTTAAGTAATACGGTTTAAAAGAAAATAATACAAATACAAAATATAGAATCGCAAAAATATTTTTATAGTAAAAACATGACTTTCAAAATTGTATGAACATTCAAAGAACTCTATAAAATAGTTACACACATTCATCTTTCCACATCAAAGTAGGACTTTAAAATGAGAATGCTAAGCACATGTAGCACACATAATCAAAATTAGTAGTTTAAATTTCTCACTGACATTAAACTGCCCCTAATAAATCAATGTAACAATATAGGAAATGACGCATTGAAAACCTCAACAATTGACTACAAAAACGGAAATACGATTTTTACAAGCAAAAGAAGAAAAAAAAAAAATCGCCAAGCACAAAAACCATTTCACTCCAAACGAATTCACAAGTACACAAAAGTCATTGATTGACCCATGAGGACAAATTTTTCTCATTCACCAGAAAATTTTCGATCAATTTTTTTTTTTTTCATCACAAGTAAAGCTAAACGATCGAATATATTTCAATAACATATATGTATAACGATCACAACTAAATAAATCTGGAAGTATAAAAATAAAAAAAATTATCACAGTAATAGAAACAACTTGAAATCTTCAAAGTTGTATGGTTTCCCATAGTTTCCTATTATGGAGGCATATCCAAAATTCATTTTACAAGCAACATTACATGATTAGTAAATACCAAAACATAACAACAATTATTAAAATTTAAAACGTATTTTAGTTCACTTTCCACAAGGGCCACATACAAATGACTTGCAGGCTGAATGCAACAAATAGGCCACTACTACTGTAAATGATTAACTTGAGATTTGTTGTCTATGTCAATGATCTTCACAGACAAAACAAGCATCTCTTTTTTCGAAACAGGGAATACCTTGAAACCAGTTTTCAAACCACATCACCACACTCACCCAAAGTTTCTGTTGGAGAATATTATGTATAAAGTAAGGTACAAGAATATAAAAATATCCCCTTCCAATCAATGGGTGATACTTACGAGCAATAGCATCACAAGCATCCTCGGTGTGCTTGAATGTGACAAATCCAAAATTATTATTCCGGCTGCACATGCAAGATAAATCAACAGAGAAAAAAGTTACACACACATACATTTTTTAAAGAAAATAAACAGTTATAATGTGAATATCTGATATAAAAGAGTACTTACAAGTCAATTAGTTAAAGCGTAAACATACACATACACACACACCGAAGGTTGTATTATTTAAAAATGCCTTTGCATATAGAAATTAGTTATCTGCTGCCTTCTTACAAATATTTATACCCCCTCCTGATTCGAACTTAGATTCCACTGGCGAGTAGTGAGTTTAACCATCGTTATTATTTACCTAATCGTTAATTGTTTACTATTAATCAGCCATGGTTCCCACTCTTTTGTCCTGATGAAATTCAAGGACTTTTCAAGGACCTTACATTGTCAATACATTGGAAATACACCCTTTTTTTCTTTTGCCAAAACTTGGAAAAATGTTTTAGGAAACATTCAAGGACTAACCACATTTTTGGCAGTTTTAAAGTATTTTTAAAGGGTCCTGACTTGGCAAAAAAAATTCAAGGACTTTCAAGGACCATGGAAACCATGTTAGTATTTACCTAAGTAATTGTGCTCACAGTTCAACTGCTGTACGTTTTATGACAAAAGGGCAGATAAGTGTCATGCTGTGATGGGACAGACAGGTTTCCGAAGAATGCAGAACACTGCGCTTAGGGAACAAAACCTCTGGACCATGGTGGATAGAAAAAATGGCATGCATTTTACAGCACCACTAAACTCAAACCTAAGTTAACGGTATGATATGACAAATGCATTACTTCTATGCCACCATACAGTTGATAGTTATTTGTGCTTTTACAGCACAAGAACAAGAAGGTCATGCTTAACCTTTTACAAGGCAGTGTATGTGTGAATGTGTTATAAGCAGATTGCGACAAAGCATACTCGTCCATTATATTAAAAAAAAACAAAAACAAAAAAACCCTTGGAAAATAGTAGAAAAAAAAGATGCCCTACTCATCATAAATTTCAAAAATCTAATTGCCAATGGCGATTGGATTTGTTGAGTCTCAGTCATTAGCTTTTTAGAAATATAACATTATCTGGAATATTACTCTCAGCTTATTAGAACTGCACAAATATAACAATGAATTTCAATGATGGCATTTTAAAAATTTTGCAATAAAACCACCACACGCTCTTTCTCTCTGTAGTATCCTTTTTAGACAGTGGACATCGGAGAGAGAGAGGGAGAGAGAGAAAGAAAAAATTATATAATCACTTGGCATTTCTTCTATGGATGTTGATGTCCTCAATGCGACCAAATCTTGAAAACCGCTCTCTTAAATCGGAGGTAGTAAAGCCATCGGGAATCTGGCCAACATAAACAACACGCCGTTCATCCTACATGAATACAATTGCTAAAATAAGGTTTGTACATTGATATTTTATATTATAATTCAAATAATCCCTCCCATTTTTAATTTTCAAAAGGCAAAGAGAAACCAAGAAAAAAAATTCATTAGAGTGACGTTATTGAGAGATTGCATAAAATAAGACACTAATATAATGACAGCTAAATAGTAACACCCATCATTAGACAAATATTATGCCACTCATCATCTTAAACCAAGCATCAGCAACCTTCTTAAGGTACTGTGCTGAAGCCATTTTACATGCTAGCAGAACCACTCATCAAATTATGACTGTGTTACCATCCACTTATCAATACATTTAAAGTAAATCTTATAATATGTTCTTAATTCATTAAAAGAATTGCTTTTCTTCAAAAAGCTAGGGTGGTTGGAGTTTATGGCGTACGGACAGCAAGAATCATTCTGTACCAAACGGATTTTTTTTTAAAATGCCCTTGTACATTTGATGTACGATTTACAATAGTTTAACAAAGTAAAGCGTCAACAGCACGATCCTTTCGTTGTATAAAAGTACATTTTCTAAATCAAGGGTTTTGAAAACAACGTGCGTCGATGTTCTTGTCTTTATAGAAAGACATTTCAACAATATTAATTACTCATAACACCAATCTTTTGATGGAGAAACGTAATCAATAATGAAGAGATTGTGACAAGGAAAAAAATGAAGTTTTGGATGGAAATACAATTAAAGATTGTTCAACACATCAGCCAGTTCGACTGCAAAATTTTTGGCTTTGCACTCTTTTTCCACAAACATATAACAACATTCCTCTTTGAAATATGTGAAAATGGAAGTGAATTTTATTTGGAAACAAAACTTTTTTGAATTTTAGCACAATTATGCTCGGATTTTTTTAAAAATCACATCGTGTGCCATTTAAAATTCATTCGATTGCCATATGTAGCATACGTGCCCCAGGTTGCCAATCCTTGTTTCAAATTATTTGACCCCCTCACCCTTAAAAAAACTCTTCTTTTTTAATTTTGCAAATGAAATGCAAATTATTTTTAAATCTGGGGATTTTATCCATAAAATCATGAAAAAGGATAAATATTCATACAATTTATAGTAAATATTCATACAACTTATGGAAAATCTACAAAAGGTTGCCGCTATGCTATTTCATAAAAAATATGAATATTTTCACACAGGAATTAGATTCAAGACAATAAAACAGAAGATGACACTGCACTGGCACATGCAGTGGTCAAAGAGGAAGTCCTAATTGTGATGCATGCATATAAAGTAAAATCAGCTAAGCTTGTCACCTTTGGAAGTTGGTCACCTTCTTAACAAGGAGCTAAAAAAGCTTACATAGTAAACATTCATAAGTTGGCCACCTGTCTAAATTGATCACGAAAGTGTTAATTTTTTTATGGTTAATTTAGCAGATCTCACTGTATTAGCTTACCTTAAAAAGTGTACGATTTGTTGGTCGAATTTTTGTGGCCACAGACAGAAAAGTTTACTCTGCATCATACAAGGTGAGTTTGTACACACAGAAGTGTGTGGTAAATAAGAATAACCATTTCTACTCACAAGGGAAACACTTTCATGGAAGCTTGCACTTTGAGACAAAACATATCACAAATGATAGTCCCTAAATTTCTTATTAAGAATATGAAAGGCACTTTTTAGGTGAAGTTTGATATTTCTTATTCTCGCTGTATATAAAGATAATACCCTTTGAACTTAATTAAAAGAAAGAAGGTGGTTGCATTTAACGAATAAAATTATAAAAGTACACGAAAGATCATTCAGAGTATTTTAAAAAATTATATAAAAACTAAGCTTTTTAATACTGACAATTGGTGCGTTAGGCTATGGATTAGAAGAATTGGTGATATCTATATGAAGCATTGTAGCCAACAATGGGCATATGCACCCAATGATACTACATTTTTTCCCTTTTTCGCATAGTAATTACTGATTAGAAAAGGAACTGGTTAACAGTACGTTCCTGCCAGAGAGGCATAGGGAAATTAGAAAGTCGCGAATATTGCTATTGATATTACTGAAGATTCAAATGAATCAGATGCCATTTTTATGGAAGATGAGTTTATTCTTAATGAGCAATGAAATGGTAAAAACGAATTCGATGTACATCAGCTGAAAAAAATAATGGATTTTTATAATTCTGTCAAAAAGAATAAAATTGGCCAAACGAAAAGGCGATTTCCTAAAGTTCTTAACAGCAGGTACATAACAAAATTCCTGAAATATATGTCTAATGTGGGCACACAAAAAGAACAATGTCGTTTAATTAAAGATGGAGTGATTAAGAAATTTAGGTGAGCTAGAGCACGCAACTTGCCAGTGCATAACATCGATTTAAAAAGATGGGCCACAATAGAATCCACAAAATTAGAATATAAAACATTCAAACTTTCAGATATTTTTATTTTATACCTAAAAAGGAAGTATGGAATCATTGCACGGAAAGTAATAAATATGTTAGCACAATAAAAAATGAAATAAAAAAGAAATTGAAATTGCGCGATTGAGTTTGTCTTAAATGTGCAAGATCGATGTCATCTGGATATAAACCAGAACACACACATTTTGAACTCAGATCAAAGTGGCTTTAATTATTTTATAGCCAATGACAGACAACTTCCAATAAAAGGCGAGAAAGATACAATTTCAGCTATAAAAAGTAACTTTGGCAGAGCACATTCATATACGATCATGCCAACGTCGTTTATGAGTGGAGAATTGAAGGGGAAACTGGTTTTATGCTTGAGAGAAAATGGCAATACATTCGGACCAATAGTCGAAAAAGTAATTATTTAGATCCTTTAATGTTCACGTAGGACAAAAGTAAAATGTGAGAATGGGTAGATAAGTGTATTTTGCCTATTCTCGAACCCCATCTCTCATTTTATTAGATTCGTGGACAGGCAGTTCAGACTCTAACACATATGCTAATCTCCCTAAAGATTGTTGAAGGCTGCAAATTCCATGAAACACAACAGCTCTTGTGCAACCACTGGATGTGTACTTTTTTCACAAGTATAAACATTTCGTCAAAAAAATTGCAAACAATTGCTCTGGATGAAATCAAAATTGATGTAACACACCAAAACGAAATTATAAAAATTCATTCTTTGGTGTATAACCAATTAAGTGCAAAACAATATCGCCCTATGTTACAATATCCTTGGTGTAAATGTAATTACACTCCTAATGAAACCATTTAATTCAAAAATATTGACGAAATATCTTTTCGCTTAATTGACACGATTTTCAGTGATAATGAATGTAATTTACATCCTTTTTAAAGTGCAGCCATTGTGAAGAACAATTACGTTTTGAACGTTTTTATGAAAAGTATCATCATCACAATTTATAAAAATAGTTCCGGAATCCGATATTTTGAGACATTTTTATAATTTTCTCATATTGAAAGCCTTTGATTGTTTTATAACATTCAAACTTTCCTTGTCAAATTTTTAAGGGAGTCAGGTAGACTCCATAAAAAATAGTAGACGTTTAATATGATACAGTGCTTGTCTACTTTTTAAAACAAATTATTTACATAGGCCTGTAAAATTTTGAAATGCCAGCTTCATTAAAACATTTTTCTTTATTAAAAAATTACGTAAAATATTTTGATGTTACGGCCATAAAATTTAGAATTTTTTCCTTTTTATTATGCCATTATATTTCCTAAAAATAGTGGCAATGAAGGTTTCAATATGAGCCATACGAGTAGGCAGAAAGTTTATAGGGGAGGGAGGTTACAGAGCTACAACTCATATATTCCTATGTTAAATATACAAAATTTCATTGCAATGGGGGTTACAACCCCCCCCCACGGCTACGCCTATGATATAAGCGTAACAAAATAATAAATGCTTCATGCCGATATCGCCAATTCTTCTAAACCATAGCCAAACGCGCCAAATATTGGTATTAAAAAGCTTAGTTTTTATATAATTTTTTAAAATACTCTGAATGACCTTTCGTGTAATTTTATAATTTTATCCCTTAAATACAATTACCCTCTTTATTCGAATTGAATTAAAAAGTTCTTATCTTCATATACAATACGAATAAAAAACATTTATGTGCTATTCACAAAAAACTGATTTCATATTCTTAATAAGGAACTTAGGGACTATCATTTGTGATATGTCTTGTCTCAAAGTGCGAGCTTCCACAAAAGTGGTTCCCTTGTCAGTGAATGTTGATTCCCATTCTATGAACAGCCAAAAGCGCACGAAGCCTCAGAATATATCCTTTTCAAATAATAGGAAGAAACAAGTAAAATATTTTGTCTGCCTTAACTTAATAATCATTATAATAGTCATCAAAACGTTTGACTTTCTTCTCATAATTATTTGTTTGTGTCTTCATGGCACAAGGTCATGACCGACAGTTTTCCGACGAATCCCAAACTTGGTTGCCAAATAAATTAAACAACGGACAACAATGGGCAGAAAAACATACATTCGATGATACCATTGGGAGTCAAATGCAAGTTAACAGATATGACAGACAAATGCATTGCCACAATGTTGCCATAGGGCAGCAAATTTACGTTTTCACCTGAGTAATCCAAGCCTTTTAAGCCCTAAGGAACCAACAATCAGATTACAGAGACAGTTAAGTCAATAAGAACCCCCACCCCCCACAACTATTGAAGTTGAACTCAGATTAACAACATGCTAGGTAAATGCGTTGGCACTATGCCACCACAGTTTTTTTTTTTTTTTAAATAAAATCGACATAATTTGTAAAATTACAGAATTAAATAAGTTACAAATTACAAAAAATATGCAATATAGCAAACAGATATTAATCACATGCACGAAACCCTGGAAACCATATATAATAGCTACATTTTCTTCACATATAATAAGCTCTTTTTCTTGCATAAACAACAATTACAAATATGTTCATCAAATTTCTCCAAATAAAAAATTACCGTTTGTTTTTCTTGTTCTTCTGCCATATTCCTTTTAGATGACGAAATTGATCTAGGTCTAGAGAATACAGATTTATTCTAATAACATTCAAGTAAGAATTTTTTGGTTTGACCACTCAAACACTTCTTTTCCGTCACACAATAAAAAAAGTTACAAAAAAATTTATCATTACAGATATTTACAGAAATGGGGGAGAGTGAAAAATATAGCACATGATTTTATATTAAAACCTTAACACTGCCCACTATCATTTCTGAAGTATTGTTTTCTACTTAATTTTCAGATTTATTTTTTGCACACCAAAGATATTTCACCCTAATGTCCATATTTCAAATTGGACGTAGAATCACCTTTGAGTTGCAATTTCGAAACTATAACTACTATAGTCAGCCGTGTATTGTCTTTTCATACTATGTCCGGACTTTTCAATTAAAAAATAACATCGTCTTTCACTTTTACTTTTTTTACTTACACACGTTGGAGAGGAAGAAAAAAAAAAGACCAGATATCAAGCACTTTAATTAAGGGCACTTTTAATTAGAGAGGAGCATCTATATAAATTTCATTTTACACAAAATGGTCAAATCCCTGTATTGCTCTTTTTCACCAGTAAAACCCGTATAATGGCAATAATAAAACACAAAACAAAAATTTTTCATAGAAAAATTTTAAAGAATAAGAGAGAGTAGAATCAAAGACTTTTATAAAGAACTTCCACAAATTTTGGGTAAAAAGAACTAAGGACCAAAAACCGTTTTTTTTTAAAAAAAAAAAATAAGGACTTCTAAGGACAATACAAACTGTGGGTCAGATTTCGAAGTTTCTAAAAAAAAAAAAAAAAAAGAAAAGGGGGATTTCTGCCCCCAGGATGCATCCATGTTGACCAGGATTGGCCAACTTTATTGGGTCATTTATCAGCCCTAATTCACATTATGAGAGGGTCAAAAGATGATCCAATCTAACATTAGACTCCTTCAACGTTAAATTCTAAAAATGAGTAGCAAAAAGCAGAAGATGTTGAGTATAAAAAAGAAAAAATTAGAAAATCTAACATGGACTATATAAAGGTGTATAAAACAGGTATTGTCATAAAACTTAAGATTGCAAAGAGTACTTTACCAACGATTTAAAAGAAATAAAATGGTTTTTTTTTGGTCCCCATCGATGTTCCAAGTTAACAAAGTCTGACTATATTTTTGTTTCGTTCGTATTTTCTGGTGCCAGGACTTTCAGTTTTCCGGGAAACCAAACCTCTGTTGCTCAGAGAATCAGATCCTGCTCTGAACGCCGGTAGAAAAGCTTGAAAGTATGTGGTATTCTATTGAGAGTCACACTTAACTTTTTTCATATGGTAGACATACGAGTATCATCCAGAAAGTAATGATCGTTTGGCTATAATAAGTTTTAAAAAATGTATTTATTCAAGTAATTGTTTTCCCTTACAGAATTGAACCTTTCTTTAGTTCTACACATAATCGCCTCCTTCATTTTGGCATTTTTCGGATCTATCCACAAGCTATAAAATCACCTTGTCGTACTTGAACTGACGCTAGTTCATTAAGCCAGTTATTCACTGCATTCTTGACGGCATCATCATTTTCAAAACTTTTTCAGTCCAGGAACTTTTTGTGGAAAGAAATGTGCAAATATGGAACAGGTATAAATAGAGGAATATGTAAACAAAATAAATTATTGAGAGTAAAGCTTAAAACTCAGGTATTTAGTTAATCGCCACTGGCTAGCAGGACCCTCTTTATTAGAGACCACCTCATTTAAGTTATAGCCACTTTCTCGTGGCCACAAAACATTTAAATACTGAAGCCTTAGGAGGGTTTGTTTGATCAACATTTTTCATAAAAAAATAGTAAGTAGTTTGCGGTTTCAGAATGTAACCTCCCTGCAGAGTCAAAACAGACAGGATTGCATTGGGAAACAATAAAGTGGCGAGAGTGATAGCTACTGAAGTCGTATTTTTAATCACCATTCCCCAATATTTAGTTGCCCTGGGGCCAGTGGCGACCGTGAATTTTAACCTTTAATTGAGAGTTAGGTGACTGTCTTTCCAGATTTTTTCATTCACTCCATGCTTCAAGTCGTCTATGAAGACTCATGGCCGTCTGGATCAAATTTCATCATACACATTTGTTCGTCCATTGTTGAACATTTTGCACCACTTTCTCATGTTTGTTTTGTTCATTACTTTATCAGTATATACTTCCTTCAGTTGACAATAAATTTCTACAGGTTTCAGTTTCTACGCATTCAATAACCAAATAAAACGCCTTACTTCACCGTCAGCAGGATTTTTTATCACACAGTTCATTTTAAGCATGCGCAAAATCCACAAAAATAACATTGTAAGAAACAGATTCAGTCATGTACTGAAAAAAACACATTGGGGAAAACAAACAACCTTGACCCAGTGGAAAACCTGTTAAGTTATGTGGCAGGAATGCACAAAAGGTCGTTACTTTCTGGATGACCTGCGTACATATTAGCACTACTTGGACAGGGTCCCTTCAGGATAAAATGAATGTACTTCTGAATGTATTTTGGCCACATGTAACGTGTCTCCGAAGTTCATTCATAATGTCATGTGCCAAAATACATTAGTTCTCTCATGATAATAACCTTGCATAGGACTTAAAAAAAGGGGTGGGTGTTATAAAACAAGATTTTCTCTTAAGACAAATTTTATTTTATACATAATATTTTTTAAATGGGGGTGAGGCAGCCCCTTATATTGGACCTTGCATAATGATAATTTATAGTAAGTATAGAATGCAATTATGTACCTATCATAGGAAGAACCTCTTCTGCATTTTGGATCTGGGCTTCTTGATCGAGATCGAGATGAAGATCTATGTCTTCTGTGCCTGCTCCGTGATCTATGTGAGTAACGCTTTCGCGGCTCTGTTTTTCGGAATGATTCAATTGGTGATCTGGATCGCTCTTCATACGTTGAACTGTATGAATACCGTGAACTTCTGGACTCGCTATAAGAACTTCTGGATTCGCTATATGAACTTTTGGACTCATTATATGAACTTCTAGAGGATGAATTATGATATTTAGAATAACTAGATTTCTTCCTTGAGCTTTCCAGTATTTCTTTGCGCCTTGAAATGTGGTATTTCTTAACCCTAAAACAACATGTTACAAGACATACATGAAAATATAGAATGACATAAAAATACAATGAAAAGAAACAAGTAAAACTGTTTGCAGAATATGGTATTCATTGCAACAAATATTAAGTATTCTTCACAGAAATTGAAAATTAGGTATACAGTCAGTATAGGCCTGTTCATTTGTCGTGCTAGGTTCCCAACTCCCAACAAGAGGAGGATTACACAGATTTTTAAATTTACACAGTCATTTAAGAGCATAACAGACCAGGTATGAGCAAGAGAGCATAAATAAACACTGCAGGGCTCCTGTCAGTTGTCAATAGTGACAAAACAACGCAAATCTGCATACAACTGAATGAGTTTGCTATATTTATAGGGAGAATGCCATTGGTGCTATGTGAGGTTAATACAGTTAAAAATTACTTAATAGTTTTGATGGTATTTTTTTTTTTTTTAAAGCGCTTTTAAAGTCACTGTATATTTTATTATTTCTATTGCAACTTTGGAGTCAAGCTTTTTTTATTTATAAAATACCATCTTTAAATCATTTATAAGTAAAATCCACCTGTGCTTATTATTAAAACTTATTAAATAATGTCATTACTTGTCCAATAAATACAAATGAAGCAAATTTCTACAAATTTGTAGTTTGAAATCGAGAACAATAAAATATGGGCAGTGTTGCCACTTTTTATCAAGTGTATATCCAAAAATGCATCATCAGGCAAATAAAATTATCCAATTTTTTTTTATCGGTTAAAAATCCAAAACTTCATCTAGAAAATATTTTACATTTTAATGATATGTAGTAAAGATTGAATTAACAAAAACTACTTTAAGTAACAACTATTGTCATCATAATAATTAGCTAATGTATATTTTCATTAGCTAGATCTATGAAAAGTCAGTGATTCATGATTATTAGTTGTAACCCTCAACTTAGCATGTTAACTCTTTTGATTAACACCCTATATATCTAGTGCATGCATCAAGCCTAAAGAGAAGAACAAGTGTCCTATGATATAATTGAAAAGTTGAGAAGTAATGAATTTCTTTAATACAAATGCACGTCTATTTAAATAGTGATTACATTTATTTTTAGTAGCGTTTCGGAACAAAACTTTTTCACAGGATTATCATTATTCAGTAAGACCTCCTGTAAGTGATACCCCTATTTAAAGGATGATTCCTCTGGTCCCAGTCCCTTTGAATAGGGATCTTAATGTGTTTACCTCTGATTAAGGGACACTTTGTTTAAGGGACACAGAAGGAAGTATCCAACACGGGGCGTTAGAAAATTCTTTTGTGTAAGAACAATTTTTGTGACAAAGGAACAGTGACTTGTGTGCATTAGATGAGAAAGGAAACAGGTTTAGAAGGAATAGTTGAATTGCAATCAAAATGAAATAAAGAGGCTTAGTGGTGAAGAAAGAATCTGACAACAAAGCTATACTGATGCCTTAAAAGAAACCTTGGCAGCTCAGCACTTTTTGCATCCGCGAACTGCTTTTCAAGAGAGAAAAATTATGTTAAGGTATTATTATCCACTTGAGATAACACAATTATAGCAAATATAGTCCAACACAAAGAAAGCCTCGGTAGAGAATTTTTGTGAGTTCGTGGAAATTTATTATACTAAATTTATTATACGGAGGGACCCTGGTTCGAATCCAGGATGGGGAAAGCGTCTCTTTTTCTCCAAAATTACATAAGCTCTAGTTTGAGCTGTAATTAATACGTGGGTGGCAAAAATTATAGTATAAGAAAAATTATCCACAGATTATAATAGTACAGTATATAAGTATGCACATATTTGGCTTCTTTTACCTAACCATATATTTCAAATTGTTCATTGAAATTTTATTGTATAATGGTAAAAGAAAGACTTTGTTTTTGAATTTTAAATTACTCAAATTTGAATCCAAATCTAATTTTCCCAATTAAAGTCATTAGAAACTGAAACTTTAAATATCATTTTATGAGAACATTGTGCATATATTTTCTCATATGCTTATTATTTTATACTTTTCTTTTCTCATACGGCCGAAAATATTTTCACCAACATAGGTCCTAAACCCAATGACAGCAGTATTAACGATGGAAGGTATTTTCAAGCATTTGACATAATTTTAAACAAGTAAAACGTTGAGTTTTACTTTATTTGAAATGTTATATTTCTCACAAATTTCAGAAAAGTGGGGGAAGTTACTTAATTACATAAAAAACAGTAACAAAAAACCTTCTTTAGCTGGAAAATTTTCAATTCAACGACCAGAAGGAATGTTTTATGAATCAGGTTTTTTTTCAATTTCCTTTAGCAAGAAATCCAGAATATATATATATATATATATTTTTAGCACTGAAGCACTTGGAAGAGTTTTGCGGTTGAGAACCACTGCTTTTAAAATACATCACACAATTTTAAAAGTTAATGTTAAAAGTTGTTGATAGTGAGGGACTTGAGATGATCAGTAAATATAATATCCACATGGAGACAAATTCTTGTAAAGTAGATGCTCCCAAATAAACCCATGTAACAGATCATTTCAAATAAATTTCTGTAAGCACCAAACTTTAATGTCCATTTTACACACACTTCGCTAAAATTTAAACTGTTTCTTTAATTAAGAATTTTCATTTTTTCATTACTTTTAAATTTAAATATACTGTATTTAAAATGCTATTATGTTAACTTATTTAAACAGCATTTAAAATTAATGTTTATTAAATTTCTTATACTGTATATGTATCAGCACACATATACCTCCAAAGAAGGACACTTATTTAAGGGACAAAATACCTGGTCCCGTGTCTATCCCTTGTTGGAAGGTAACATTGTGGTAAAAAAAAAGTTAAAAGGCTGTAGGAAGCTTGACCTTCAGTTAAAAAAAAAAAGGTCTGCAACGTCATAGAATTGAAATTAGATGATCGTTGCTAAATTCTGAGCCAACTGGGACATCCTCGGGTTTTGTATTATGTGTAGAAGTTATGTTAAACATATGTGACACTTTATTGTACTCAGTTGCGTTTGTAGTTTGCTTCCCGTATTTATGTTTCGAGCGGCGGCAGCTGTGGGGCAGACACCTCCGGGAACTGAAGTCCTGCAACAGAGAAGTTTGGATTTAGAACTGTAAGGAAGTTATGTGATCACTCTTGAATGGCGGCAGAGCTGAAATTAATCGACGTTTGCCTCAGATACCAGTAATACCTACCTGCTTATTTTTGCTATTTGTGTCCTGCGACGTTAGCGAGCTGCCGGCTTGGAATAATCGTTTTGGGTGGATGACTGCTTGCCGCCCTTGCGCCTTAAAGGAAGCGGTGCATATCTGCGGAAAGTTTCGTGTGCTTACTTGACGCTGCTAAAACATTTCGTGCCATAAGGAATAACTTGCCTTCTTGTAAGCGACTTACGACTTCGAGGAACTGTGTTTTCTGGGAAGAACAGCCTATTTGCCCAGTGAGGTATTTTTGACTGACTTTTAGCATTTAAGAACTTTTAAGTTAAATTAGAGTTTTAACTAACATCAGGTTTTAGTGTTGAGGGTTTGCCGAGTTTAATGTGTATGTAATTTTATGCATTACAATTCTTTCCATTGGAAATCTTGAATGTAATCGCACACTGAATCCATGTAAACTGATTTATAAAGTTAATCAGACGGAACATCCAGGGTGGTGGAATTGAGTCTTATGAAAATGTTAAGTTGATAATGAAATAAGTTTAATGGATTTATGAGCTTAGAAGTAACTGTTGCCAATTGAGTTCTGAGTTATCCTGGCTTCGACACAATTTGGCAACAAAGTGAGCGTAAGTGCATCCAAGCCAATTCGCCCATATCTCTGGGGAAGAAGAATCGAGAAACCCAAGGAACCTGTTTAATGTTATTTGAGTTGGAAATTATTTAATGATATTGATTCCTGAGTTGATTTTGCTTTAGAGCACCTTAGCACAGAAAAACGTTAAGTAGAGTCAAGCTAATTTTCCTTCAGGAGACACATCCTTGTCAGCAGATACCAAACTGAAAACTCATAGTTCCGGATCTAAGAGTTTGGGTTAGTGTTCATTTTAAGCTATGTATATAGAGATATATTTCTTTAACTTGTATATCATACTCCCCTCGAGAGTAATCGTGATAATGTGTTTCAGCCCAGAGTCCAGTGGCCTGACCACGACCAGCAACTGAGTCGAATTGACACTTCAGGAATTTTGAACTTTGTGAGCTTAGAACCAATGTGTGGGTCGTAACAGCGAAATATTATCGCAGTTGTGATTTGGTCGTCCGTGATAAGAAGATAGCTGTGTTTGTTAACCACCAGAACTGTTTGCCAAACCACCCTTGGTTGTAAATTAAGAGTTTAATAAACGTTGAACCTAATTCTGCATCGCTCATTGTTGATCGAAGAACACCCATCCAGAATTTGTAACATAATCCTAATAGAGTTAGCGCTTAATTATTAAGTGACCCGTTACAGATCATCTAGCCCAACATGTAAGTCTAACATAGGTGACCACCTATCATAAGCTCACATGTATTTTTACATACAACACAGAATGAGTAATTCACAACAGAGTGAGGCTTAACATGGGCACCAAACTACATATGTTGAATTGTTCATTGAATGATTTTGCCCACCTATCAGAAACGGGTAAACTCATTCAGTGATTCTGTGGCACACCGCTACTCCAAACAACAATGCATTTGTACAAGGCTTATTTCGAGTTAAACGCAGCCTAGTGCACTCAAGAAGAATAGTTGTAACTGCTATAAATTTACAAAAAATTGGATTAAAATATACATTATAATATATAGGCAAGAAAAACAAGTTTTAACTAACCTCTTGGATGCTTTATAGTCATAAAAACTATCACTACTGCCACTACTGGAAGATCTCGATCTTTTTCTAGACCGATACTGACGAGCATTTGATTTGGTGGATCGAGGAAGTTTTTTATGTTCAATAGATGAACACTCGCTACTATTGTCCCTTGAGCTATTACCCTTGTCAATGGCAGTAGTCTGTTTCGGTGCCTCTTCGGTTGATTGCTTTCCAATTCGAAAACGAAAACTATTTTGCATTGTGGCAATGAAGAAAGCTGAGTTGGCAGATGGCATTGCTTCATTGTTTGGCTGGGAGAGCTGTTGCAAATCAACAGCTTTTGCATCTGTACATTTGGCTTCGTCTGATTGCGGAGTGTTTGGCTTAGGACTAATTAGGGTTGATTTGTTTTCACAATGAGGAATTTTGGGTGTCATTGAATCCCTCTGTATGCTAGTAGATTCTATTGGACTATTGCAGACACTGGGATAAGGAGGTTCAACGGCAAAGGTATTTTGCTCTGGGCTTGTTGAAGGTGTTGGTGACTTAATTTGCTCAGTTTTTCTTGCCCCGAAACTAGAAGAAAAGGAGGGTGAGTTGAAAAAATTATTTTTAGCTCCCACGTCATTGGATTTGTCTGCAGTTCTAGATTCCTGGAAACAGTTTTCATTATTGACTATGGTCCCCTGAGAGGACGTTAATGAACCCTGAGAATCAGCGATTTTTACAAATGGCACCAAGTCATCTTTGTAATTTTCATTTGGAGGATCAGAATCGCAGCTTGATTGAGACGTTTCAAAAATGTCTTTTGACATGGAAAAGGGGCTTGGAGGGGGCACATGGTAAGTCGATGTGGTAATACTTACATATGATTGTTCATTATTTGAATTACTTTCAATATTTGGAGATGAGGGTACAGAGTCTGAACTGGCGTATTTTTCATAACTGGCTCTTTCTGACTTTACAACGTCATTAAAGTCAAATTCCCTATGTGCAATTGCAGCCTGGCCATGTTTTTCCGAACAAGACAGGGATGTGGATTTTTCCAGAGCTTTACTTCCAAAGCATTTAAAATCCTGACAGTGAAGAGGACTAGTGACATTCAAGTCATCAAGGGGCACTTCAATAGACTGATGCATTTCAAATTCTGAATATTCGTATGTATCTACAGGTTCCTGCTTAATTTTCACAACAGGAATAGTTTCTGCTATGCTACAGGACTTGATTTCACTTATTATATTAGCAGTGCAACCGAAAGACATTGTAACCATATCTGAATCACGTTGGTTATCGTTGTTGAAAGTTTTATATTCAGAGATGTTACCCTCGGTATTCGTTTTTAACTTCTTTCTAGCCTTTGGGAAAAAGTTCTCTCTCGTTTCATGTTGTGATTTCTCGCACGAAAAATTCTCATTATTGACAACATTAGATTGCTGGTTGACTGGAATTTCATCTTGAAGTTGGATCCCTATATCATCACATAAGACACGGTCCTGTACCTCAGTTAGTTTTGTTTCGGAGATATCCTCAATTTCCTTTTTAATTGAAAAAATACGATTCGCCTGTGCCGAACCATTGGAAATAGTTTTGACTTCATGCGGATGGATGCTTTTTACCATATTAGCAGTTTTGTTGGGATCACAAGTAATGGGCTTATTTGGCTTTATGTTTTGTAGGGAGTCTTTATGTTTGCCAACTTTTCTCCTTTTCTTTTTCTCAGTTTTAGAAATACGAATTTCTTTTCCATCTTTGTTCCGTTTCTCTGAATAAAGCTCATTTTTATCCGTATCAGACAGTGGTTCCACTTTCAAACCTTGTAGAGTATGTGAAATTTCTTCAGAACACAATTTGACATGCTTTCCAGCTACCGAATGATCTCCACTGTTTGTAAGGCCACTTTGCACAGTATAAACAGGAATAGGCTCTGCTGGTACGACGTAGCTTTTGAACTGATTCTGATTGGCACACCTGCTAATTCTCAATTTTAGTAAACTAGGTGATTCAACTTGTCTTGAGCTTTTGGTATTTTCTGTAGGAGAGGAATGGACACTGCTTATTTTATTTTTATCACTAAGCCTGGAACACGCAGACATGAGCTTATTCACAGTTTCAGTTTTTGAATTGGGAGAGTTGGGGGATTGTGGGATTGGAGTAAAGTCGAAACTAACGAAGGTTTGATTCAACTCTGGACTGCATTTGGGGTTTGGAGATGGAAAAGAGTGTTTATTAGAATTAGGCGGATACTCACAATTAAAAGTTTTACATTCTGATACTATGGTAGCAGCGTGGTTGGTACTTTCAGGTACTAGCTGTTTCTTTCGCTTCTTAGTTTTTCTTTTTCGTGAGGAAGGTAAAATATTGTTTTTACCAGGAATATTTTGCTGTCTGTTAGATGGCTCATGCAAGGTGGAGCAACTGCTCTTGGAGTCCTTACTATCCTGGTATTTTATGCTCTCAAACGGTTGGAAGTTTTCCTCTGGTTCTCTTTTAATTTTTATGACAGGAAACAGTGGAATATCTGAAGCATTTGGAGGGTGGTTTTTCGAAGAAGGGTCAGGAACTATGGTGACACTTTTTGCAGCATAGTTTTTATTAGATGCTTGTTCTTTTTTAGGTGTAGTGTGATTTTTGGACTTGAGATTTGCATTGGTGTCAATCTTCGCTTTACCATTATTGCAAGTACGTTTGCGAGTTTTCACCAGATCAGCAATATTGCCACTACAGAACTCCGCAGAAGTACATTTTAGGATTGAAATTTCTTTGTGATCTTTGGCTGAAACACGTCCAAACTGTTCATATAGATTTGGCACAAAATGGCACTCATCCTCTTTCACTTCTTGCTTAATGACAGGTTCTGTAAAACAATTGCTATTATTGTTCAAATCACCTCCCACGGTGCCAAATTCTGGAGTTGGCTTAATAAATGGCAATGGTAGATTTTTGGCCTTAAAAGAGAAGAAAACCTTATATTAGAAATAAAGTGATGCATTTATATATATACTGAAGTGCCAGAAAAACCGGTACAGGCGTGCGTATGCAAATAACGGAGCTTTGCAACCAATCAGCGTAACGCGATGCTGTCGGCAGCACCTATATAAGACAAGAGATGTCTGGCAAAGCTGTTAGATCGGTTCTTGCCGCTACAATGGCAGGTTATCAAGATTTAAGTGATTTTGAACGTGGCGTTATAGTCGGCACAAGAGAGATGGGACATAGCATCTCCGAGATAGCGACAAAATTTGGATTTTCACATATGACCATTTCACGGGTATACCGTGAATATCAGGAATCTGGTAAAACATCAAATCTCCAACAGCGGTGCGGCCAGCAAAAGACCTTGAAAGAACGGGACCTTCGACGACTGATGAGAATCGTTAAACGAGATAGACGTGCAACACTTCTTCAAATTGCCGCGGATTTCAATGCTGGGGCATCAACAAGTGTCAGCGTGCGAACTGTTCAACGAATCATCACTGATATGGGCTTTCGGAGCCGAAGGCCCATTCGTGTACTATTGTTGACTGCACTGCACAAAGCTTTACGCCTCGTCTGGGCCTGCCAACACTGCCATTGAACTGTTGATGACTGGAAACACATTGCCTGGTCTGATAAGTCTCGTTTCCAATTGCATCAGGCGGATGGACGTGTACAGGTATGGAGACAACCTCATGAATCCATGGACCCTACATGTCAACAGGGGACTGTTCAAGCTGGTGGAGCTTCTGCGATGATATGGGGCGTGTGCAGTTGGCGTGATATGGGACCCCTGATACGTCTAGAGCCAACTCTGACAGGTACGTAATCATCTTGTCCGATCACCCACACCCATTCATGTCCATTGTGCATTCCGACTGATTCGGACAATTTCAGCATGATAATGCGACACCCCACATATCGAGAATTGCTACCGAGTGGCTCCAGAAACACTCTTCTGACTTCAGATACTTCCATTGGCTACCTAAATCGCCGGATATGAACATTATCGTACATATCGGGATGTCTTGAAACGTGCTGTTCAGAAGAGATCTCCACAACATCGCCCTCCTATAGATTTGTGGACTGCCCTGCAGGACTCCTGGTGTGAATTGTCTCCAGGATACCTTTGGACATTAGTCGAGTCCATGCCACGTCATGTTGCGGCACTTATGCGCGCATGGCGGGGCTACACGATATTAGGTAGGTGTACCCACTTTTCTGGCACTTAAGTTTATATATATATATATGGGTGTGTGTGTATATATAGGGCTTGACAAATTCGTGAAACCATACTCGATAGCCTCAATGGGGAAAACCTAGGAATCTAGTAGAAAAGGATTATTTCCTACTTGCCAACTCAAACCTAGTCGCCAATGTTAATTGGATTTGTCAAGCCTTGTATATATAAATATACATATATACAGTAGGACCCCTACTTATTATAACAAGCTTACATGCAAGCGGTTTCCGGATTTAATGAGGAAAATGCAGATTTTGTTTGGTATAATGTTTAAACGCAATACAATTTAATTGCTTCGAGCGAGCAAAACTCTTGCGCCCTCCATATCCTGGGGGGAAAATGGCCAATTAGTTCATTCTCTAAAGGAAAACATCGATGGGCTTATCGCACAAAAATTTGATAAGAATTTCTTTTGTACCATTAAGAATAGACAGAAAGATATTCTGATATACAGAATAACTTTTATGATATATCAACAAACAATTGTCTCTGCATAAACACAAAGTGTTAACCAACTTCCGTTGGAGTAGGATATGAATACCCATAGTGTGTTAATAATAATAATACGTTATTCATTAAATTTTAAGCAAATTCAAAGCTGAACCTTATTGTATGTACACTACATGCACATGTTACATATACAGATCTTATTCTCAAAGTTTGAAAATTTAAATTCCAAAATAGATTTAGCGAGAATTTTCGTTGGTCTCAAGCTCATCGTTACATACGGGTCCTACTGAATATGAATTAACAGCATCAGTATTCATAATACAAAAGCAAACATGCTGTATTTATTGAAGATTAGTATCAATGGTATAAAGTGCAGAAACAGAAGCATTTTTTTTAATTTTTTTTTTAAATGATGTGACTATATCCCAAAATGGGAAAAAAATATATGTAATTCAAGAAATAGAGAATAGTTCGAAAATAAATAAACTATACTGCAACGAAGTTATATGAATGATACAATAGAAGTTACAACAGTAAATAGTTTAGAAAATAATACAATACAATTACAATAATAAATTTAAATGTGATCGATCCAACTAAATGAGGTCATGAATAATCAAATACCCCATTTAATATGAAACCTATTAGAACTAATTCTCATGAGATGAAGATTGCATTTTCCCGCTTTAATGGCCAATCTTCATAGCTATCCCTGGATAATCAAATAAAGACTTGACATTCTCTTAACATAAAAAATTAGTGCGGAAATCCTTCAAGAGTGTGTGTGTAGGGGAGGTGTTATACAAAGAATTTTTCAGCTACATGCTTTTTTTTTAAACATTTTCACACTTTTCTTTTGGGAAGTGGAATACAAAAGCTTTGGAAGAATTCTTTCAGCATAAATAATGTAATAAATTTTACTTTTATACCTTTTTTTTTTTAATTATTATTATTTTCAATGGCGGGTAGGTGAAAGCTGAAGCCAACCAGAGGAGGTTACAGGGGAAAGTCTATGTACCGGTTCGGTCCCTTGCTTCCCAGTAGAGTTCCATTGTTGGAACTGAAGTGAGTGTAAGGAAGTGGAATAGGTCGGCCTATTCCACTTTTTCAAAGATCACACAGCATATAACAAGGATTGTAAAAAAAAATGTTAATGTGATGCGGGTGCTTTGCAAGGTAGTCATGGTCTGTCCTTTTTCAAACTTTTTAACACTGAAGTGAATAAATAGTTACAATGATAAATCTAAAATTAAAACTGAACACCAGCTTTTAAAATTATCCATGTCCACTTGCTGCAGAGTCAAACATGCAATATTCTTAAAATAATCAAAATGCATTTTATTATTTTTTTTAGTTTACTTTCCATATGAGCTGTTATTAACGCAAATTAAAAACTAAAAATAAAGAAAATTCAGCAGTTTTAAATGAATACAATTTTCTTTTTTAGCATTTACTTACTTCTGTAGTTTCCAAACTGCGCACATCGCTAAGTTTGGAATTGGGAGAAGAATTCTGTTGATCACTTAGTGAGCTATTGGTGGATGAAGCATCTTCCTCCTTTATGGTTATTTCATTAGGGGCTTCAGCTTCCAAAGAGGGAAAAAATAAACTTTCGAAGTCATCGTTGTCATCAAGCTAAAGATTGATAGGAAAACCACAACTATAATTCTCATAAAAATAGAATAAATTATTGTCCCCTTTTAATCTAATCATACACTAGACTCATGATTTTTCATGAGCAGATTGTTATTGCTTGAGATTCCTTTTATGTATGTAAAAAAAAAAATTATATAGCAAATTTAAAAATTACTGTCCAAAACAAACAGGGTGGAAGTTAATTAAGGAAGTAAAATTATAAAAGGGTTTGTAAATTAACATAGAGGAAATTGCTTTACACAATGGGTGTCGTTCACAGAAATGTGGCCATTGCTGCACATAGTCAAGAAGTTATTGGGTGGGAAGCACATGCAGATTGTGTTACATTACATGTGTGTTGTTTATTTGGCAAAAGTCAATTTTTGACATAAAAGAGCATGTATAAGCAAAATACATCTGGTTCCTTACCTACTAGAGAAGTATATAGTACAGTCAAACCCATTTACTGCGAGCACGGATACAGCGAAGTATCGGTTATTACGAATTTTTTCTGTCCCCTTGGAACTGCGAAATCAAACAGTGTTAAAAAGATCGCATATAGCGAATTGTTGAAGCGTGAACATTGGATACTGCAAAGTTTTTGGTTCTGGCAAGCAACCAAAAACTTCAGAGAGGAGAGAGGTGAGGGAGAAAAATTTCTGAGAAACGTAGGGGAAGAAAATTTTGCTTGTTGGTTGTTTGATACTAGAGTCGCGTGTTTTAACCTTACAAAGATGGTGAAAAATTATGAAAAGAGAAAGCCTTCGTCTCTTGAAACTAAAATCGAAGTAATAAAATTAGTAGATGAAGGTCGTATGAAAAAAGTGTGAGATAGCGAAAAAAATAAGGCCTAGATGATTTCCGTAATTTTTGAAGAATGGCTAGATCTATTACTTAAAGTTAAGGATCGCGTCCCTGAGGAGGAAAAATCTGGTGCTATTTACCAAATACCGTGTGGAGACTGTGACAAGGTGTATGTTGGACAGACGGGAAGATCGATACGTCTACGAGGGAAGGAGCATATGCGTGCGGTAGCTAGGGGAGACGATTCAAACCAGTTGGCTGAACATGTCTTCAGGGAGGGTCACGAACCAGATTGGCATTCGATGAAAATATTACATCAGAATGTGACGAATCTGGGGAGTAGACTTTTTCTGGAATCATGGGAAACCTACGGTTTGAGGAGTCGTGCAATAAACATCGCAAAACCTCTACCAGAACCTTACAGGATTTTTGCAAAACCTCGAGTTGGGGGTGTTCATCTGACATCGTCGGGTGCGGGGGCTTTCCCGGCGAGGGTTTCCCCGATTGGGGTTTCCCCAGCTGGAAATGCTCCGCACCAAATGGCGTCAGATGGGGATTCCCAACATGCGGGTATATAAGCTTAGGACTTTCACGAACTCTTCATTCTGCCTTCACTTGACAAAGGGAGCAGTTGGCTCCCGAAACGTCGTGTTTTTAAACCTTACGCCAGTGTCGAAATAACTGTTTGTTATGGAATCTCCTGGTGAAACTCTGTATTGTTTCGTTAATATTACTCTTTCCATAATGTGCAAAATGACTGTTCTGTTCATTATTATCACTATAAGTCATTATACTCTGTGCGCTTATACATGCATACAAAGAAAAAAATTTGAAATTGCACCTAAGTAAAATATTTTGGCAACAAAAAATTGTTGGGTGTTATAAACACCTGATTTTTTCTGCTCCTAAATTCTGACTCAGTGTAATAATATTATTAAGCATGCCAAAACTGTAACTTCAGTTCTATCTCCACAAAATAATTACAGCCTCTGAAAAAAATTCAATGAAAATTTTTTAAGGGTGATACTAACCTCAGGGCCGAAGGTTTCAAGTACATCTCCGTCAAAGAGATCAATGTTTATTTCACAATATTCGTCATTTGAAAATAAATGGTCAAACTGAAAGTCATCAGAGCTCAGTTCAGATGATAGGTTAAGTTCAGCCTGAAATATAAAAATAAGGACATTTAATAAATCACAACATTCAAGGACCAGTGCCAAAATAACTTATACAGGGTTTCCACCCATACTGGAGGAAAAAAAGTCATACTTTTTCTATTAAAACTCCCTGACCAATCACAAGCAACTTTCAACTTAACTTCGATTGCAGAGAAAATCGTTTCAGGTTCGTGGGAGATTCAGCTATTCGAAACAGAAGTTAAGATGGTTTTTCCTGACTTTTCCTTCCAGGTTTAACCAAAAATATCGTTTTCCCTGACCTTTAGCGATAGTTTCAATTTCCCTAACGTTTCCAGGTTGTGTGGAAGCCCTGCTTATAATATAACAAAATATACAGTAGGTTCTCCCATTAAAGACTTTCAAGGAAGAAAAAGACATTAACTGAAATGTGCGTAATTTTATGAAGCATTTGCTAGGGCTACAAAATTCCACCATTAAACAGAAATAGCCATTTATTAGAATGACGTTATTGGGGTAAGCTACTGTTATTTATACATTGTTGTAATAACATATCAATCACCAGAATAAATGACTTAAGAAATCTAACGCAAATATTCAAAATGTGTTTTATGCACTTCGCTTGAATAAAATTAAAAAAAAAGTTACAGTTGTAGAATTATATTAAAATCCAATCAGTAGATCGTTGTTGTTTTTTTTAAACGGCAGCAAACGTCATGCTGCACTGAGATCTATAGTTTTCCCGAGGAATCAAAATTTCTGTTGTCTAGGGGAACAAACCCCAGACTACGATGGGTAGAAAAAATGACATGCGTTCTATAGTACCATTGGAATCACAACCGGGTGGGTAATTTCTACACTAACATAAGGCTTAATGGACCATTGATTAACCAACCAAACAGTAGGGGGTCATCACAGTAAATGATTTACTTGTTTGTTAAGTTAAAACATTGAAACTCCTCATTAGTGGTCACTTGCCAAGCATAAAAAATAGTCCGTAAAAGAGGGGGGACTGCAAAAGGGAGGGTTTATTCTGAAGTAGATAAAATACTAAATTTCAATAATTTACATACTTCATTTCGAATTTCGTGTATTTTTGAGCATGTAAGACAAGTTTAAGACAACGAACGTAAGCATTTATTAAATGTAACAAGTAGATTTACAACAAAGCGTTAAATATTAAAATTTATTTGCTTTGGAAAAAATTAATCGATGTATAATAATATACATGGTCTGTGGCCGCCGCCTGGGGTTTGGCCACAAATGTGGGGGAGCATCTTTTGCAATCACATCAGGAATGGCTCGCCCCCCCCCTTTGCCCAAACACACACAGACTTTGAAGTTAGACTACACTAATAAGCTCAGTGTATTTTGATTTACCATAAACTAAGAAGCAAAATTACCCTGGTATGTTAAATAAAATTACAGTAACAAGATCAAGTGTAAAGAAAAAGAGAATAGCAGCAAAGCTAACCAACCCTACTTGTGCTTGCACCAAGTCAAATATACAAAAAAAAAAAATGGTATATTGATATTCCAAAAGAAAAGTGTGTCTGCACTTCAAATTTTACACTGAAGGATTATATAATAGACCACATGAAAAAGAATTAATGGTTTAAAGAAAAATCAATATTTTAAGCCACTCTTGGTCTGTAAATAATTTTCCACTGTTCACCTACATGTAAAAACAACTTTATAACAAACTTCTTCCCCACCCCCCTCACAAAATGAACTTCACATATAAATTTATAAAGACATAAAGAATGTGCATTCGGGGGAGGGGAAGGGAGGTTATCCATTAATTTTTGTTTTACAGTGAAAAAAAACCAAAACAAAACAGTTATGTGGGACTGAACCACCCCACCAAAAAAAATAATTTAAAATATATTGCAATTCTACATATATATTGTAATATATAAATGCATAAGATAAGCATTTGCCCCCCCCAATCAATACCTTATAAACTCCCACATTGCTGGGTGCAAGCGGGGATCATGCAATGCGGGGACCTCGTTTTCCGAGGAATCTGAATCTCTATTGCTCAGGGTTGTGTTCCTCAATCTTGATGATGCCACGGCCCAATAAATTCATTTTTAAAAGATGAGGGGCCCAATAAATTCTCTTTTTAGAAGACGAAGGGCCCAGTCTTGACAAATTTTACTCGCAAATGTTTTCCATTTTTTTTTAAAGTTTATACATTAAACTAGCATAAGTATGAATATGTAATTACGTAATAATCATGAAGAGTATCGGTACATTCCTTATCTTAACACACATTTTTCTGGTATACTTGCTGACTGACTACTGGTATTTGCCCCACAGTTGATATTTCGTTCAGTTTTAAGGGAGAGTGCACACCTTACATTATTGTAATCAACTTGCGGGCACTTCTTTTGGCAGGTTATAATGAGCAGTATATCCTTTCTAGAATGCTAGAAGATTTCGGTGTTAGAAAATTCTCGGTCATTCATGAATGTTCCCATATATTTAAAAATACCCGACTTGGTCATTGGCAGTTGCCACACAGATGTTATTTAGGCGTTCTGGGTCTGAGCTTTCTGACTCATTCGAGACAATTATTCACCACAGAATATTTCTGTAATAAAATATTTATTCACAAAAAATGCTCAGAAAACTAAAATAACAGATTCCATAAGAATCTCTTTCTATTCGACTTAACTGATGCCAGGACCCGGAACTGATGCAGGGCCCATACCCCGGGCTCTGCAAAGAATACTTCTCAATTTAAAATATTTGTAATATTGAAAATTTCCCCAAAAATATTTTTGCTTTGACTCTTGCATTTTGTGTCATCATTATTCAATTCCTTTGTTATGTTTTTTACTTGTATATGTATAGGCATCCAAAATATGTTTTGCTCTGGGACCCAGTACAGGCTGTTGAGAAACACTAGCTTAGGAAACCAAATCACAAGACACTGGTAGGCCACAAAAATAACAGACCCTATGGTATAATCATATTTTGGTTTTTTTTAATGGAACAAGGGCAGTAAAAGTCATGCTGTACTGAGATTTACAGTTTTCCAAAGGAATCAAACCCCAGACTATAGTGGGTAGAAAAATGGCACACATTCCATAATATTATTGGGAGTCAAACACACATTAATATGGCACGATAGATATTTCACCACTATACATGGTTCCCACTCTTTTGTCCTGATGAAATTAAAGGACTTTTTAAGGACCAAATCATTTTTTTAGGGAACTTACATTGTCCCTGGCAATACACACAAAACATAATACTGCTGGGGTCAAAATTAACTTTTTAAATCAGGTGCACAAGTGCACCAAAGTCTTGTAATTTAGGTGCACTTGTGCACTTGAGTCATTATACTAGTTAGATATAATACTAGTACACCTAACTAGTATAATACTAGTTAGGTATACAAGCAAGTAACAGGATATAAAGTAAACCTCAACATTAAAAACAGGTAAAATGTAAGTGTAGCAACTATATTTAAGCATGTAAACTACAACAAAATGCAACTTTTCAAAATAATTGAACATTCGTATGTAATAAACAAAACAAAAAAAATCAAAGCAAATGCAGATACATTGAGAAAATTATATAAAATTATTCCATAGGTCACTGTTCTTGAAAAATAAACGTAAGTAGCCATAGTTTTGAATAGTTAGGTGCACTATGTGCATCCAAATTAAAAATTTACATGCATGGATAAAATTTCATGTGCACAGTGCACCCACTAATTTCGAACCCTGTAATATTGAAAATAGAGTATTTAATTGTAACAATTAAATATTACAAAGTACATTATTTTCTTTGGTTGTATTTTTAATCTAATTTTCTATTTCTACCACCACTTCGCTTTCCTTTAGCTGATCGCCTAAAGTTATTTGACTGTACAGTAAAGCTCACACATTTAATTTTTCTGCTTTCTCTGTCCAAATATTTACAATTTTTTTTTCAATTCATTTGCAGATTTTTATAGACATAGTTTCTATGATTATAATTCAGCAACCTGATCACACACTTCTTTCCTGTTTTTACCTTCTAAAGAATTTTCATGTTGTTTTCGTTGGTCTTATATGCAGGCAACATACCTAGCTTTTTCTCCATAAGAAATTTTTCTCATCTTTTCAGTAAGTCTGATATTTTGTATATATCTCTCCTAAATTTTTATTTAATCTTGGACAATCCTTTTAGCAATGTATGGTTTTTTTTTGTTTTTTTTTTTTTGCATATTTTCAACCTCAAAATTCTTGTTAATGGGAAAAATTCTTCCTGCCCATGGGATAAAACTAGAAGTAATTTAACAATATTCCGTAATTTATGAAATCCTTCATTTCCTAATTGTGTAGGCCACGTTCAGTGGACAAAGGGAGAGAAAGGGGGTGTCCAAAGCACTACTGGCTTTAATCTGGAAATAAAGAGAAATACTCTTTTTCTTTCTTTCACTAAAACTTGGAAAAAAGGCTTTGAGAAAAATTCAAGGACTTTTCAAGAGTTAGCCACACTTTTGGCAGGTTTCAAGTATTTTTCAAGAGCCACGACTTGGCAAAAAAAAAATGAAGGGCCATGGAAACCATGTACCTATATACACGATGCACTTGAATTAATCGCTAGAACTTTAAGGGGTAATAGTACCCATCAAGACGAACAATATTAAATATGGAACAACCTATGGTTGCAAATCACTCACACCACTAGTTCAAAAACCATCCATCATGCACAAATGTTTATAAAGAGTGCATGAGGGCACAAAATACAACTCAGGTCAGCTAATTCAGTGCATAGATGATTGAGGCATCACATCTTGTGCTTCTCATACACTGGTTGTAAATATTTGTGCATGCTGGACGGTTTTAGAACTAGCACTGTAAGCGATTTGCGACCCTTTGATATCTAATATTGTTCGTCTTGATGGGCAATATCACCCCTTAAAGTTCACATGTGTCTATATAATATACACATGTTCCTTTTATGTAAATAGTACTGTATCTTCCATTATTTACAGACTTTTACATATTCACCTGTTTCGAATCAGTATCCATGGACTAATGCCTTGCTAAAATGGCTTCTTCACATTCTGGCAATCTTAGCAATTTCCTCCTGCACACTTTCTTTTTGCTGCCAATATAATAAATCAACTGCTAATGATTTTGTTATTTCTAAAGAATTCAGAAGAAATTAGCACATAGTGTTCAAACACTGACAATTTAATACCATACTCCACAAAACAATGAGCAATTTTTAAACTGTTTAAAAAAGAAATATTTTGTTTATCCTCCAGAATTATATAATTTTTAATTTGAAATGTTTAAGTTTAAAGAATAAAATTTGCACTCATTCAAAAAGCACTGCCATATATATATATATATCATCATCATATTCAACCATTATCTATCCACTGCTGGATGAAGGTCTCTCCAAATGCTTTCCACACAAGTCTATCCTGAGCAATTCGCTTCCACGTCACCCCAACCTGTTTTCTTATTTCATCCACCCATCTAGTTTGAGGACGTTTTCTAGGTCTTCGGTGGTCTCTTGGAATCCAGTTCAGAATTTCTGTTGTCCATCGTTGATCAGTTCTTCTTGCAATATGCCCAGCCCATCGCCATTTCAGCCCTTTTACTTTAACAATGATGTCCTCTACTCTAGTTTGCTCTCTCACCCAAGTGTTTCTTTTTCGATCTCTCCTAGTTATTCCAAGCATGCACCTCTCCATGCTCCTTTGCGTTGTCTGTAACTTTCGTATTGCTCCAACTGTTAGACTCCATGTCTCTGATCCATAAGAGAGGACTGGCAATACACACTGGTTGAAGACCTTTCTTTTTAGACACAAAGGCAATTTCCCCTTCAGGATAAAACTGTTTCTTCCAAATGCACTCCAGCCAAGTTTAATACGTCTGTTGAGTTCTTTCATAATGTTGCCATCCATTGAAATCAGCTGGCCAAGGTAAATATATGAATCAGCAATTTCTAGCTCAATGTTGTCAACTTGTATTTTTGTTTCCTCTACGAAATTATTGAACATGATCTTAGTTTTTTGTAGGTTCATCTTGAGTCCAACTTCTTTACTTCTAGTTGAGAGCTCCTGTACCATGTCTTGGAGTTCTGATGGGTTCGTTGAAAAAATAACAATGTCATCAGCAAACCGCAAATGATTTAAATATTCACCATTTATTTTTATTCCCTTGTTATTCCAATTTATCTGCTGAAAAATCATCTGTAAAGCTGAAGTAAAAAGTTTTGGAGAAATGGTATCTCCCTGCCTCACACCTTTACCAATTTTGATAGTTTTGGTATCTTTATGTAACCGAAATTTTGCACTTGCATTTTTATACACACGTTTCACCATGTCAATGTACACATCCTCAATGTCTGTTGATCTTAAAGAGTTGATGACTGCTGATGTTTTAATAGAGTCAAAGGCCTTCTCATAGTCAATAAATGCCACACACAATGGAAGTTCATATTCATGTGTTCTTTCAATTAATTCTCTTAATACTTGAATATGGTCCACTGTACTGAATCCACTTCGAAATCCAGCTTGTTCTCTTGGTTGAGCTGCATCTAATTTTTTCTGCAGGCGATGTGTTAGCACTTTTGTGAAGATTTTATAAATAGCAGGTAACAAGCTAATTGGTCGGTAATTTTTCAAATCCTCTTTATCACCTTTTTTATGCAAAAGAATTACTGTTGCAGAATCCCATTGGTTTGGTATGTTACCGCTGTTAAGACATTTGGTAAAGAATTTTGCAAGTATATATATATATTTGTCATGTCTGTTTCTAGCTTTGTAATCGTATAGTAGGTTCGCATGATGTAGGTGTTCATATCTATTGTCCATGACATGCGCTGGCGTGGTCTTTCAGCCCTGGTGGTTGTACCTGTATTAGGCTGCAAAGCACTTTGGGCTGTGTTGGTTCTAGTAGCCGTACAGTTGTAGGCGCCGCTACAACCGCCGGCACCTCCAAGGAGAGACTGTTGCATATTTTTTGAACGGACGCCTCTGCTTAAAGTCCGAACGCGGTTCTGATTCAAGAGCGCGACAACCGATGCTCCATTCATATTTTGATTATGGTTCATATCATCATAGTCTGAGATGGCCCTTTTCACGTCGCTGGGTTACCGAGAGGTACCCCAACGGCGTTCCGGATGCTGTCGTGACGTCAGCAGGCTACGAATCCAGTTTTTAATGGCCCAATGGTATTTTTCACTCATTATTAGTACTTTCCCCGAACAACAAATGGCAAACAGATGGCTGTCTCTAGCAAACACCTTCTGGTTAGAAGGCGGACGATTATACCAGTGGGCCACTTCG
>QLNU02015359.1:61050429-61061795 GCA_006491805.2 Dysdera silvatica | reverse complement strand
GGAGAGGAATGAAAAGCTAATGAAAGTGATAACTGCCACCTTGGGCCTGGATAGACCAATCAAATGCCAGTCAGCACGGCGCGGTAACGTCACCAAGTCCGCTCAATTTTAATGCTTTTTAATTAAGATAGCACCGCATACTCTCAATAATTTTCTTTAGGACAGCCTTAGGTGTTTGTGCTTATATATATACTTGTGTGGAAAGCATTTGGAGAGACTTTCATCCAATCAGCGGATAGATAAAGGTTGAATATGATGATTATTATATATACATATACAGTAGTGGACAAAATTGTGGAAACCTTTTGAAAAAAGTTTATTTTAGAGGTTTGATGGCTAATAACACCACTTTTTTTTGTACCAATACTATAAAATTATATATCATTAGAAAGGTAATTTAATAAAGATTGTAATGCAATAACATTTGTTCAATTATCTGTATTCTATCAAAAGTTATAGCCAAATAACCAGAAAAAAGAAGCACAGCTTGCTTACATTTATATGAAGTAGCTTTCCTTCATTTGAATGTGGCCAATGAGCATGAGTGTTTACAGAGCCAATCAGGTGTCATCTTGTTTTGGCAATGAGCCAATCATGTTTTCTCTTGTTTTGGCAATGAGCCAACAGGTTACAGGACATTTATCAGTGTGTTCTGTAATTGCTATCAAGTTGGTTGTTTTTTTTTTGTGCTCTTTGATTTAGTGTGCTTGTAAAACGTAATAAAATTAAAGAAATGGCGCAAAGAGTTGACTGGTCACCTAGGAAGCGATGTAAAATAGTAATATTAAGTGAACAAGGCTACAGTTATGAAGAAATTAGAAGAAATATTGGGGGAAACTTAACTAAAGGTGGCATTTCTAAATTTTTGAAGAAGTATAAGGAGACTCAGTCATTACAAAACCAGACTGGTAAAGGCAGAAAAAGGTGCACAACAGCAAGTGATGATAGAAGAATTAAAAGACAGTGCCTAGGTGACAGGAAAAAATCATCTCTGTGTATACAAGGTGAAATGGCGCAATGCAATGTGAAGTTAAGTGCAAGGACTGTTCGGCGCAGACTGCATGAATGTGGTCTAAATGCAAGAATTCCACGAAAAAAGCCATTTTTGTCTGTCAAACAGAGGTTGAAAAGATTAAACTGGGCTAAAACCCATGTTAACTGGACAACGGAACAATGGGACAGTGTAATTTGGAGTGATGAGACCAAAATCTCACTGTTTGGTAGTGATGGCGTAAAATACGTATGGAGAAGAATTGGAGAAGATTTCCATCCTGAGTGCATTACACCTACCGTGAAACACCCAGTTAGTGTTATGATTTGGGGTTGTATAACATCAAGAGGTGTGGGCAGAATTTGCGTGATCAATGGGAATATAAATGCCCAAAGATACATAAATGAAATACTTGAGCCCAAGCTGCAGCCTTCTGCATGTGATCTTTTCCAAGATAATGAAGCATTTATATTTCAACAGGATTCAGCTCCATGTCATGTTGCTCGTGTGTGCAAAAAATGGTTTCAAGATCATCATATTCAACTGCTGGAATGGCCTGGAAATAGCCCAGACCTTAACCCCATCGAAAATCTATGGAGCCGGCTAAAGAAGCTTGTTAGTCGGAAGCAACCCAGCAATAAAACACAATTAACAGAAGCAATAATTCAATCTTGGTTTCATATTATAACAGCTGCAGAACTAAAGAACTTGGTTCACTCCATGGGAAAGCGTTGTAAGGCCGTAATTAAGGCTAAAGGTTACCCAACTAAGTATTAACTGGTATGGTGAACATTTTTGTATATCTCATTTTTTCTATGTATATCACCTTTCTTCTTTATGAATGCTGTTCTATTAAAATACGATTCATAAATGTTATTGCATTACAATCTTGATTAAATTACCTTTCCAATGATATATAATTTTATAGTATTGGTACAAAAAAAAGTGGTGTTATTAGCCATCAAACCTCTAAAATAATCTTTTTTCAAAGGGTTTCCACAATTTTGTCCATCACTACTGAATATACATGATGTACTTCTGAATTAATCAAGCCAGACTTTATAGATAGTATCTATCAAGACGAACACATAAATATGGAACAATTTATGGTTGCAAATCACCACCACTAGTTCAAACCAACCACATGCACAAATGTTTATAAAGAGGCATGAGGGCACAAAATAGCTGCCAACTCAGGTCAGCTAATTCAGTACAGATGATTGAGGCATAACATCTTGTGCCAGACACACTGGTTGTAAATATTTCAGCATGCTGGACGCATTTTGAACTGACACTGTAAGCCATTTAAGCACTTTTGATATCTAATATTGTTCGCCTTGATGTAAGCAATATCACCCTTTGACAATTAGTTCACATATGTTTATATAATATACACATGTTCCTTTTATGTAAATAGTACTGTATCTTCCATTATTTACAGACTTTTACATATTCACCTGTTTCGAATCAGTATCCATGGACTAATGCCTTGCTAAAATGGCTTCTTCACATTCTGGCAATCTTAGCAATTTCCTCCTGCACACTTTCTTTTTGCTGCCAATATAATAAATCAACTGCTAATGATTTTGTTATTTCTAAAGAATTCAGAAGAAATTAGCACATAGTGTTCAAACACTGACAATTTAATACCATACTCCACAAAACAATGAGCAATTTTTAAACTGTTTAAAAAAGAAATATTTTGTTTATCCTCCAGAATTATATAATTTTTAATTTGAAATGTTTAAGTTTAAAGAATAAAATTTGCACTCATTCAAAAAGCACTGCCATATATATATATATATCATCATCATATTCAACCATTATCTATCCACTGCTGGATGAAGGTCTCTCCAAATGCTTTCCACACAAGTCTATCCTGGGCCATTCGTTTCCACGTCACCCCAACCTCTTTTCTTATTTCATCCACCCATCTAGTTTGAGGACGTTTTCTAGGTCTTCGGTGGTCTCTTGGAATCCAGTTCAGAATTTCTGTTGTCCATCGTTGATCAGTTCTTCTTGCAATATGCCCAGCCCATCGCCATTTCAGTCCTTTTACTTTAACAATGATGTCCTCTACTCTAGTTTGCTCTCTCACCCAAGTGTTTCTTTTTCGATCTCTCCTAGTTATTCCAAGCATGCACCTCTCCATGCTCCTTTGCGTTGTCTGTAACTTTCGTATTGCTCCAACTGTTAGACTCCATGTCTCTGATCCATAAGAGAGGACTGGCAATACACACTGGTTGAAGACTTTTCTTTTTAGACATAAAGGCAATTTCCCCTTCAGGATAAAACTGTTTCTTCCAAATGCACTCCAGCCAAGTTTAATACGTCTGTTGAGTTCTTTCATAATGTTGCCATCCATTGAAATCAGCTGGCCAAGGTAAATATATGAATCAGCAATTTCTAGCTCAGTGTTGTCAACTTGTATTTTTGTTTCCTCTACAAAATTATTGAACATGATCTTAGTTTTTTGTAGGTTCATCTTGAGTCCAACTTCTTCACTTCTAGTTGAGAGCTCTTGTACCATGTCTTGGAGTTCCAATGGGTCCGTTGAAAAAATAACAATGTCATCAGCAAACCGCAGATGATTTAAATATTCACCATTTATTTTTATTCCCTTGTTATTCCAATTTATTTGATGAAAAATCATCTGTAAAGCTGAAGTAAAAAGTTTTGGAGAAATGGTATCTCCCTGCCTCACACCTTTACCAATTTTGATAGTTTTGGTATCTTTATGTAACCGAAATTTTGCACTTGCATTTTTATACACACGTTTCACCATGTCAATGTACACATCCTCAATGTCTGTTGATCTTAAAGAGTTGATGACTGCTGATGTTTTTATAGAGTCAAAGGCCTTCTCATAGTCAATAAATGCAACACACAATGGAAGTTCATATTCATGTGTTCTTTCAATTAATTCTCTTAATACTTGAATATGGTCCACTGTACTGAATCCACTTCGAAATCCAGCTTGTTCTCTTGGTTGAGCTGCATCTAATTTTTTCTGCAGGCGATGTGTTAGCACTTTTGTGAAGATTTTATAAATAGCAGGTAACAAGCTAATTGGTCGGTAATTTTTCAAATCCTCTTTATCACCTTTTTTATGCAAAAGAATTACTGTTGCAGAATCCCATTGGTTTGGTATGTTACCGCTGTTAAGGCATTTGGTAAAGAATTTTGCAAGTATATATATATATTTGTCATGTCTGTTTCCAGCTTTGTAATCGTATAGTAGGTGCGCATGATGTAGGTGTTCATATCTATTGTCCATGACATGCGCTGGCGTGGTCTTTCAGCCCTAGTGGTTGCACCTATACTAGGCTGCAAAGCACTTTGGGCTGTGTTGGTTCTAGTAGCCGTACAGTTGGAGGCGCCGCTACAACCGCCGACACCTCCAAGGAGAGACTGTTGCATATTTTTCGAACTGGCCCCTCTGCTTAAAACTCGAACGCGGTTCTGATTTAAGAGCGAGACAACCGATGCTCCATTCATATTTTCATTATGGTTCATATCATCAGAGTCTGAGATAGCCTTTTTCACGTCGCTGGGTTACCGATAGTTATCCCAACGGCGTTCCGGATGCTGGCATGTCGTCAGCAGGCTACAAATCCGGTTTTAATGGCCCAATGGTATTTTTCACTCATTATTAGTACTTTTCCTGATCAACAGACTGGGGCGCGAACTCACGTCTCTAGCAAACACCTTCTGGTTAGCAGGCGGGCGCTTATACCAGTGGGCCACTTCGCCACAGAGTCTATCAGAAATTCATCCAGAGAAAAGATATAGAAAGCGACAAATGCAGACACTGTCATGCGGCATCGGAGACAATCCAACACGTGATGGCAGGATGCAAGATCCTTGCGCAGTCAGACTACAAACATAGACACGATCAAGTAGCGAAAATAGTCCACCAGAAATTGGCAGCGAATGCTGGCTTTCTGACAGAAAAATGCCCGTACTACAAATATGAGCCAGAGACCGTGCATGAGAACGAAACACACAAGCTTTACTGGGATAGAGCAATCATAACAGACAAGACAGTCCCACATAACCGTCCTGACATAACCCTCGTCGATAAATCGAATAAGACCACGTACTTAATCGACATAGCAGTACCCAACACCAATAACATACAGACAACCTACACAACGAAAATCACCAAGTACCAAGATCTCAGACATGAAGTACGAGATATATGGGGTATGGAAAAGATCCTCATCATCCCGTTAGTCATCTCAGCAACAGGGATAGTACCAAAAACGCTTGCGACGAATTTGGAGATACTCAACATTGACCCAAACACCTACATTGAAATACAAAAAGCCACAATCCTAAACACGTGTCACATTGTCAGGAAGTTTCTAGACATGGCACATTAAGAAGTGATGTAAAAAGAGGCTTGGGAACATGGCGCTCTGCCCGTCCCAAAGCCTGTTTCCGCCAAGAATGGGCGAGGAAAACTTTTATATATATATATATATATATATACAGTGAAACCCCGATTTAACATCATTCAAGGGACCAATAAGAAATAACGTTATATGCGGGAAAATGTTAAATTGGGGAAGGACAAAAAACAAAACATAGGCCATGAAATGAAGAGTAATTTAGGTTACATACCTTTTATTTTTTCCCTTACAATGGTTTCACATCAGTTTTCTAAATATTTTTTACAGAAATCTATTATTTTATATTGTGTTTCGGTTATATCAGCTATCCCAGAAATCAGATTCACAACACATGTGAGTTTTTTCAAACTTTTCTCTTGGCCTTCACTATTTGAAAGAAGCGCTTTCACTATTTTGAAAGCTTGAACGACTTCTCTCGGAGAGGGAATTTCATGTCCTTCATTATCATCCACATTATCCGATCCTGAGTCCATTAAATTGTGTTAAATTCTGAGTCCATTAAATCCACTTGAGTTAGAAACTTGGATGTCACGATGTTTATATTGCAAGCTGGATAATCCTCAAAGTCATCTGATGTGGTAAAAAACTCTTCCCTTCCCCTTTGTCGGATTCTCTTTCTCCTTGCATTCAAAATCATCGTCTCTGACTTCCGGAAAATCAACTTTTACAAAAAAAAAAACCCTTGAGATACATTTCCTCCAGACTCCCATGCTGAAAAAATCATAGAAGGCCTTCTAGCATGCTCACAGGCTTCTTCCTGCCTCCAGATTCTATGCTCAGAACAGCGTTTTCCAGAAGTTGGTCTCGATAGCTTACCTCAACCGAGTGTATGTTCCTCAAATTGCAAGGCTGAACTTTGCTTGTACAATTGATAGGGAGAAATTCCACTTGCACATTCTATAACTTTAAATTTACAATATGGACTGTGAATTTATTAAGAAACAAAAGGACCTTCTATCAGCACATTTGTCTGTCCACTTCGCGAAGGAAGTTTTCAAACATTTAATTTAAAATTTAAGGTTTTCTTTTCTTTCCTTCACAATTACTGATCTATTTTAGGAAAATTGTACTGAGTTCTCCGCGGAAAAAACGTTAAATGTGGGAAATGTCTCAAAGTGGCAATGTTCAATCGGGAATTTTTTGACATTACAAGAATAGAAAATTATTTGGGACTAACGAAAAATGACGTTATATGTGGGAAAACGTTAAATCAGAGTTTCACTGTGTGTGTGTGTATACACACAGTAAAAACTGTCTACCTTGAATCTCACAGGAATGAGAGAAAATTTTGAGATAAAGAAGTTCCTATATACAATACACATTAAAATGCATGGAAATATATAAATTGTGCGAAACACAGGTTTTTACTGCATAAACATATTTAAAGTCAATCACTGTCACAGGTGATTCCTTCTCATTCACGAAACTAAAGCGAACCTTAAACGATCAATCATAGCATATACGATTATGTATCATCATATGATCGACAATAATGTATCATGTCCTCTAAAAGTCTTGCTTCATTACTCTTCAACCTTATGGATCACTCATGGACAACCTTTCCAAATGGAGTTGCAAGATTGAAAAGTAACGACGACTATTGAAAGTAGTGACATGATTATTGATTGTATAAGATCCATTTACGAAACGAATCCTTAATAACATACCTACTATTTATTTCATATGTATTTCATAATTATTGTTGTCATGGAGATGCATTATATCATGATAAGAAAATAATATATTTTCAATGTTTACGTGATTGAACCATCTGGTGAGTAACTGATGCCAAACTAGAGAGTGAATTAACGTTACGGATGGTGACATGTTCATTGATGATGTTACCAGCGAAGGAAATTTGGTGGTCCGAAAGGACAACCTTAGTCAGCAACTGGTAGTTGAAAAAACAAATCGGGTAGAAGCAAGTTAAAATTGCCATATTTACACTTCTACTACATGCATTATTGAATATTATCCCATATATGTATGCCTTTATGTAAAAACAGCACAGAACACACTAAATTATTCACATTTTAAATTGTTAGATGTTCAAAACAGTATATATATATACAATTTTAATAAGGAGAAAATTATAGTAAAAGATTAAACTCTTTTATGCTTTACGTGTGCTGGTTTGCTTTGCATAAAGTTTAAGATTATTAGTTAAATTACTCAAGACACTTTTTCCTCACTTACATCTATTTTAATTTGTCTTTGAATAAACTTGCGCCCTTTTTATTTTACATAAAACAGACAAAAAATTTGTTATCCATGTTTACGATTTCGACGACAATTGGTTATGAGTCGGCGACAATTGTCATTTTGGCACCATCCCTGCAAGTTTGGATATATCAGTACTTTTTACCTGAACTTCATAACATTCCCCAACTGATATGAATGTATGAAAGTTCTTCCACGTCACTGAAACTTCAAAACATTCATCAGATGGTATGTATATATACCGAAGTACACATGTAATGAATATTTTGGTGGCATACTTCAACTCTGTCAAGTGGGTTTGACTGTATATATGTATGGGTATGCAGGGATGGACTGGGCCACGGGCCAACTGGCCCCCAGGCTGGTACGTCCTCATGGGTGATAGGACTCGCACCTTCCTATAATCATAAAGGTATGCGCCCTATGAGAGTACCCAGTCTACCCATGTGGGTATGCATGTGTATTCCTTAGTTATACTATAGGACATAATAAAATTTAAAAAAATATATATGAATTGAGAAACTTTTCAATTCAAGACGAAAAATCAATTACTTTCATTGAGGAGTTCATAATAAAATTTATTAAAATTTTATGTAACTGTACTTCACCAATGAGGTTTCTGAATAAAAGTTTAGTAAACTATTGAACTATTAAAGTTTAGTACACTACATATGTTTCCCTAATTAAAATTCAATTAAATGAAAAATTGAACACACAATCAATCCTATGCAGTTTACAGTAAGGTATGTTATGTACCCCAAAGGCACATTTAAATAGTGCACGTACCAGCCGCAAGAGGTCGCCCCCTCCGGATCCTTTAATTAGGTGAGTCATATTAAAGTGATAATCAAGATCAGGACTCAAAACAGGGCAATCTGTACCCCTTTCCTCACATTTGTAAACACAGAAAATGCTTGTAAACAAAGATCTGTTTACAAACATCGTTCATACTTCAACCTACCCTAAATCAAAATACGTGTCTCATACGAAGATGGCTTATCGCGTATTATCAAATAACGGATTGCTGAATATAATAATATTTTATACACGCCCGTCATTTACAAAATATCATCGGAAAGTCTTATCGTAAGAGCCTTACAACCCTCTTTAACACAAAAAAGACTAAGGGCTACTTAGAAAAACATTTGATCGCAATTCGTCCACGTGGTTTGTGAACTACCCTCACGGGGTTGCACTTTGAACTGACCAGATAATAACACATTAAGAAAGCAAGGAGAATCGGAAGATTGCCATCAGAAAACTGGTGATTTACCTCGAAATTGTAGTTTCCTACATTATTCATTTTTAAGATAGTCGTTGCAATAAAGATGCAAAATATTCTACGATTCTAGTTTCGTACAAAACCACAACACAACATCAACAGAGGAACATAGCTCTGAACCGTTGCCACTTTAACGGTTGATTTATGACGTTTCTCCGTCTTCTTTTCCTTTTTTTTTTCTTTTTGTTTTTTTTCAAAAATAATATAGTATAAATACATATTGAGTAATAATGATATATAAACAAATCGGATAAAGTGCTAAATGCCTTTATTTAAACCTTTTTAAAGTCCTAAATGGTGAAACAGAATAGGAAATTGACGTATTTCTGGTCTGGATTACAGATAGACAGATTCATTTCTTTTTTGGAAATTCGTTCATTGGAAACATTACCATTGTTAGGCCGTTGGTCAGGTACGTGCACGAGACTCAATTGTAACTCAACTATTAAATGTTGAATAAAATAGTTTACTTGTGCTTTTAGCAAAATTTAATACATACGTAAAATTCGAAAATCTTTTTTAAACTATTGAAATGCGATATACGGTTCTACAAAATAAATAAATAAATAAATAAATAATGATCTATTGAACACTGATAATATTTCACTCTTTGATAATACTCCACAAAAGGAATTATTTTAAAATTAATTGATACTTAATCGGAGGGGCGCCATATGACCTAAATTCGTCTCTGAATAAATATTACAACATTGTAACGTATATATATGTACATTTAGGTAAGAAAATAAAATTTTATTTATATATTATACCAAGGTGTCAACTATTTTAATCATGCTATTTAAAAAAAAATCATATGATTAAAATCAAAAATTGTTATGATCTTTTTTTAAAATCGAATGTTTTAAGCTAAATTTTTTTATTTATTTTTTTAAATGAGTTTACACTAATATTTTAAATAAATGAATGGTTTAAATCTGATTTAATGAAATGATTTAAATTGGTTTTTCAATGCTTAGGAAAAAATAATTTAATATAAAAATGTCTGTTTATTCATAACATGTTGTAAAACACAGTACAGGAAGAAACAGCTTTTTTAGTGATTTCACTACAGTTATTTACATACAGTTCATGGTCTATTCCCAAAGGTCAAAATAGTGCGTGTGTTTATTAGGTATTTCCTTAATCTAATATTACATAACATAAGGAAACATCTCAAAACAGGAAATCATAACAAATAGCAAGCAATTTGAACAAGACGAAACGGCACTGAAAAATGTAAACAAATGGGTAAAACCAGAAGGTTTCGTTTCTTAGGCCCGCAGTTGGTAGTGCCATCTGTCGGTATAAATATAAGGATGACACTTATTGAACCAATGCTGCACCGATTCCGGGGTGGGGGCTTAGCTGCCTATCTTACATCATGGCCACGGCGATGTGTTCGGAAGCCACAAACAGTTAACTTACAAAATAAAATCATTATACGTAATTTTTGCCACCCACGTTTAAGTAGCTCAAACTAGAGCTTTTTATATTTGGAGAAAAAGAGGCGCCGTCCTCATCCTGGATTCGAACCAGGATGAGGACGGCTCCTCTTTTTCTCCAACTATAAATAAAAAGCTCTAGTTTGAGCTATAAGCTATACGTGGGTGGCAAAAATTATTGTATAATAAATTCCCCCACGAAAAACTCACAAAAATCTCTCCCCGGAGGCTTTTCTGTGTTGACCATTATTTGGCAATTTAAAAATAAAATCATTACTAATATAAAAAAAAAGAAGTAAGATCAAGGCGATATTAAATTATTTAATAATTAATCTTTCATTACCTCATTAATTTTGCGAAAATGTAAAATGCCTCAAAGAAATCTTCCATTTGGGCAAATTTTTCACGATTAGAGACAACATTACTAACACACCGAATCTTTCATCAACCTAAACGATTTTTTAACCTAAGCAATAGCAACACTGATTGACTTCTGGCAAGCTGAAATCGTATATGTTGAAAAATAAAGCATATGCTATCAGAATAATAGTTGATCGTGTTTTTCCGAGATGAAATTTAAGTAAAGCATTTTAGACCGTTTTTCTGGGAAAGTTTTAACTAATGTGACTTATTTCCAAGATTTGGAAATATGTTACAAACGATGAATTTTTCTTGTCTAAAATAAAAATTGTCATTTTATATTAATTGTAAACTTTCATTACAAATGGTGAAAAATTCTAGTAATTGTTGACAACACTGATTCTTTAATAGAGTGTTTTAGATAATTATCTCATTAGCCACCATTATGACGCCTTGAATGCATATTAATGCATGTTGCTCCATATTGGAAATATCAATAAAGTGACAATTGTTGGTTAAATCAAACAACAATCAATCATATCAAACATATCAATCAATCAACGTTTATTGGCGTAGTGATACCAGCGCCGATGTTATGGCGTGATTAGATGGTGAAACGTTCGAAAGAAAATAAATATTTCTGCATTCAGTGGGAC